>CM037783.1:1394724-1444724 GCA_021229015.1 Solen grandis
GTGTGTGTACCACTTGTTGGTATCCCAAGAGATCCTGAATAATGGAGCATTCGGTATGGTATTTGGCTGTAGAGCGCATTGAAATATATTTTAGCAAAAGAAGGACCGAAAGCCACTCAGGTTTTGACTCATTTAGAATTATTATTTCCTTTTAAGTTAATCCCTTTCGGCATTTTTTTTTTTTTGCTCGCGCCTGGGAAGGCTATGAAATATCCTTGTCATCAACCTCGAACCTCACGACCTCCGAACTCACAGCCACATTTGTTGCGACTTGAACATGGTTGCATACATTCTTTTGCAACTGATACCGAGTTTGTAAATGGAAAGAGTGATCCCCGAATTTTAAAACAAATGTATATCATTATTTTGAAGAAAAAGTAGGAATCTACTAAATTTATTTATCAAAAGTAAAACAAATATAAAAATTAATCATGTCTATTTAGAATTCATTCTCTACCCTTTTAAAGCTGTGAAGATGCTAGCCTGGTTCCCGACTTACTATAATAGTATAAAAGCTAGACACGTGAATCAAGGAAATATTCTCACAACGATATTCAAACGAATATTTGCGTACAAAACCATTTTCGTTCTTCGTCGGAACCCACGGTCCATAGATTCTGTTTTCACTACCGTATTTGCTGTAGAAACTTTGTTTTCTTGAATATCAATCAGCTACTTGCTTACCAATAAAACCACGCGTAGTACTTTATTTGAAAATGCTTCATTGAAGTTGCAATTTTAAAAGCTGACTCTTTGTGTCCGTGAGCCTGGCATTATCTTTACATTGTAGAATGAATTAAGCTGACAATCGAAATCTCGCTCCGTTCCAATGGTCAAATGATCCTTGCTGTCAACGTACCAGGGATCCTCTGACATACCCAATAGATAAGTCATGAGTGCGATTTTTTACCAATCAAATAACCCCCGGTTGAGTAGGAAGCAAAAAATATATTGAGCGAACGTGGGTTTCGACGTTGATACTTTATGGAAGAACCATAACCATTATACATCTGGTTCCGCAGTTGAGCACATAGACTCTGCAAAAATAGTTATTTTTCTATCTATCCCTCACCCCACCCCTTTGGTATGTGTGTGTGTTTGACGGGAGGTTTGTTTGTTTATTTGTTGGGTTTAACGTGCCAGCGACTGTATTTCAGTCACTTGGAGACGATGTCACACTGCAGTATCACGCCGTAGACATGTGGCATGATACCACACGTGGTCACATTATCCTGACACCAGGCCAACCAGTCCTGCAACTACCCTTATATACTGAGAGCCAAGCAAGGGAGCTATAACAGTACCATTTTTTACGACTTTGGTATGTCGCTGCCGGGGATCGAACCCACGACCTCCCGCACCCACGGCGGACGCTCTAACCACTCGGCCACCGGTGGCGGTTTGACGTGAGGTACACACCGTGTTGTTAGCAGTGAAGAATAAAGTAGGAGAATGGATAACAGTTCTTCGTATAAATGTGTTTTGGATTTTGGTGTTTAGCTGACTTGTTAATAATTAGAGTTGCAGGAAAACGTATCATTTGACCTTAGCAACTCTCGAGATAGATTAGTTGAAAAGCTGGGTTTAGAACTACATTTGTACATATATCTATTTCATGTAAACCCTGCCGACAGACGCTCAGTGCCTAACTTTATTGTGCTAAAATAATTGTTCATATTTTTTGTAAGATTGTTATTTTTTGTTTTGTCTACAAGATGGTAATTAATAAGTAGTCGTGTTTTATTGAATTGCCTCCCTTTATTTTTTTACCTGGTTGAAGATATAAATCTTCCTCGGAAAATCCACGAGAAAACGCGGAAAAACGCGAAAAATTTCCGTAATTTCCGGCGGTTGTAAAATGCTTCACAAATGCATTATTCTTGTTCTGACCACTTTTTTTTCATTCTTATTAAATGAATACAAGACATTATACTTTTTCTATGTCTATAATCATTCCTAATTTTATGTGTTTTACAAATATGTGCGACTGAAAAGTGTCTATTTTCTAGAAATGTAAAATGTCCGTATTTTCTGATTTTCCGGAGTTTGTAAGATGATTCACAAAAACATTATTCTTTAAAATACTGTGAATGTAAGAGTGGCGGTTAACGACTGTGTTCACGCAAGGTTAAAGCGGGTTTATAACATTGGATTTACTGACATCGCTTGAAAATTTTATCATCGTTTATTATATTTACTTTGATAAGCAAAGGAAATGCGACATCATCATTAAATCCTCTGTTCTCTCAGCGCTATCAGCGCTTTGATTCATAAGGCTAGGAAACACACACACACACACACACACACACACACACAAAATACTGATACATGCATTACTCAGAAAGAATGTCAGACAGACAGACAATATATTAAGTCCCAACGTGTACAAGACTACACATATAACATTACTGCATATGGTCACACAAACACACCCACTCTCACTCTCTCGCACATAGAGAATACAATGGGGTATACTCATTCAAAACAGTTTAATATGTTTGCAAAGAAGTGGTAGCAAGTGCATATATATCTTCAGTTAAAACTTATAATACATTAAGGACAAACTAAGCTGGATTGTACATTCAAAATCCTATTTCCTGTTTTCGTATTTCATTGTAGGTTTTGCAAACACAAATACGCTCGTAAAATGAAACTCATATTCAATGTCTCTTTTCTCACAACTAAGTAAGTCTGAACATAAAGCGAAATCTTAACAGAGCTCGGATAAAAACAAAATACATTTTTTTTAAATGTGATCGAATGGTTGACAATGTGCTGGAGCCATCGGCAATGCGAGAGAACCCTCGCAAATGTGATCGAGTCAACACCATCATTCAATAAGTATTGATATTGTGGAATTATACCGATTAATATTCATGTATAGACTAAATTACATAAATGATAAAGACTTACTTCACATTGCCGACGGCTCCAGCACCTTGTCGATGGCTCGATTACATTTGAAAAAATGTATTTTGTTTTTAACCGAGCTCTGTGAATATTTTTTGTGTTGAGCCAAAGGAGAGGTTGGGACAATGTTACAAGCACGATTAAGTGGGCCAGCATCTACTTCACGGTAGAGAAATCACTCAAGATGTGTCTCCTCGTAAAAGAAAACACACGAGTTGATATTTTGTAAAAGTTCTAGCAACGTCATTTTGGGGTATTTCTTATCGAAATTGCATCCAAAGTGATGAGAACAATGTTCTACGTGGCATGACATTCTTCGATTTTTGAAAAACAAGCATGTTCTGGGTCGAGGGCTCTAAAACGGAAGTATCGATGGCTCCTATTTAAACAGATCACCAAAATGTGAAAGAGCCACCGTTTAGTAGGGGTGATGATTGAATAAGGCAAAAAAAAATGACTTGCTTCCGCTACCGGCTCTGAAAAAAAAAACAGGGTCGGTAGGTAGGGATTTCTTTTTTTTTTTTTTTTTTTTAAGAAACATGATTTTCAGTATTTTTTTTAAAGCTTTCCATGTGTATGAATGCAATAAGTGACATTTTATGTAATTTCACACAAGATTGTATGTTAATATGACCATAAGATGCTATAAAATCTAGAAATTAATATAAATGACTTTATTTCAGTAGATATCCCACATTGAGTAGACGGCTAAATAGACACTGGACAATAGGCTGTCACGAAAGACAGCAATGTCAGAGCACTTTAAGGTCTGGCTTGATGAACAAGTATTTTTGATGTGAAATAGTTATATAAATTATAGGTATCTGAAATTAAAAAGGGTGACATCCAATACAATTTATTTCAGAATTTATACATTTCTGTTTCCTCATATTCTGTTGTCAGATTAATGTATTGTTGAAACTTCTAGTTGTTAACAATTTCAACTTTAGACATTATGAAGCTAGAAAATAAGATTGAAATTAAATTGCTTTGTATAGAATTATATATTTTTGTGATGTCAGATTGTTTTTGAAATAAAAATTTTCAGGGTTCAATTTTTTTTTCAGCCAGGAATCCTGTCGGGACATCATGCTTTTCAAATCAGAAGTCTCTACTTAAATAAGAAGTCCCTTAAATTGTTTTTAATTTAAATTTAATTCAGTAAAAGATTGTTGGGATATTTAAAACAATATTAAAGTGCACTTCTAATAAACTTTATATTAGATTAAATGGAAGTTTGTAATACTTTAAGTTTAAATGAAAATAATATATTATATGTTATTTAATTTTTAAAAAAGTTTGTCTAATTTCCCCACCCACTTTATAATCATATTATTGTAAGTACAACGTCAGTCTTAATTTCAAATAATGTTATCAAATCAGTATTTCATTTTAAACATTCAAGTTTTAAAACATTACCAAAGCTTTAAGAACATATTATTGCTGTAAACAATATTTATCAGTTGATGCTTTTTTCTACGATCATACCGGAAGTAAACAAAATTATATTTAAATAGCTTTTCACTTAAAACCACCAATTGTTGAATCAGTTTTAAATACTACAAATATTTGTGCCAATTAGGCTATTCATTTCATATTCATAAACAGACCCGCAAAATCAAATTTTACTTTCACTTTGAAATTAACTTGAGCCGTGAACATTATTTGTAGGTTTGTATTCACACATTTCCTCTTAATTCAGTCATCAACAATGACAATGGTGCTTGCTGTTATTTTTTTCCCCAATGATTTGTTAGAGTAATGTTATTGATCCAGGTGGAATTCATGTTGAAGAAAAAAATATGGTCGGTGGCAAAAAAAAAAAAAAAAAAAAAAAAAAAGGTTTTTATTTCCGGTTTCAATTTTTGAAAGATTACGATGTGTATTGACAAATTATACGTCACACAACAATTGATTTCATTTAATAATTATGTTTTCTCTTGAAAAATCAAGAGTCTCAACGGAAGGAATCCCTTGCCAAGTGTTGGTGTAATCGCGGGAATGCGTTCGTGTCGAACAATTACAGCTAAGATACGGAAAGGACCGAAAATACCCGAAATGAAATGGCGACTGTCGAAGAGATTTTAATCTTTTATCAAAATTTTGGCAAAAAAAAAGATGAGGGTCGGCGGCAAAAAATAGGGTCGGTCGGGGTAGCGGAAACAAGCTATATTTTTTTTAGCCCTAAGTTGGAACAAGTTCTAAACTCATCTAAGAGGGAGTTCCACAACACAGGGGCAGCATACCTGAATCAATGACTGCTTACCAGAGGTTGATGTATTTATTCTTGGAACCTGTAATAAACTATCTGAGTATCTAAAATGTAGATTATTTTTTTTTTTTTTTTTTTTTTATTTTTACTAAACCTGTGAGAACCTCAGAACAACTTGTGCGAGTCCGTTAAAAAATTTTGAATAATGCAATGGCCATTGTGCGCATTCTTCTTATATTCAGAAATGAAAAAATTGACTTTTTGTAACAAAATATGACAAGGACATGAATAATCATCATAAACAAATCTTGTTGTTTTTCTTGGGGTTTGTTTCCATTTTCTTAGAATTGGTTTCGGAGCAGAAATGCCAGGTCATAGGACAAAAATTAGTTTGATAATATAAAGGTTTAGATGACCTATTCTTTTCAGGATGTTTAATTGCCTACCAGCTTTCTTACATATATTACCAATATGATTTTTCAAAATTTAGGTCCTAGTCAATGGCAATGCCAAAAGGTTTAACAGTTTCATCACAAGTGATGCTGCTGTTGCCCATTTGGAAAACTGGCCTTTTAATAAATGATTACTTTTTTTTTGTCTACTGATATAGCCTGGAAATTGTCTGGGCCGGTTAGCTTGCATTTTGTTGATTTTAATCCAAGCAATAGAGGAGTTACCGGCACTTTCATTTTGTAAGACTTTGATAACTTCATCAATATCTGGCAAATGGAAAGATAAGGTGTTGTCATCAGCATAATTATATAATGATCTGTTTTGAATAAATAGAATATGCCATTTATAAAAATATTGAATATTATAAGAGGTTCAAGAATAAAACCTTGAGGAACATCTTTACCTATACCAGCCCATGAACTTACAATATTACCAATTTTAATTTGTTGTTTTGTATTTGAGAGATAAGACTGTAGGAGGCTAGTGGCCGACTCTGATAATCCATATCTCCTCAATTTTAATAACAAAATTTCATATGGCAAACAATCAAATGCTTTAGACAGATTCATTTAGATCGAATAGCCGCAATTAATATGTTCATTATTATCAAGAGCCTTCCTCCAGTCCTCCAACAATCTTAATAATGTAGTTTGGCACCCATAGCCTTTTCTGAAGGCATATAAAAAATTGTCAAAAATATTTTCAAAATAAGCAGTATGTTGATCAGAAAGTACTTTTTTCAAAAACCTTTGATGGAATAGGTAATATGCTTGTTGGTCTGTAATTTGTTTTAAGTAAAGCATTATAATTTTTAAAAAGGAGTGACCTGAGCTTGTTTTAGATTATCTGAAAAACAGCAAATAAACACGAAATTTTGTTCTGTAAACCATTTTAAATGGGCTTCATGCGCGGACCCAGAGGGGGCTAGGGTGTCATGCTTAGTATTACATAGGCTACATAGAGTGGTCAGAATAGATATACGTTAAACAAATGATCTTACTTTATATATATTTAAAAAAAAAACGTAAATAAACTGTTGAACTGATTTGTCAATATTTCATATATGAACTTTAACTTATCATATCGTTCCACTAAGAAAATTATCAGAAAATTAAGTGTTATGTAATATTTTATATATAAATATAGCACGAAGCTACATTAACGTATTCACATCTCTGAATACAGTATAGTTATTTAGACTGCTCGGACACGTTACATAACAGCATAATGTTATTATAGGTAGCTGGTTGTTCCTACATGTTTAATGATTTTGACAATTTTACAGTGATATTATTTTGACTTGTGGAGCGAGCTCACGTTAGTCTTTTTTAACTCATTTTCTTCGCTTTCGATAGTAAGGTTTATTTAATGCGATTTCTGCTAGTTTCTTTAACAGCTCTCTGATTCGAAGGTAAAAACAGTTGATTATTTTGAAAATGGCGTCCTCGGGCGAAAATACAGAAGCGACATCCTCAAATTTTATTTCTGATGGCAATGAGCAAAAGTCATCAGAACAAGCCTTTGATGAATTTTACACAGAGGTTAGTTCAATTTATGTTTATTATGACAGGGAGTGATTATATCGCTTGAAAGAAGTATAAAAAAATTAAAATCCTGGCAGAATCCCGTTGTGTGTATGAAGAGCTACGGTATGCATTAATTTTAACCGGATATTAATCCTTTCATATAGGCTATTGTGTTGTAAACACATAGCTGCAACTCCTAACTACTTATCAAAATAATAGCCAATGGCTAATTTGTGGTGGAAAGTAAGGCAAACATAAATGTTGTTGACAATACTGTGAATACATGTATATTGTTATTTCATATATGGCCCAAGAAGTGCACTCTGTACATAGGTGTCCATCATATCTATGTAATTTCATTTGAGATTTGAGTGTCATCTGACATTCTTTCTCGGTCACGTTGCGACCTGGGTAAAGATATGCATATGGAACAGAATTAGGGCAAAAAAATACATCTGGCCTTCTGACATGTTTATTGCTTCATTTGTCTAAGTGACAAGCATCATTTTGACAAAAACAATACTTGTTTGAGTTTGTCTGCTTATTTGTTTTTTACATTAAACATTCAGTAATCGTACATATCTCAATAAAGTCATGAAAAGACATCTGCTTTTATTTCCAATTTATCACCTTATAGCTGTGCAGTCTAGTTTGCAGTCGATTTTCATCTGTTTTAACAAATCGATGAATGACGCATGTAGCTAAGCAAAATAACAAATGTACGCAAGCCGAACGACAAATGCATTATATATAATACTTACCAAGGCTTTTTCTCAGTGCAGGCCAAACACTTTAGATATTAACATGAGCTCAGGCTCACAAAGATGAATGTAAATAGTGAATGTTATGCAAAATTTTATATATGAGCACATCTCTGCAATCGACATTCTTATTTTAGTTTTATATCAGGTCCAGACTCACCAAAGGCGAGAGCTTATGGGACTCAGGTAACCCCCAACCCACAGCTGGCCTGATCTTAGTGACATACAGTTTTCTAGGTGACTGAAATTGCCTTGATTGGGTAAATGTTTGTGGTCAGTTGTGGAAATCATCATCGTGAGCTCCGTACTGACATAAAGTTAGCCAAATGACCAGTTACCCAGGCAGACCCCTGCTAAGAGAGCATCCGATCTTCTCTGTCACCTTGGCAATGGCATTGTGTCTGCTTTAATCTGAATCAGTCAAACGCTTTTAGTTTTACTGAGTATACTTGTCAACGATGTCAATTAATGCACTGAGAGCGATAAGCAGGGCTCTCCTTTGACCCGAGCTCCCTGGTTTTGACCCGGGAGATTTCTCAATGACGCTTATTTGACCCGGGGTAAAATTGTACCAAGCGTCATTTTGACCCGGGGCAATAACAGCTGGTGCGTCAATACCACCGGATCAGTCGATCATAAAAGTACCGCCTCAAACAGATTACGTGATCAGTAAGTGCAACTGACCCCCCATTGACTCGCTATCACTGTCAGTTACTCTAATTAGCCTAATAAATTCTCGTATTGCTTCGGCAATCTTCGTATACACCACTGAATGTAATCGCCGATTGCGTAACCAACCTAATTACTAATTTCCGTATTGCGTTGGCAATCTTCGTGAATTCTGTTAGCTTCTGTACACGAGGTTGCTGGATCCCGTTTTTACGACGTGAGAAAGATTAAAGGCAAGGAACCATGACAAAATGTGTTTACTTCCTATGGCTGTTACTCAGGTTAATTACCAATCGGAATCGGCTGAAATTTTTATTGTTTGATAATAACAAATAGTTTAATGGCAGTACTTTAACATTGCTGGTTTAAATGAAAGGTGTGATGATTGTAACAAATAGGTATGATTAGTCTGTCAACTGAAAATATTAGACCAAAACCGAAAGTAGATCAACTCTTTACATTGCTGGTTTAAATGAAAGGTGTGATGATTGTAACAAATAGGTATGATGTGTCTGTCAACTGAAAATATTAGACCAAAACCGAAAGTAGATCGACTCTTACAGAATCAAACGAGGTTTAAAAAAAACCCAAAAAAACATAATGATGAAGGTAAGTAAAACTTTTATTTTTCCTTAGCCATCTTTCTGTATTGAATAACTGATAATGATTTGAGCAATTACGTTTTAATATGCCTGGATATTTATCTATGTAATTTTGAATGTTATTGGTCAGATTTTTTTTTTTTTTTGATTCTTGAAAATTTGCCATTACCAAATCATCTTTTGTTTTCTACTTTAAACATAAAAAATATTGCAGCTGTCATTTTCTTTCCACATTAAGGGAATAACTTTTTCACCATTTTTTAAAAAAATAAAACCTAGATTTTCTAGAATTTATAAATTAAATTATTCTGTTTACATTTGAAATTGACAAGAGTTTATTATGATGACTTGGACTATTCCATGATAAAAATGCAGCTTCCCAATGTGACTACACTTCTAAGTAATGGAACAGATTATAATTTTTATTTTCATTTATTTTTTGGTTGACTATTTTCAGGAGTTCCAGTCACATGCTTTGTGTTTCATTGTGACAAATAATCTGTCATTGATGGCCCAGAATGAACTCATCACCATTCAGCAGGAGAAAGGGGGCTACCTTCCTAGAGAAGAAATTATCAGCATACGCCGTTGTCCAGATATTTATTATATTGTTGTGTTTCGTATGCAATATTATAGAAATAAATTTAATTTTCATTTTGTTTTGTTTTGATTTAAAACAGGATTACTTTTAATCAGAACACTTATTGCAAATAATATGTACATACAATAAACAAGTATACATTACATACAAACTTTGTTAATCTAAACATGTATATCGCTACATGTAAAATTTGTGACACATTATGATCTAAGCAAAATATTGTAAATTTTCTTTGACTCTTAAGAATTTGTTTTTGACTCTTGAAAATTTGGCCCCAAGAGTCAATGACTCTTGGGTTTCAAAGACTATGGAGAGCCCTGGATAAGTATAATTAAGTCGCATTTATTACATCATATACATGTTCATGTATTTAGGTAAAATATCAAACGAGGATCATATCAATCCCAATAATATGAACGCGCTTTAAACTGCCGCAGTGCGTAAACACGGTCGTAACAAGAAAAGTCCTAACATTTATTTTATGGACGGCTTAAGTGCTCTTCCTCTCTTTCACTCTTACAGATTATAAGATAATCATAAATGTATATCAAATTAAAATAATAAATTCACAATAATAGATACCTCTGTAAATGAAATTTGATAAAATATAACCCAATTATCATGAATAATGCTACTTTGAATAGGTTCCAAAAATATAATGTAAATAAATTACTGTATTGTGCAAAGAAAATAATAACCTTATCACTTACTTTAATGTTCATATATACTTTTTTTATTTTCATTTTATTTAATTATTAATGAGATTTAATATACTGACTAAAAGCCCCTATCTGGATCAGAACTCACAACCTAACTTTTCAGCCAGTGCAATAAAATTCGTATTAATCATATAATTAATGGCAGTGCTATAAATCATACAGAAAAAATATTTTCACGGATCTATATAATGGTGTTGATCCCTGGTGGCTACCAACCATTGTTTTGTATGCAAAACTGCCCACCTGATACAACAATCTACAAGCAGAGTTGTCATTAAAGCATCTTGGCCCAATGGCCAATGACAAGAGGGTCTTGGGTCAAGAA
This sequence comes from Solen grandis, assembly GCA_021229015.1. Taxonomy (NCBI): domain Eukaryota; kingdom Metazoa; phylum Mollusca; class Bivalvia; order Adapedonta; family Solenidae; genus Solen; species Solen grandis. The sequence continues at coordinate 1,405,503 of CM037783.1, forward strand.
TCGTGTTTAAACTGAAAAAAATGTACATTGAAATTGATTGAAGGGATAAAGAACATAAAAATGAAGCAAAATAATAAAAAAAATACACTGATGCAAAAATGTCAATGCCAAGCAATAAAACTATTTAGCCCAATGCTTAGATTTCAATATATAAATTATATATCTAACTTAGAAAAAATCTACCATAATTCCCTCAGATGCCCCTCAGAATGTATCTCCGTCCTCCTAGAATACCCCCCCCCCCCCCCCCCCCCCCCCCTAAAAAAATGACCCTAAGAATAAAACTATTTAGCCCAGAGCTTAGATTTCAATATATTAATTATATATCTACTTAAACATCTCCGTCATCCTAGAAACAATCCTCCCCTTCCTCTCCCCCATTGAAGCATTTTTTTTTCTTAAATTTAAAATATTATATTTCAGCTCCTGTTATGTAAGCAAATAAATCTGTTATATTACGGAGATGTACGATCATCCTGTAATTTCCCAGAGTTCCGAGTATTCAGTTGCCTCCCCTGAGTAAAAACAAAAAAATGCAAAATGATTCTATGAATTAACTTTTCTTTAATTATTCTGCCCAAAATGAGGCTGTATGAAAGACAGTCTAATGTAAAACTAACATCACATTAATGGTTGCTCAACAAAACTTAAATATAACAGCATCAAATTATGATACATGAAGGCCAAATCATTACACTGAAGCAAGATACACAACAGCATTAGTCATTAACGCACTTAACATAATACAGCATACCATTTGTCAGTATGGCAAAGGCAGAATGTCACATGTAAACATGGACTTGTAAGAAGGCAAGATGTAATATTTGCCTTAATTCTGTTCCATATATGCAGCCCTACTCAGTGTTATTGTGACATTCACGACATACAGCCTTGTATACATATAGAAAGGTAAGCCTAACAGGGTAACTCCTGTTTATTTGTCACATTCACATGCATTTTTATGCAGGGATTCTTACTAAGATTCCAATAATTCCAATAATTGGAGTTCTTGACAAGAAAGTTGGAGCTCTCCTTTAAAGTCATAAAAGATGAAAGAAAATGGATCCCCGGACTGCTAATTAGGTGTTCATTTACAAAACTTCCAACTGTCATTTAATGATTACATGTATTACCGAGAGGTGACTGTCAGGGGACAGCTGTCAGTGTTAAAGAGAACTCAACTACCTTATTATTATCTGAATGTTTGCGATTGATCAGGATTTAAAAAAAAACTTTGTCATTGTAAGTTCGGTATATAAATCTTAAATATATCAAAAAGATAAACAGTCTTGACATGATTTCACATCTGCATATTTTATTGCTTTGTTGTTGTTTAAAATTTTTTATTTGATGATGTATATATATAGATTATGGGAAAAAAGTTAAATATCACAAAGTGATGGGATATTTATTTTAAAATGATGAAAATGGCCTGGTTCTAAAATGGTCAAAACCAAACCTGCCTAATATGATAAGGCCCAGCAATTGTTGTTTCTGTGGGTTTTTTGGGTTTTTTTGTTTTTTGTTGTTTTTTTGTTTGTTTTTTTGAGTACCCAGTGACTCCTTAATTCAAAAGTGTACTACTGTTAAGTAAACTAGATGTAAAATAATAATAAACATTTAGCTTAAAGTAAAACTAGCCATAAGAGATTTATGAGTGTAGTCTTAGACAACTGTTTTTCTTCTTTGGAGATGTTTGATTAAAAAGACTTTATATAAGTAAAAATACCACAAACAAAAGCTTTGGAGTGAAGAAAAAAAAAAACTGCATCAGGAAACATACTCATTTGTTTATTGCATTACAGCAGTTGACACTAATCAGTAATGGTGTCCCAGGATCCCAAGGACACCAAAAATTGTGGAGGGACTCCAGAACTGACATGTCAGGTGTTCCAATGGAACACTTATACTTCTCTGATTAAAAGTTAATTTGTTGCATACTGATGTAATCATCTTCATAAACTGTTCTTGTAAGAATCACAACTTTTCAGTCTTTTTATGTGTGTAAATCTACCATATATTCAAAGGCATATGCTTACAATATTTTATAAACCACAGAGTTTGCTAGAATTCTGAAAACTGGAGTCTGATTCAAAGATTTGCCAAAAAGTTGGGGTCCTTCCATATATCTATGTAAGAACCTCTAAAAAACAACACTAAAGGAGTCTTTTTCTCGAAAATTTGAATAAGGAGTTAGTGAGAAATCTCATCAGATTCAGTATGCTAACTGGATCTGACCACATCGTATAGAGGGTCGTCTCAGATTGACCTTTGTGTAAGCCAATCAAATTGTCGGCTACAGAATCGTTCGGTTTATCAGGAGGAAGTAACCGCATCAATCTCACAATAGGATAGAAAGATATCTAAGCGGCCGGATAGCTCATTCAGTAGAGCGGTAGCTCATTCGGTAGAGCATTCGACCTGTAAACAAAAGGCCCCGTGTTCCACTCCGGGTCAAGCTGCTCATTTTTCTCACCCTGAGACAACATTTTACCAGAGTCAGTTAGAAATGCGCTATTTAATGGGTTTAAAATCGAGGACTTGTTTATACATATAAATTACTTAAAAGGTCAATCTGACGTGACCCCTAATGCGATGTTGTCAGATCCTAATCACAGATAGTAGGGGAGTGCAAATTAGGATATGATTTTAATGAGATTGTGAGAACCCTGAATCATTTATCTTAATAATGACTTAACCTATGTAATCATTGGGCATTTTGCTATTTTTTTTCTTCAAGGTGAAAGCCATTGAGAAGCATGATTCAGTACTGACATCCAAGCAACAGATTGACAGATTAACAAGGCCAGGAGCAACTTACTTCAACCTCAACCCATATGATGTGAGTATTGATTGATATGTTAAACAAGTGCTCTGTGTTGGTGAAAATGATGGTATGAATCTTGACAAAGTTAATCATTCTGACACAAGCAACACAAAAGTTACACATACATATTCTGAAACAATGTGATTATTTCATTCTTGTCTCTTAATTTGTTACTCCTTGATAGATGTCTGATTTACTTAGCAGTTGGTGTGGTGATATGGCACTTTACTTTTCAAGCATTTTTTCCAGTGGCTGAGTGGTTTAACAGAGTGTACATTCTAGAATCAGGAGGTCCCTGTCCGTGACATACCAAAATCGTAAAAGATAGTACTGGTTTAGCTCCCTTGCTTGGCTCTCAGCATGTAAGAGTAGTTCTAGGACTGATTGTCCCGGTATCAGGATAATGTAACTTGGTGTGATCTACAGCAGTGTGGCCACATTATATCTGTCAAGTAGACATGGTTGTGTCATAAATCTTGATATTGGGGAATTTTCATGACATCCATTAATGAGATATTAAAGCTATTAAGTATTCCATTTTAATTGCTTTACAAAATATTATCTTTTTTCTTGAATTTGAATATTTGAATTATTTTATGATTATCCCAGTTAGATAGATGTTTCAAAACTACAGCAGTACGAATAAACATTGCTTCAGTAACCACATTTATTATTTATGTTTCACCTTTAAATGGTATCAATAGTTGTACAAAATCAACTACTTGAGGCATTTCAACAGTTTTATGCATTAGAACATGGTACATGGACATTGAGTGAAGAAGCATCAGGAGTTTATTCACGAGTGTTACATTTTATTCTAGGTTCTCCAAATTGATCCAGAGACTCCAATGGCTGATGTGAAGAAGAAATTTAGACAGGTACAATGTTTTTTTTTTTGTTTTTTTTCTTTTACTCTGGAGTAGACATGTTAAGGTGCTGGTTGTCTGTCAGTATCTGTCCATCTTTCCATTAGAAAGATTTTCTTTATGCAGAGAAGAGAATTAAATGAAACCCCATCCAGGACATGATAATCATTATCATTATGAAGTGTGAATGGGTGTAACATATTTTTCATGTCATTACAGAGTTATTGACCCTGGATATTATTTTCACTATATAGAGGCATTGTAAGTTAACTGGCTTTGTGTGTGCAACTCCTTCCACAGATTTTTGAAGGGATTTTGATGAAACCTCATGAAATGTTGATGTTCTAAGCTTTTTACTGTGTTTTTTTATTGTCAGTTGGGTAAGCCATTACAGAATTATTAACCAATGTACTTTAAGTCCTTTAGTTCAGTGTTCTAGTATTGTATTTTGTCATAAGATTTTTGTTGTTGTTTTATTACACAATTTCTGGTGTACCAGTAGAAAAAATGTGTTTATCCTTTGTACGATTTACAAAGCAAGTTCCTATGGCAGAATTCTCTATTATACTGTATTACAAAAATTTTACAAGCTTTTTTTTTTATGAAATTTTCAAACTTAATTATGTACTACTCTGCATTTTCTTAATGAAGTGATGCCTACTGTAATTCTCATGGAAAACACTGTCATATGTGTTTATGTTTCAGATGTCAATATTGGTCCATCCTGATAAAAATCCAGATGACTCAGACAGGGCACAGGTGGCATTTGATGGTAAAGATGTTTAACCCTTTCCCTCATATAGACTCATTTTGACGCACTCAATAGGTACCACATAAAGCCTGATCTGCAGAAAACCACAGTTAAACCTTACCAAATTGAATTATAAAGTCCTCATTTCCAGACCACTGAGGAGCAGCGAACAGCATAAAACCTGATCAGCCTGCGAGTTACTCGCAGGCTGATCTGGTTTTATGTTGTTCGCATAGGTCTTTTCATGGTTTCCTCTATGAGGGAAAGGGTTAAATTGTCCTGTGTATCGCACAATAAAGTTTGATTAAGATGTTCTATTAAGACTTATATGTTGTTTTTTTAAATTAGTATATATAAACTGAAAAGCACACTCAGGTTTCATACCACAAAACATCGAAACCATCATATTCCATAGGCTGGATGAAAATAGAGTCAGCATGGAAGGTTGGAAGGGGTAGAAATTGCAAAAAAAATGCTGAAATTGAAGCAACACAGTTAGACTGAATATTTAACTTGAAACATGAAACAAGAGCCTTAAAATGAAATAAATTTATTTTTTTCTGTATGTAAATATCTATGTGATACCATATTTATTTATCTTTTTTTTAACTTGCACATCTTGAAATGGTTATTTTGTCACTATCTCAATTTATTTTAATAACTCACATTAGACTCACATTAGATTTATATTATGCCATCATTGTGAAATCAACTGATTTTTCACTATGGCAAATATTTTCTGAGTTCCAGCAAGTTTAATATAACTAGTATCAGTTGTAGTTTGCATTTGATACAGTGTTTACTGCTAAATTTGGTGGACAGCAAGAGTACAAGAGGCCACTACCACAAGTGTATGTTGCTTGTAAGTGTTTGTACTTTGTTGCAGCTGTCTCTAAGGCCTATAAGACCCTGGAGAATGAGGAGGGCTTCAAGAGATGTCAAGAAATCATAGAGGAAGCAAAAACTAGAGTTAATGACATGGTATGCATGTTTGATTTTGTATCTGTTACACAAATCAAACAAAAATCCTGTCGCAAATTAAACATGTAATACTTAATGTTCCACTATAGCATTAACATTTGCTAATTCTGTATAATCCAGTGATATATTTATAATTGCTTTCAAGTACCGGGTATTGTCAAGCTTATTTTTTGTTGATGAGTTTTATATTCATTTAGCATAAATCCATAACATTGAACAATTTTGCTGGCCCATCATTGAGATATTCCTTTTCATAGCTATATATATCTAACATTTTTACATGTGATAAATATTCCAACACCTTAGATGAAAGCCCAGAAGAAGAAGCAGAAAAAAGAAGGGAGGCCACAGGATGTACCGGAGGATGACCAGGAGAAGGTATACTGACCCTTGTCTGCATGCCTGGTACCTGTGTCTCTGTTTCCCAGCTGGACGTCATAGCAAATATAGGCAATTTTTTATGAATATAAATATTTTGATAAATAGAGGACCTTATTGGGTATGTACCTCAAGATCAAGGTCATATGTTAAATTCTTACAAATAGTATGTCAAGTCTAGTCTGAGTGATAACTTAAAATCTATTTGTTGTTTGGATCTCAGATGTGTAATATTCTTGCCTAGATGCATAGAGGAGGACCCTTATTGAAATTTGACCAGTACGGTAAAGGTAATTTTATCAGGTCTTTAAATTTTGGTTTGGGGTGGTAAATTAGTAGCATGCCAAAGAACATGTTATGAATCATAATGTAGTTGTTATAATGGCATATTAGGAAGATATTTATACCTATACAAACAAGGCTCTCAACATGCTCAAGGTGAGCTATTCTATTCAACCTGTGTCTGTCATTCGTCAACAATTTGCTTTAAAAGATATAATCTCATCTGAAACCACATGGTAGAACTGGATGAAACTTGGCATGAATGATCTACAGATGGAACGTCACAAAAGTTGCTAAAATAAATTTGATTCATGCAGAACTCAAGTTGACATGGCAGCTAATAGAATTTTATTTAGAAATATTAATATCTTCCCTGAAACCATTGATTACGATATAACTTCATTTGGCACAAATGGTCACCTAATGGCCCCCCCTATCATAATTGCTAAAATGATCACTTAAAAATGAGGCCACTAAGGGGTTGGCTTGTTTCCTAATATACTCTATATAGCAAAAATAAAAAATTATTCTTCTATAAAACCATTGAGGTAAACTGGTAACCAGACTGAAAGCTTAGGTAATTTACAAAAGTAAAAGCATGTACCAGGGAACTGAGCCATTTCAAAATAAATGTCCCACTTTCAGTCAGAGTAATAGGATATACAATATTGTGAATCCTGAAAAACATCCCTTGTTCAAGTAAGTTTCTGTTTAAGAGAAAGTAAAATGGATAATTTTGGTGTTACCTTCTGTTTGTTCTCTTTCAGTACAAACACGCTGTCTATGTACAGACGTGTAAACTTTTTGCTGATCTGGAGAGGCTTCGAGTGGAGAGAGAAACTAGAGAAATGCATGAACGGTAAATGTTTTAGACTTGTGTTTGTCATTAGATGGTTCAATATTCCACCCTACAAGCCATGGTAATGCAGTATGGCATCACAGAAAACCAGTATCATCCAATATCAGTTGGACTTCCTTTGCCTGAAAAGATTGATATATATATGTCATATGTAGGTAAATTAAATACATATGTATATAACTGGTACATACAGTGTCTGCTGTGTTATTAGGTCATAGATTTGATCCCTCAATGTTTGCTGTGTTACAAGGTCATGGATTTGATCCCCCAATGTCTGCTTTGTTACCAGGTCATGGATTTGATCCCCAAATGTCTGCTTTGTTATCAGGTCATGGATTTGATCCCCAAAAATAAGTTCCAGGAAGCATGGAATGAATTTTACCTTTTATGTGAAAGTTAGAAACATAATTTCCATATAACAGATTTCACTTGCACTTGTCTAAATACAAATGTGTTATTCCTGATGGGATAGGATACAGAAATGCATGCCTGTCAGGCAGCTGTGTTGTGACAGTACATAGTGATGATGATGTGATATTTTACAGGAAACGCAAGGCAGAAGATGAAGCTATGGAAAAAGAACAGAAAGAAGTAGAAAAAGAGTGGAATAAAAACTTTGAGGTATTTACTTTGATACGTGGTTTGTAATGGGGATTCTGGTGTTTATTATTTAATGTGACAATGCTTTAATGTGTCTTTTAGACACACACATAATCATAAATTGATTGGAATAGAATTTCATGATTATTTAAGGATTGGTGGAGGTGGCATTCAATGTGCTTTTCAGTGTGGTTGGTTTAGTTCAAATTGGAACATTTTTAGTGTAGTTTTTACCCTGATGAATTATCAGAATTTGAAATTCAAGCAGTATATTCACATCCCTGTATCACAAAGTGAGGTAAAGGCTATATGGGAAACACATGCATTTTTTCCATCTCTCAACATTTTGCAAAAAGTTCAATATAACTTTCTGTTGTTGAGTCATTGCAATTTAGTTGTGGTATTAATCCTTAGAATGCTGTGAGCAATTGTGACTGTAACCAGTGCAGACCTTGGTCAACCTGCACATCCAAGTCTGATCATTGGTCTGCATTGTTTGCTATCCAGTCAATCATCTATAGCAAGTACCCACATAAACAGCTTCTGGTACAGTCCAAATTGAAGAAAGGTTGGGTCTATTTCAGAAACAACTGATCATTGGCAGTGATTACTCTTGTAAATTTTTTTCCATATAAAACATGAATATCAGAAAAAAATTAAAACCTTGCTTGATGCAATAATTACCATTTTCACAGTAAACATATATACACTTACATATGATAATTAAAGGTACAAGTGTACACTACCTCAAGTAGAAACACCATGCTTATTTGAGAAAGTCCGTAATTATTTTAAATTTATTCTGTCAAAAAGTAAAATTAAATTAAGGGATCGTGTTTGTAGGAAAAAAACTGTATTTTAATTTCCTTTTCTTTTTTTTTTTTTTTTTTTTTTTTTTTTTCAACACTGTCACAAATCAAAGCTTAAGTGATAAATAGAACATGATGAAAAATGATATGTAATATTAGCAGCTGCACGTAAATGTAACACACCTCTAGTGTCTAGTGTATTTTTTAAAAAAAAGCTAGTTTTCTACTTGAATAACATTAAATGGGCTTGATTAGTGCATCAGGGATTGCTTGTGAAAGAGACAGTGGAATGCTAGATATAGTCAATTATTTTTTTTGGCTCATCTTGTAGGAGAGCAGAACAGGGCGAGTGGACAGCTGGAGACAGTTCTCCTCAGGGAAAAAATCAAGTAAGAAGATGAGAGGGACATTTAGACCACCGAAACCCAAGTTAGAGAAGAGATAGTCCACAGTGTTGCGGTATAGATGAATGCTGGTATAAGTGTGGTGTAAATCAGTCTTGTGTGTAGCAGTTACATGTGAAACTGCTTAGTTGTACAGGAATGCATGGTAGAGAGGAGCGAGACAGCCTTTCTGGAGTAAAACATGAGAAAACTTACCGCGGAAAGGATTCAATATTAGTGCTGTTAGCATACAAGCTGGCTCTCTTGTGGGTATTTTTTTTTTTCAAAATCCTTGTCAGCATTTAAAACAGTGCCTTTGTTTTCCACTTTTTAAAAACGAAACATTAAAACAGGATCTTCAATACATTTTTGAAAGAAACTGGCCACTTTGATAGGGTAATTTTATGACAGGAAATTTTCAGTTTGTGTCTACTTCACTATTAGAATCAATCATCCCATGTGTGCAAATAACAGTGTAAGTCATTTATATTTGCCATTTTGTTTGCATATTAAGCATTTATACACTGACTAACCTGGCTGTATACTAGATGCATAGTAGCTTCCCTTTATAGTTCTCTTGTTGCATAGTTTCAGATCAAGCTAGCAAATTACCAGGGTAGCATTCAAGTTGTGAATATGTAAGATTTTTGGGTACAGTATCGGTCCACATTATACTTTTTGTTTTTTTTTCTTTTTTCTATCCTCTCACTCAGGTAGTACAGTGTCAAATGGACAACAAGATAAGATTTTTTACCATCATAATCTTGGGTCCAAATCCATCATACTTTTAATTTTTAATGCAGTTTGATTTGTTAAGAGTTCTTTACTGGTAATATCCATTTTAGTTGATGTATTTTTAGCTCACATGAGCACAACGTGCTCAAGGTGAGCTTTTCTGATCGCCTTTTGTCCGGCGTCCGTGCGTGCGTCCGGCGTCAACAATTGCTTCAAACAACATCTCCTCCTAAACGGCTTGGCCAATTTGAAAAATATTTTGCAGGAATGTTCCTTGGATGAAGCTCTACTAAAGTTGTATAAATGGTTCTGGTCCATTGCATAATTAGGTCACAGGAGCTAAAAATAGATTTTAAAAATGCAAACTTTGAAAATCTTCTTCTGCAAAACTGCAAGGCCTAGAGCTAGAGCTTAGATATTTGGTATGTAGCATCATCTTATGGGCCACTACCAAGATTGTATAAATCATAGCCCTATGGTGATAAATGACCCCGCACCAGGGGTCACTTGTTTTACATAGAGTTATATAGAAAAATCTTAAAAAATCTTCTTCTAATCCATAAGGCCTAGAGCTTAGATATTTGGTATGTAGCATCATCTTATGGGCCACTACCAAGATTGTAAAATCATAGCCCTATGGTGATAAATGACCCCGCACCAGGGGTCACTTGTTTTACATAGAGTTATATAGGAAAATCTTAAAATATGGTGATAAATGACCCCGGGTCACTTGTTTTACATAGAGTTATATAGGAAAATCTTAAAAAATCTTCTTCCATGAATGCATAAGGCCTAGAGCTTAGATATTTGGTATGAAGCATCATCTTATGGGCCACTACCAAGATTGTACAAATCATAGCCCTATGGTGATAAATGACCCCGCACCAGGGGTCACTTGTTTTACACAGAGTTATATGGGAAAATCTTAAAAAATCTTCTTCCATGAATGCATAAGGCCTAGAGCTTAGATATTTGGTATGAAGCATCATCTTATGGGCCACTACCAAGATTGTACAAATCATAGCCCAATGGTGATAAATGACCCCACACCAGGGGTCACTTGTTTTACATAGAGTTAAATAGGAAAATCTTAAAAAATCTTCTTCTATGAATCAATAAGGCCTAGAGCTAAGATTTTTGGTATGTAGTAGCATCTAATGGTTCATTACAAAGATTTTCAAAGTCTTGGCCCTACAGTGATAAATGACCCTGCGCCCAAGTCTTCTCTGAAACCATATGGCCCATTGCTTAGATATTTGGTGTGTAGTATTGTCAGGGGTAAAATGTTTTAGATTAAGTTATATCAGAATCCTTGTCTGTTTAAAAACCTTGACATCAGTTGAAGCAATGGTACTCAGGTGAGCAATTCAGGGCCATCATGGCCCTCTTGTTTTTGTCATTTTATGATTCTAAGCATAAAAAAAATCAGGAAACATGTTGAAGCTACTCATTTTGGGGTATTTAGATTTGCTTTACAAAGTAAATGCTTTGCAGGAGCACTCTTGCCATGGTTCAGTAGTTTTGTTTATTGACCACCGATGAAATAGACTACAGGGGCAGAATATTTCAAGTCCTTCCCTAGTGCAAAGTACTGGTTCAACTCAATATATTTTTATATTGAAACTTATTTATTTATCATCATTTTAGAAACAGTTCTTGCAACTAATACTAACATCTCTTGATGGTTCTTGGGTTGGACTAGTACTTGTCACCTGGAAAGACCATGAAATACAGTTCAAACCCTAAACCTTTCTTCCACAGTCGTGTGTGTTACCATTTGACTACAGCTAACTCAACATCAGTCAAGGATTAGTGTATATTGTTTCACATCTAATGCAATATTTGTAAAATAATGAAAGTTTAAGTTGAAAGTAAATGGTTTTAGAGAAATTAAGGTAAAGTCCCTTTAATGGTTCCGCTACATTTTGGACCTCATGGCCTTTCACGGAGATAACCAAGGTTTCCTAATGCGTCATTAGGGTACCTTGGTTACCTTGGTAGAGGTTAAGTGGTACAAGACATAGCAGAAACATTACGGGGACTTTACCTTAAGGCAAAAATATCATTAATGTGAATAAAGTTAAATGAATCTGTAATCTTAAGAATAAATCAGTTTTGAATGTGACATGAATATAAGAATTGTTTGCAAGATTATCACAGTATTTGTAAGGTTGAAATGTCTAGTGAAAGGTCAGGACTCTGGGTAGTTTTCAGACCTAGAGGGCATAGTTAAAACTTACTTACAGCCGGACAGGTTCAGGCTAGTTCTCTGAATGAAAATGTTTCGTTGTGCTTCAGTTACTGATTATTACCCAGTCTTTTCTGAACTCTACTTATTTGAATAAGGAAATACAGTGGCTGCTAAACCCAGGTGATCTCAAAATGGAGGTCAAATGAATTTCAGGATTTTAAAGCTGCCTGCTTAAAACAGGTTGGAAACTAAGAAGAGACGGCCACTGGTAAAAGATAGACTGGAGTATGCAAGAAAATTGCCATTCAGTTACAAAGTGTGTTAGGGATATGTGGTACAAATATTTTGGAATACCTGTGTGAAGTATGTGCATCTGTGAAACATTAATGTGAGACCTGTGTTTGAAATTAATGTGACTAAGGCAGCAGTGGTAATGTGTGTTTGATATATCTCCATTACTTCCCCTTGTTAAAACAGACAGGGTGATTTAAAAAAAAAAAGCGTGACTTTTTAAATATTTTGTTTAAGGATGCCAAAATCATTCTGACACTCATATCTCACAGATAGTGCTAGAAATTGTCATTGTTACATGTTGTGTTCTTTAGTCACGTCTCCATTTCTGGACATGTGATGAGCATTTTACCATGTGGAGACACTATAAGAATCATGATCAGCCTGCATATAGATCTCATTCTTCCAGCACTGCATGTACTGTCTCGGTCTCATACGGATGTTTTGTTGTTGTTTTTTGCAATGTCAAATCCGATGGGTTACTGATTTTTGTTTCACCTGCTGTAAGCAGATGTGATACATAGGGATCACTTTTCTCTCGTCTGTCTGTCTGTCACACTTTTTCCGTCACGCTTCAGCAGGTGACACATGTTCCAAAGATCCTTTTTATTTATTTATTGGATTTTTTTTTTTTAAATTAAACTTCAGTTATCTGACAAGAATCATTTGTCAGAATTCAGTCCATTTTTTTTAATTGTTCATTTCTATGACATGTATTCAAATGCTATTTAAGTTTTAAATTGTAAATACCAGTATTAACAGCAATCCTGCAATCCTTTTGTGAATTGTATAAACAATATTTTTGTTTTTTAAGGGTATTTATTCATCATCATGCTGTATCGACTGTACATAAGTTTTTGTTTATGAGAATGTATATGCAAGACTTTTTAAAAGAAAAAAGTATGTAGGAACAATTTACAAATACATGTATATCTTTTTCTTCACTAAGGATATTTCATGAATATCAATCTAATCAAAATTCTTTTTCTATCCTATACCATTCAGGTATGCCATTTTACACTGTAAGAACAATTAAAAGCCAGATCAGACTGAAAGTAGTTATTTATTAGTGACTTGTCAACTGAATAGGTATTTTTCGATTCACCATTTCTCAGTCAATTCTTTGGAAATGTCAAAGCAACACTAAATCTGATACATTTTTTTTCAATGGTATTTGTAAAATTGCATAATTTAAGTGGGAAACATTTAAAATGTCAATATTTTTAGCTACACACGTCAGATTTTGTCTTTTTCTGTATAGGGCAGTAAAGACAGACTATTGCAGCAGATATTTTCATACTCTTCAGGATATATAGATTGTGAAACAAGTGTTCATAATTACATGTTTATGTATTTTCAGGTTCCTAGTCTCATAAGATAGGAAATGACATTATGTGTATTATTTTCCAGGTATCCATGCTTCTGTATGTAATGCACTGATTGTTTTGTAAGGTGTATTAGATTGAGAAAATTGTTTGAAGAATCTGATATTGTTTTTGAACTTTGAATAAAAGATATTTTGCCATTTGTTTCTTTTCTGGCTTTCTCTCATCCCAACGTACCTTACATGTTTGCAAGTAAATTTGGCGCTTGCATGAACTTTGTATATTGAAGTTGTTTATTTGATGTAATATTTTTAGTTTGAATTTCTCAAAGAATATGAGAGCTGTTGCAGCCACCCATGCATGGCCAGCTTGGTTTGTTCTCTTCTTCTTTCTTCTTTTATTGTAATGGCAAGCAATCATTTTCTGATTATAATGACCATATTTTAGACCTTTCCTACATGTGGGTCCTGTTTTTTGCTGAAGAGACTGCATCAGAAGAAACTGTCGTTGGATATAAGGGAGTTTGGGTGCAATACCGTAGCTCATTTTCCAGGGAAAACCGGTACTGTGTACTCAAGAGTTCCCATAGCAACACCATTTTGCCGAGTGCCAGGCAAGGGTGCATCTGGTACCAATTTTATGTCGGGGGTTTGATGCAGTCACTGGAGGAGGTGCCATGGCTGAGATTTGAACCCCAGAGGAGGGTAAAGTCAGCGACTTTAACACTCACTCAGCCCCTCACTGTGTGGGTTTGAATCCACGCAGGGTCATTCGGATTTTCATGTGAGGAAGCCTTCCAGCTGGCTTGCAGTGGGTTGGTGGTTCTACCTGGATGCCTCCGTGCATTGGAGGGTTTCCTCCACCTGTAATTAGCTGGACGTCGCTATATGACTGAAATGTAAACTCAAATAGTCAAGTCGAACCCCAGACCTTGTTTTACATGCAAGTTAGTATCAATCTTATATCTCACATTCATGGGCATCAGACGAACAAGGTAAATTCACTTTTGACTAAATTTATTACAAGTAATTGTCCCTTCCTCACTTTTTCTGGTTTATGTTTTACATGCAAGGTACTACTAGTATCAGACTTCTTTACAGAGAAAATTGGATTGACTTGAAACTTAATTAAGATGTTTATTTGCATCAGTCTATCAGATCAAGACAGCTATTGATTTTATTGTAAATTATGACTCCTAATGGACTTAAGAAATTTGGGTTTTACATCTAAATATATCTTGGTAACCAGCTATGCTCTTTGATTTGATACTTCAGTAAAGTCTTCAGAGGCATTCAACAAACAAGATAATTCTTGACCAAATTTGTTATGACCTTTTTTGTTTGCAACATGCGTTCATGCTTGAACCTCAGCAATTAGTTTGACTTGAACTCCATAAGTGTTCAGGGAAATCAAACCATCAAGTTAGGTAACTAGTGACTGAATTTATTTAAATTATGGCCCTTTTTGGACTTTGATATATTGATTTAAGTTTTGTTTGCAACTAAATTTGGTTCAACTTAAAAGCAGCAGAATAGCCAAGCAGCACTGTCTTATGGACAGCTCTGGTTGACATAGAGCTACTTCAAGACAAGTGGCACCCTGACACCGGGCCAACCAGTTGCAGAACAACCCTTATTTGAAACTAAACCAAGAGCGATATACCAGTAGCAATTTTAGCATGACTTTTCCAAGAATATTTGAGCTTTTGCAATCCTCAACATTAACGTTTTTGCATGCAAGTCGCTATCAAGCTTAGATATCAATAACAATTAACGTTTTTGATTTAACAGTTTATGAATATGTTCAAGGGCATCAGACAACCATGGTAGATAACTTGCTTTTAAAAATTGGCCCTTTTCTAACTTAGATATTATGGTTAAAGTTTTGCATGCAAAGTATTATGTTCATGTCTCAGTAACTGGGATTGATTTTAGACTTCATAAACATTTTCAGGGTGTCAGACTGTCAAGGTATATTATTTTTATATGCCTGTCGAAGACGGGAAGTATTATGAACTCACATGAGACAGCTGGGCAGGCAGCGTCCGCTCTCTAACACATGAACTGATCTTCACCAAACCACATATGGCCGCAATATTTCGGTTACTCTTGGTAACCAGTCAGATTGTCTTAGATACTCCCGAGTTATGGCCCTTGAATTGGTGAAAAATTGTTCAATTAACAGTGTCTGCTCTATAACTTGAACAAACATGAACTGATATTTACTAAACTTGATCACAATGCATATGGGCACAATATCTTGGTTCCTTTCGATAACCAGTCAGATTGTCCAAGACACTCCTGAATATGGCCCTTGAATTAATGAAAAATGGTTAAATTGACAGTGTCTGCTCTCTAATTCGAACAAACATAAACTGATCTTTACCAAATTTGGTCATAATATATCATATGGTCACAATATCACAGCCAAGTTTGATAACCAGCCTTTATATCCAAGATAATTTCAAGACAATCCGAAATTATGGCCCCTGAATTGTTGAAAAAACACTTAACAGTGTCCGCTCTCTCACTCAAATAATTGTGAACCAATCTTTGCCAAACTTGGTCACAATAACTCAGCCAAATTCCATAACTAGCCTAAATGTCCCAGACACTCTGGAGTTATGGCCCTTAATTAAAAATTACTAAAAGGTGTTCGCTCTCTAACAAACTTTATAACCAATTTTCATAAAAATTGGTCACATTGTGTTTGGTCACAATTATCTCAGCCAAATTTGATAACCAGCCTGAATGTCCCAGACAAGTTTGATTTACAGCCCTTGAATTGGTGAAAAATTGCTAAATGAACAGTGTCAGCTCTCTTATAAACATGAACTGATCTTGTCCAAACATGGTCACATCGTGAATGGGCACAATATTTCAACCAGGTTTGATAACCAGGCAAAATATCTTGAACACTCCAAAGCAACGGCACTTCAATTTATGAAAAATAACAAAATTGTCTGCTCTCTAACACTGACAAATGTGAACCAATCTTTACCAAACTTTGTCACAATGTGTAATAGCACAGTACCTCAATTGTGTTTGAAAACTAGTCAGAAAAATATCCCAGGCACTCCAGAGTTACGACCCTTGAAATTGATAAAATTGCAGGACAATCGTATTTTGCAATAACCAGCTCTCTTATTGACTATTATATACAGGGTATGTGAAGGGCAAGAACTGAAATAGTTTTCATTTGATTTACCAACAAGCATTTAGAGCAATATGGAAGCTCTTGTTTGGGTTTAAGGTCCCACAAACAGTATTTTGGTCATTTGCAGACTATGTCTACTTGAGAGAGATATAGTGCTGCCACATTGCAGTATCACGCCATATACATGGCATGATACTACACCCAATCACATTACCTGACACAGGGGTAACCAGTTCTGGAACTACCATTAACTACCAAGCGAGTGAGCAAAACCACTACAGTTTTTTAGGATTTTGGTATGTCGCAGCCTGGCATCATACCAACTACCTCCCGTTCCCAAGGCAGATGCTCCAACTATTCTGCCACTGGGGACATACCATGAAAAATATTAAACTTGTGTTGCTATGGTCACATAAAAAACAAATCACACACAGATCTGCATCAGAATTTTAACATTTCTTCTTTTCATGATACAGGTACATTATGTGGAAATCTATGATCAAGACAAAATAAACACTCTTATTTTACAGCTTTAAGTTTGATTCTCACATAAAATACTATCTATTTACAACTTAGAAATAAATACAACTTGGGAACTTGGCCATCGCATCCTATCATACAAGCTGCAAGCAAGTCATACTATAGCCTTGTTTCAAATGTCCATCGAGGATCCCTCTCAACTAGACTCAATACATTAATCATTCATCTCAAAGTACAAGTAAGAGAATCACCTCTGCTTGACTACATTGCATTGTCTCCCAAATAAAACTTAAAAAAAAAAAGCAGCACAAACAAGAACAGTTACCTCTTAATTCCATTGTGCCAGATCAGACTGAAAAAACATTTTGACTCTAAAAAATTTATAGCGTTCCATCTTCAACTCAGGAGGAATAGCAAACGTTATAAAATCTTATGAGCCTGTTAACTTGCAAACTGATAAGGTTTTATATGGGTTGCAGAGGTTATTTCAATTAACAGACAACTCATTAAAAAGGTAATAACCTGTACTGTAATATAAATCAATATATCTGATTCATTTACAAGTAGATATTTAACTAGGAAAGATGCTATGGCAGACAAACACAGATTCTCCACTTGCCTACTGAGAGGAATGATCTTTAAACACTGTCTATTTAACATTAAAAATCGTCGATGGGTTCATTTGAAATCTCATTCTTAAACATATTTATACATGGGTGAACTTACGGGATATAAAATTAGCATACACTTTGCATATGTTGAATCCGGTGAAAGTCTCCTATGGCAGCAGGGGCCTGCTGGTTTACATTACATTGATATGATATTGGCGGCGGAATCTTACATCTGACACCGAGACCAAGCCAGTCGCTTTTCTCAAACACACTGCCTCTCTCTCTCTCTCTCTCTCAACACCATGCTATGAAAGGCTCATCTCTCCCATGTGCAGCCATGCCCCATTCTTCAATCTTCATGTGGGGAAACAGAACCAGAAATGGAAAAAGATGGCTGCAGTACACTAAATAAGTTTGAATCGTAAAAAAAAATGACCCAATTTCTCTCAAGATATTAAATGAATTATGTTAACTCCATGTGAATTAAACTCAATCTGGTACCCTGATAAATCTGTCAAATATCGAAAGCATCCTCTGTCCACAGCTAACAAAATTCATGCAATGAAGTAAGAAATAGGATAAGAAACAAAACACTTTCTTTAAATCATACCGGAAAAGTGATGTGATTATTTGTATGTAAAATGCATATATCAAGGTAGTATACAAGATAATAAGCAATTTACAAATGTTGTAATGGACATCCAGACTTCGCGAAAGGCAAAAAAATTGGTCAGACATTTGGTCTGACAAGTACAAAAGTTTTGTCAGACCAAAAGAAAATCACAAAAAAAAACAAATGAGAAAATATTCAGATATCTAGTTTAAGTCTTTTTTCAGGTATATTTAATTAATATATATAGTTTTAGCCAATTAAATATTTAGAATACAAGAATCAAGCAAGATAAGTATATAACAAGCAAGTCATCTGGAATGAGGAGAAGCATTATCTATCAGACTGAGATGAAATCTGTCTGACATGTCTGCCGGTCTGACACCCTTTGCGAAGTCTGCACATCTAGACACATCTCGTTGAATTAAAATAAGCTACTCCAATTATGACTTTCTTCTGACAAAATTTTAGTTGGTTAATTGATATAACTTAAGAACGTTAAGAAAACGCAAAATTCACTAATGTCCACATTAACATCTGTCAATCCAGAATCTGAGAAAAATTTAAAAAAGCCATTAAACTGCAGCATGACGGAAGGCGATGATACTGGAAAAAAAAATTATCCTCATTTTCAACAGAAAATGGAGTATTCAAGTGTAAAACAAGGTCAGCTTGTAAATTACTCACAGACAGGTCTGTTTTTAAGCAGGTTGCATTGTTAACTTAAATGGTATCTCTCAAGCTAAGGGTTAAAGTTGATGTTTTCATATACTGTATATATACTGTGTGCATGTGTGTGCAAAATTCTACATTTGTATATGTATACCAATTCAATACAAAATACTCAAGTATACTGATTAACACAAAATATAAAACCCAAATGATAAAATAATGATTACAAATACCTCATCTTTCCGCTCCATTGTGGAACCTGTTAAAACCCAGGCCACATTTAAGAAGAAAATCAGATAATAATGCTTTGACATTATGTGAGGCACAAACAAGTATTAACAATAACCAAACAGAGGGAAGGCAGAAAGTACCACACATGATTTAGCCCTTCAAACTTGTGTCCAATAAACAATGATGAACAGAATAAATTTCTAACAGCAGACTGCCCAAACATGAAACATCTCCAGATAGATAGGAGCAGCCTCAGAGAGCAATATGTTTGGAGAACTACAGACCCTGTGATCTTTGGACTCAGGGTCTGGTTTGTTATTTCTAACTCTCCAATGAAAATTTCTCCCAATATGATGTGAAAAACTCCAAGAAAAAATAATGCATGAAAAAGTTGGAAACAGAACAGGAAATGGCCCCAAGAGTGAAAATCATGTATATATGATGCAGGAATAAATGCAGTCTGTTATGTATCTCCTAATTCATTACAATCTAACACTCCTTATCTTATAAAATCTTATACTAGTAGTGAGAATTTCTCTTTGAGAACAGTCACTCTTAACATCTGGGCTCTCAATCCTAGACTCTTGATTCTAGTGTTGATGTTAATCCTTTAAGATTACCAGTATATGGGATGAATCCAAATTGAAAAATATCACTGCAAATGTAAAGGCAACTGGATGGGAGGATATATCTTAACCCTTTCCCTCATATAGACTCATTTTGACGCACTCAAATAGGTACCACATAAAGCCTGATCTGCAGAAAACCACAATTAAACCTTACCAAATTTAATTAAAAAATCCTCATTTCCAGACCACTGAGGAGCAGCGAACAGCATAAAACCTGACTCGCAGGCTGATCTGGTTTTATGCTGTTCGCATAGGTCTTTTCATGGTTTCCTCTATGAGGGAAAGGGTTAAAAGGTCATATCCCTCAGATAACATCACTCTGAACAAAAGTAAACACTTCTCTGGCTTTCTAGGAAAGCACATTTAAACATCTGTCTGATAAAAGGTTTCCATCATACATAAAATATCATTTCCAAATTCCTTTTAAAAGAAAAATAGACAAAATACAGAAACTAAAGTAATGGAATGGTTGCAGACATTTTTGCCATTTAATAAAAATCTCAACACACATCTTTTCTGAACATAATCATCATACTCAGTCTTTTGGAGCAATTAAGAATCATTCATAGTAAAATGTTCACATCTACAATTAGGAAGCCTTTAGACTGCAAAGAGGTAGATTTTTGTGCCCAATCCAGTCTGCAAATTTAAAATTAGCTTCCAAAATGAAAAAAAAAAAGAGAAGAGAAAGAAAACAAGTTTCAATTTCCCATGCTAGCAACAAAATACAAGACAGGGAAATACAAGAGTGTTCTCTGGTACATGTGTCACCTGCTGAAGCGAAACGGAAAAGTGTGACGGACAGATAGACGACAGAAAAGTGATCCCTTTGTCACCTCTGCTTACAGCAGGTGACACAAAAAGTATTGTCCCACGAATTAAATACTTAAATATTTTAGTGCTTAGATGAGCTAATAAATGAGCAGATTACCAACATATGAAATATTTAACAGCAGGTGTTCAGCATACAGACACTAGTTCCTCTAAATATTGATTGTGCAAGGTACAGTAATAAAATGAAGAACATATACTTGGTTTTACCCCTGGAGCAGCTTAAATATTCCTCCAATTTGAATTCTCCACATGAAAGTCAACAAAATTATAGTTACATTTGTATGAAGACCTAATCATTTATTAAAACAACAGAAACTGTTTTGAAACCTGTAAAAGATAATTATCTGACATTTACTGTCTTCTTACATGACAAAAATCTATAATTGTGATACACACAATCATTTAATGGATATTTGATAAGCATGATATACCTAATGCCCTAGCTTTGGCTACATTAGAGCTTAATGATCATATTTGGGACAATTCGAGGCACAGAGGCCATTCAAAATTCAATCTCCCAAACCCACATCCAAGAGACAAACAAAACAGCATCCACATAACAAACTTACTAAACAGCATCCACGAGACAAACTTAACAGATCTGGTATGAAAAGTTTTGTCCTTTTTTTTCCCCCTCCAAGTTAACAAATGATATGGGGAAGTCCTATTATACATGCAGGTTGATACAAATCTTTAAAAGTTAGTATTGCAAAACTTTTCCAGAAGGTGGAAATAAACAGTTTCTTTTTCAACCCTTTACCATGCAGGAGCTAAAAAGAAGAGATCTATACAACCAGTAATTCGATGACTGATCAGGTTTTATGCTGAAAGCTAAACCTCAGTTCATAATAGAGAACACAGTAACATCTGTTCTAACTTGTGACAGAAAGTGTCTTCCCTCTTGCCTGGGTTTTCTTCATTACATCAGAGTTAAGAGAGTATCTGTGTACAGATAAATCCTGACAGACAGCAATGGACTTTGTATGTAAATAAACAACACATACACATATATGGCCTGCCTGACATTTATCCCATAGTTAATTTAAGATGTTTCCCTTCTACCACTTGGAAATGCTATATTACAACTTGTTTGACCACAGAAAATCCAATTCAGACTGAAACCAAATGTCAGGTCAAGATGTAAAGGGTTATGTACCAGATACTGATGGTAGCCAGCAATATAAAAGCCAATCAGTCTGCCAGGCAAACCCGGTTTCTATTGGACACCTTGCCCAATTTCCTGTTAACTGCAATGTGGTTAATAGTTGAACATGTGGTACATTTCACAACCAGATTCTGAAATTAGCCATTATCATTATGCTTTAAATCAACAGAAATGTGACACAGTAAGTGTATACTTCAACAAATATTTCGAAACACAACAAAAACAATGCAATGAAAACTTGCATACTGAGATCAAAAGCATATGGTTTTTTAAAGGAAAAAAGTCATCATTATATCTAACTGAATTCTGAATGACCACCTAGTGATGCAATGGGAAACTTGAATTTAACATGTGTCTTCACTCACATATGAACAACCTATGAACAATGATGTTCAGTTTTTTTCTGGAGAAATGATTTCGGAGGTAACAACCCCTTAACTATATTCACTCTCAAACAGAACTGCCTTTCAGTGCATCACTCAACCCTTTACCACTCAGCAGCTGCACCATAAATAACCACTTCAGACTTTGAAATTGTCACTCAGAACAGGCTTTACAAGTCCACTCCTCATCTCAATGTTAGTGTGAAGAAGAGAACCGTATAAAACCTGAAAGCCTTGAAGATTTATCTGGTCACTTAGGTTCAATTTGCTCTCTTGAGGAGTAATGGGTTAAGGTCACAATATGAATTATAAATCAGTTGAGAACAAGAGAGTAAGAGATATCCAGACATTCAGCAGACATGCATGTACATACAAGACTGATCACAGCTACTTAGGCTACAATGTTTGGCAGCCAGGCCACTGTGGTCAAACTCATTGGCCACACCAAATTGACAATTGGAAAATATGTAAGCACCACAGAATGTATTTGGTTCATTGTCTCCAGCTACAAACAGTACCACAAATATGCTCACAATACTACCTTGGCATTAGACACACTCCTTCCTTTATTCTGAACTGCCACTATTTTAATTCTTCTCCATATTTGTCCTTCTCTCAAGCACACATCTAAGTCACAAGCATGTTTCAAGCACACCCACCTGTGTAAGGCACAATACCAATGTACCATGCAGGAAAGCCAATGTAAGTGTCTAAATCCAAGCAATCTCCAAGAGCGAATTTTATGTAACTTCACATACTGAGCTAATATGATAGGTAGAAGAGCAGTTATCTTTTTGAGTCTCGTCTAAAAAAGTGATCAGTTTGTATAATATAAAGAAAACAAGAAACAGGTCAAATAACAAACCAGGTTTTCAAGTGTTGCCCAAGGCAAGCTAATATATTTTTTTAGTAACAGTGACTTTGACCCTACTGACCTGAAAATCAATCACAATCTTCCTTTTCCCATAAAGTATCTTTATACTAAATCTTATCATCATACCTTACTAATAAAAGAAGTTACTTGACAGAAACGAAAAATCTATTTCTAGTAACAGTTACTTTCACCCTATCATCCTGGAAATCAATCCAAATCTTTCCCTTCCCATATTAGAGGTACCTATCTACCTACCAAGTATGAAAATGTCTCTCTATTTTAAAAAGAGATATTTGATGAAACAAAATGTTTGACACCCGCCTGCTCAACAACATACCCCATTCTAATAATAACCAAAATTTTCATTGAAAACCAAGAAAGATCAGTCATTTAATTAAAAGCCTGTTTAAAAGTTACAGGATTTCAATTTTCATGATACAAATATGAAAATAGTTGAAGCTTTGTAGGTCTTTTTTAAACAAGGATATCATAAAAATGTACAAAGCAAAGGGAAACACATCATGGTGGGAATACTTACAATCTAAGTTAAATAGATTGAAATGTTATTTCATTGACACATAGATATCAAAGTACTGAAATAATGGAATGGGAAGCCTTGTATGAACACTATTAAAATCTAGATTTTTATCTACATTACCAATGCTTGACCAACTCAATTTATCAGACCCCATCTACCACAGAAATAAGCAAATGTGTCCGGACGACATTGCAGACCCATTACACTGGCTTTCCCCCAAGATAACAACACACTCACTTGCCTATGCACAAAACTCAAATATTCTTTTAAACAACAAAAAAAAACTGTTCATGATTTCCACATGTGTAACAATAACAATTATTACTGAATTATCGCAGACTGTACAAAACAAGATGATTGTGTAGATACTGTGTTTGAAATGAATGTGTTTCCACCCTGAAACTTGTGTTAACATCTCTGTGTATTAGGACGACCTCCACCTGGTCAAGAGTCAGTTCCCATTTTATCCACACACCACTTACTTCCCATTTAACCCTTAACCTAGTATGCTGTTTTATACTGCAGTATACAACAGAGAGGCCCCCATTAGAATGAAATAAATTATCGCAGTCCAGATTGAACAGTGTAATCTCCTCATGTAAGATATTCTACTGATTAGCTAACAGTGTAAACCTGATATGTCTGTACACTGATCTTCTTTCTAACTATTGCATTCTTTTATTTCCAAGTTCACATGTAAAGGGTTAAAATGGGTCAAAGCTTTACTTCATCCCCTGCTCAACCATACCTGTGCACTCACTATAAAATTCAGTTCTCAATATTTCTATATTAATAATATACAGTGAAACCTCATTAGTCCGGACACTTTGGTCCTTGTTTAAATTTCCGGATTAATGAATTTTCCGTATTAATGAATCAATCCATATCTCTCTTCTTCTTTTTTCTTTCTTTCTTTCATACTTTCTCATTGTACACTGTGTGTGTGTGTGTGTGTGTTTATGTTTGTTTTCCATTAATAATAATTATATTTAAAATTATATGCTTAGGACTATATATGATTATGTATTTAAATTGATGTTTACAAATGATGGTTTAATTTTATTTAGATCCATCCTTGACATCAGCATTCTTTAAGAGAAGAAAAAGACACCTTAAGTAGGTGACAGCATAAATGTGACCCATTTCTTGTTCTGCATTCGTGAGCAAAATGAATTGGATTTAATTATTTTAGCCAAAACAGTCACAAACACATGAATATTAAATGTACGCACTGGAAACAAAACATATGAACAAAATACGATATAAAGGATGGTTGGCTTTTCTGTCTCTTTTTACAGCATACATCTGCAGCTGTGAATAAATTTTACCTTCTTCACTCGCTAGTTATATATGTAGCTTGCGGCTATACCAGCCCTTAATTGCCCCCTGTTCTCTGGACTGATTAGTGTGAAGCGCTCGCGGCTATGTGTAAATAATCTGCAGGTGACACTTCTATAACAGTCACGCGCAAAGAGTAGTCCGAATGATGTCTAAAAATAGTAGGTGGGAAATCCAGTCTGAACTGGTACCCGGATTATCGAGTCATTTTAAATAGCAAATGGAAGATTGGTTCCCAAAATGGATGTCCGGATCCGGAACGCGAATTTCCGTATTATCGAATTATTTTTACGTTGTGGAAATCCGTTCCAAGAGAAAAGTGTCCGGATGGCGAGGTTTCCGGAATAATGGAGCCCGGACTAACGAGGTTTCACTGTATATTTATACAAGAGGGCCATGATGGCCCTGAATCGCTCACCTGATTATAAAAGAGCAACATATGTTGGATTTTTCATATTGACCTACTTTTTGACATCACATGACCCACTTCTGAGCTTGACCAAGATTTATGGAAACAGACATTCCGACCAATTTTCATGAAGATTGGGCCAAAAATATGGCCTCTAGAGTGTTAACAAGGTTTTTCAAAGATTTGACCTCATGACCTACTTTTTGACCCCACATGACCCAAATTCGAACCTGTCCAAGATTTTATTTATGGAAACAAACATTCTGACAAAGTTTCATAAAGATTGGG
Organism: Solen grandis; assembly: GCA_021229015.1. Lineage (NCBI taxonomy): Eukaryota > Metazoa > Mollusca > Bivalvia > Adapedonta > Solenidae > Solen > Solen grandis. The sequence goes on from CM037783.1 coordinate 1,430,999, forward strand.
CCAAAAATGTGGCCTCTAGAGTGTTAACAAGGTTTTTCTAAGATTTGACCTCATGACCTACTTTTTGACCCCACATGACCCAAATTCGAACCTGTCCAAGATTTTATGGAAACAAACATTCTGACCAGGTTTCATAAAGATTGGACCAAAAATGTGGCTTCTAGAGAGTTAACAAGGTTTTTCTAAGATTTGACCTCATGACCTACTTTTTGACCCCACATGACCCAATTTCAAACTTGTCCAAGATTTAATGGAGACAAACATTCTGACCAAGTTTCATGAAGACTGGCCAAAAAATATGGCCTCTAGAGTGTTAACAAGCCAAATTGTTGACGACGCACGTCGCACGCTGGACGAAGGGCGATCACAAAAGCTCACCTTGAGCACGTTGTGCTCAGGTAAGCTAATAAAACTGTTCTATTCAGTTAAGATATAATACATGTATATCTAGGTAAAACTAGATTGATCTCTTATCTGTAATCATGAAATACCATTAATTTTCTCTGTCATTAGGATAATTAATACATGCTTCATTCACATCAACATGTTAATTAAAATATTCAACATTCCTGTGCGATATCTGGCAAGCTGTCCGCTGTAGTTTCTGTATTTACCATATATTGAAATCTCTTGCTTACTGGAACACCACGGCTACATCTAATGTCTTTGGTTTCAAAATCACCCTATTTTACAAGATTAAAACTATCATAAAATAACAATATCATCTTCAATTTCATTCACTTATCATTAAACCAAGACAAATTGTTCTGAATTACATCAATATCTCTTGGCACATTGGCCAGGAGAAAACCCATCACTCCATTCAGACAACACTAAAATGACCTAAGCAACCAGTATAAACTAGATCAGCCAGCAAGCACCTTGCAGGGTTCTCCAGTTTCATAGCGGTTGCAGCTCAATACCTTTTTGAGCAAAAACTAACAATATATTTCAGGTTGATCAGGGTTCACCATGTTTATAAATGAGGTATAAAATGTGACTCAATGGAGTAAGGGGTTAATGATTAAAAGGACACATGCTCCCTCGTGCTACAACACCAACACACCTCATCTTGATTACTGTTACAACTGAAGTGTCACTCTCACCACCATCAATTCCTCCTCAGAACAATGACCACATTAGTATCATTGCTATTCTATTGTCAGATGAAAAATCAACAAGTTTTCTAGGATGACATATTTTTATCACACCCAGTGAAGCCTTAACAGTGAGACTGCAGAACATCACCCATGTTAAAGTAATTATTCCAAATGAATGTTTGACTCGATATCACAATGTCCATACAGTTGACTGATCACACAATTGGTCATCGAAGAGTTACCGGGTTGCTCCTCTGATGTTAGGTACAGTAGTGTTCTGACCCCCCAGCCCCAGGGCGGAGGGTGGTGTTGGTGAACCCTCAAGGTAGCAAGGTTAGTGTTTAGACAGACTGACTATATACACAGCTGCCTGGACATCACAGTTCTGTACCGGAGTATCGTCCTCCCGTCTCATCACACCGGGCCGTTCTGCACTGAGGCACCAGTTTTCCGGGCTGTTGCCGCATCAAACGACTCTAAAGCATCTTTTGCTTGGCATCTGAAATAAGCACAGAACAAGTTGCACTTTTAGCCTATGAAAAAGGTATCTAACATCCTCTCATTACAGCTGTCTTTTCTCTTGCTCTACTTTACTTTATTTACATAAACAGGAGGGAAATTAACAGCTTCACGAATATTCAATGGCACAAACTTTCCACACCTGATATAAATTTCACATTTATCTACTTATACATTAATGATGTACATATCAACAAATGGCAATGATGATATTTTTAAATTCACGATAAAAAATATTGTCTGATGAGCGACAATGGAACGACGATGATGATGAACGACGATGACGATGTGTGCCAAGTGAACACTGATTATGAAATATCATGGGGGGGGGGGGGGGAACAAATGTGGGACATTCCGAAATCATAAAAACCAAAACTAATATAAAGTGAAAACAGAATATGTTCATGTCAAAGCAAAGCCAAAAACAAAGCTGAAATAATTCTTAACTGTGTCTGAAGCATGCCTGCAATCTGTCAAATTTATGATTTTCAAGTCTCACAGAAGCTGGCAGAACTTTTTAATACAATAATTAACAATACATTTGAAGCAACTTATTTCTCCCACCTGTTGATATCCTGTAACCCTTTACTCAATAAAACAAACAATATTGATCTTCCTACTAACAAGAATAGAGAAAATGTAAGAGTCAGCATCTAACTTGAAATTCTATCCACTTGAAATCACTCCCTGTACTCAAACAATATTTTAGCATGACAGAATCAAACCTACCTAGGTCTCAGACCATAAGTAAGACTTATTTAGATTTCCATTAGCTTTAACACTTTACATTGATGACATAGTTAAGTCATATGACAAGAATATAAACACAATCCAGTCAATCTCAAGCTGTATACTATATACTACACCTCAATACCTTAGGGACCAATTTGTAAACCTATTACTTGTTTAGACAAATTTTCTTTCAGTCTGAACCTTACTGTAACATTGCTTGACAGACTGTGAAAGGTTTTACAAAAAGAAACTGTATTAAGATATGTCTGCCTGGAAAGGCAGGTTGCACTAGCCTGATATACCCAGTAAGACAACCCTGCCCTATCCCCTGAATAATCTTAAGAATCTAGAGATCAGGCGAGGACTAGTCATACCGTAGTTCTTCTATCGTCTCTACTGATTCTTCCCCCAGGGTCTGGCTGGTGGGTCCATTTCCCTGAATGTCTAGTGTTACTTCAGCCACCTCTGGCACACAGTTTGGGGCCTCGGCTGGCTTCATTAGACCCACTTTTGTTAAGAAACTGTAAACAGGTCGCAAAACATCAATGTTAGTTTCATTTCAGAAAATAACTGATAATAACTGATAAGAAAACATGCTTTTATTTTTTTTTTTATATTAAAGCACATTGAATTTCTTCCTATACTGAAAAATATAAGTACCAATACATGCCTCTTTTCCTGGGATGTACAAACTGAAATCTTTATCTGCTGTCTACATTGACCAACCAAGTCTATGCTTGATGGTCAGTTTTAAATCTTCTATTTGTCTGCAATACAGATGCAACAAGTAACTCGTGTTGCATGCAACACATGAGTCCCCTACTGGTGAAGTGCACTATTTTTCTGTAACCATAGCAACCAGAATTTTGGTCCGAGAAAGAAAAAAGTGATGTGCAAATCTCCATACTGCCATCTATTCAAATACCAAGTTTCATAATATTATCTTAAATGTTCTAAAAATTCTTTTTCCCCCAAAAAACATTTTTCATATAACTTTCCCTTTTTTTTTTCTTTTTTTTAAAAATATTTTACCTGTATTAAATGCACCCCAAAACCTTCCATTTTAAGACACATCTTGGCACTTTCATCATGCAAAACTGAATATCATCATCTCATAAAGTAACTAGCAATATACATCATGCTGAATCTTGTATCTACAGACTACATGTGCTTTTTTTGGTTGTTGTTTTATTGTTGGTATGAATTATGTACTCAAAATGAAATCTACAAAATGAATATAAAACATCACTATTTGATTTAAACCAGTATCATTTCCCCTCAAATTATTATTACATAAAAAGGAAAAACACAAAACCCGACACTAAAATTACAAATAAACATATCTCGATAAACGACAGGAAACCTGTATCTTTACTATATAAAATCCTATATCATAAATCCTACCACAATCTAGTTCAAGTCTAATGATAAACAATCTAATACCAATCTTATGTTATAGGTAAATAAATGTCTGAATACATTCACCAGAGTTAAAATTCATTTGTCTACAGGGCCCAGTCTCCTTTGAGTGACACAAATATGATCTGAGCAGAACCATATTTACATTGAAGACAAACTTGGTGCATCATCACAAGGCAGCTCATTAAAGAATTCATTGAAGTTGGTATAAAGTGTCCCCAATTTTATACAATGTATACAGTTGGAACCTGTTTTAGCAGCCACCTGTATTAAGCGATCAACCTGCATATAGCAGTCAATTCTAATACTTAACTATAGCATTTTGTTATATATTTGACTTTCAATTAATGGAAACCTCTGTTAAGAGGTCACTTTCTCTTATTCCCTTCACTGACGGCTTAAGACAGGTTTGACCGCACTACCTAAAAAAGTTACATAAGTATATTATTGTGTAATCATATAAGTACAGAATGAATATGTACAGTTTGTATACATTGGTTACATATGTGAGCAGTTAGTAGTTCATGACATAAATCCAGACATGCATAACTATTGTTTAATCAAAGTCATCATATGTATACACTTATAACTGGTGAATTAGCATTAACACTTTGTTCTATGTTCTGGAAAAAAAAACTTTCAAAACAACATCAAGACTAGAGTGTTCTTTGGAACACGTGTGTCACCTGCTGAAGCGCAACAGAAAAAGTGTGACAGACACACAGACGGACATATGATGGAAAAGTGATCCCTATGTGTCACCTTTGCTTACAGCAGGGGACACAAAAACCAAAATAATGCATAATAACAGTGGTGCTTCACTGCTATATCACACTGTAGGCTACTGGCATGATATCACACCTCAAAGTCCAAATATCCAGACACAGGTCTAACATCATCATGCACATAAGATGTTAAACAATACAAAGTATTCATGGACTTGAACTTCTATTAGCTGAGCATAAGCTTAACACATATGCAACTTATGTAGGCTTTAACATGCATAGATCTAAAATGAGAAATCACACACATCTGACTAAACAACTTCAAATATTCACAAATCATTACACAACTACATGCTAGTATGTATATCCTCATGACGCTTGAACAACGTATCAATCCTATGTGTGACCATTTACAAAATACCCAGTATATATTATCACTTGTACATATAATATCACACCAGTAACTAGCAAAGGACTTGAAGTGTGTTTAACTTAAGTATAAATCTGATATCAAAAACACATGAAAACAACACCTGCTTATGGAGAAATGTGTAGAGGTCATGCCACAACACCTAGTGCACCCAAACAACCATTATGTACATGTGTGCACGCACACATGCATGCACACACACACAGTCACATATATATCAACATGTACAGATTACATAATAGGATTAGGTTTTTCCTTTTTCTTAAGTATCTGACATTTCAGGGGTGGGGGGTAAAGCTCCAATTCCAAGTGCTTGGGGAGAGAAAATCTTCAAGGTAAACCGCAGTTTTGGGGAGAACTGCATGAATCTAACAATTTCTTAACAGAAAAAATTAGAGAGTAGCCCCTGGAAAAAGCTCTGTGTACATAATATACAAACAGGTACAACCACGTTCATAACAAATCCAAATGTGTTTGTGGTCACTTGTATAGACTTACTCCGGAATTAAGAATATTTGGGAATTCCCCAGCTAATCCGGGGGTACAAACTTGTACAGTTACAACTTCGTGGTGTTGCACTAATTCTACTGTTAACGGTAGTGCACCCAGAAGCTTTAAAAGTAAGATTGTAAGTACCCCCGGATTAGATGGGGAAAAGGCCACATTTTTCGAGTTCCGGATAACATCTATTATGCAGCCAGGTTTCAACTTCCTAAAGTCACACCTTGTTACCGGACAGACTCTTATCTACTGTAGTATTACTTAATTTCCTTTATAAATACAAGTATGAATGGAAACCAGCTGTATTTTAAAGAATGCCATGCCCCCATGAGGGGGAGGAGGCCTTTGGGGTCAAGGTCATTAAAGGTCGAGGTCACCTTGTGGGTAAAGCTCATCAAAGTGCATGCACCTTTGAAGTTTTGGAGGCTGTAGGTGGAAGGACTTTCATGCTTTGGGCAAGGTCAAAGGTATGGGACAAACAACCAGACCATAAACAATATGCTCCCCAATCTATTGATGCTGGGGCATAAAAATTATAATTAACGATGCTGGGGGCACTTGCAACTGCTTTACAATATTTTTTTTTTATTAATGGTACAGTCCAAAATGATGACAGGGCAAGTCTAATTAAAAGATTTAGCATGGTAAGGATTTACGTGTATGTACATAGTGGTACTAGATTTACATTAACACTGTAAAATTAAGCATGAAATAAAGTAGTACTAAAGTTGCAACTCCCTGACCTAAGGTGCCACTCTCTGGTTGCTTAAGGCAGGTTCACTGTACATGATATGCCACATGTACACAACAAATATATATGTCTGGAGAAACTCTGTGCTCCCAAAACAACCCATGAAGCAGGATGAGCAAAATGGTTCTCATAAAATATGAGGAAGATACTGTCTGCGTATATTAAATTTTTTGTATTTTCAATTATCAGTATAGTTTTACTCTGACAGCAAAATTTGAAGGTTATTCATAAAGAGAATGTCCTTATATATAACAAGATATTTTTAACTTTTGTGTCTTGCAATTTTTACCTATATATTCTAGATAAGTATCTGCCAGAGACTGAGCGGTATGGTTCTAGGGTATAAGGAGGATCAATCACAAATCAAAGTGGTAGCAAATAAAATGATCACTGATAAAATATCCTCCAAATGTTCAGAAAACATCATTTAAGGTTTGCCAGTGAACCTCTTACTGTAAACTATCTCATTGCTGACAATTTTGCTCATTCATTATCATGTAATAAAGAGAGGATCAGAGGATTCAGCTTTGTCAAGGAAATGAATTTTGCTCTGATATGTTCACTTTTTACAGGAGACAAGATTATTAAATGCATATAAAATGACAGAAGTCAAGCAGGATTTTCCCTTCTCTTCTGTTTGTTTTGACTTAATCCTGAGTTTATTGTTCTTTTTTTTTTCCAAAGAGGGGGTGAAAAAGGCATATTTTTTTTTTAAAAAAAAAACCCTGGGTAAAGACAAATCCTCTGATCAGAATCTATAGATATTTTAACAGCAAATAGGTAGTCAGCAAAGCCACTTTCCCCTGGCACCAGAAACACATCAGGACAAAGATTTAGCGAAAACAACTGGAGAAAAGTTATGAACAATCAACAGTGCTGGAGCCTCGGTGATGGTCAACATTTCAAATACATAATATATATACAGAGAGAGATATAAAGATTCAGACTTATTAATTTAAAACCTTGATCAACTGACTGCGACTGATAAGCTCTTTCAAGGTATTACCCCTTTCTAAGTAACCAATACAGATACCAGATCTAGAAGAACTGATTTTCAGATTGGGTAATTGCCCCTAGCTCAACCAACTGCAACATTAATAAACATAGATGTAAAGATACTACCATCATTTCATGCTCCCAAAAAATTATTTTTTGATTCAAACCAAACACAGTCCTGATTTTTAACTCTTCTGTAAAGTAGCAGAAACCAACACTAATCAATTTCTATTATAGTTACCTCCCTTTATAAAGCATATCTGTGCTTAAGCGTGTAACAATCATGCCAAAGGACACCCAAGAGGGCATGCTTTGCTACTATATAATGACCCTTTCCTTTTAACATTTGTTTGAACCTGCTACCACAGCAGAAGGCTCTCCTGCCCCAATCCTCAGCCCTAGGGGACCCAGTTCTCAAGGCTCCAGTAGCTGTCTCTATAACAATAGCTATGAACTGTCAGCTGTTAGGGCAAAACACCAGGTGGCACACCACTCACTTAAAGTTAGCATTCAGATCATCATCATCAGCGTCAGTTGCCGTCTCCCCAACAATACACCTTCAAACAAATGGCGGTCCATACATAAAGCATTCCGTGTCAACCAAGTGATCCATCAACCCTTCACCCCACACAAACATAATTCAAAATTGCCTCAAGCCAACCATTTAAGACCTGATCAGCCTGCAAGGGTGGTCAGGTCTGTAATGCTTTGACATGTACAGTAATTTGACGCAAACTTAAGTAAAACCTTAAAGCTTTAGAACATTCACATTTTTGTTTCAAAATGGATCTGTATGGGGTAAAGGGTTTTACAAAAAAAACATATATGTTGCAAACATAATCCAGTTAGAAACTGCAAAAAAAAAAAAAGTACAATCAAACAATAAAAATGATTTAGAACTATGAAAAAGACTTGACATGTGTACGAGTAACATAAAGAATGTCCATCTCCTATGTGAATGATCAAGGCAATTTCCACATACCTGCACATAATACCCATAACTTTTCTGTTTCTAAAACAGCAAGCCATAGAAAAATGGTTACTTGCATCAATTAGTAATTATTGATATGTGCTTGATTAAAAAAATACTGTCAGCTATTGTAAGAAATAATGGGGAAAATATTAAATAAGTTTGTTTTTTTGTGTGATTTTTTTTTTCAATTACATTCATTGAACCATGACTTATCTATACTAGAAAGAATATAAAAACTTATTGTATTACCGTACAGTCAGCATGGTGATTTAACAACACACTTCAGATCAGATCAAGTGAAAAACTCAAGCAGCTGGTTTCCTTTCCCAATAACACATGTGAGTACAAAAAATAGCATCATCTCTTTAGAGATCAAGCAATGCATGTTAAGTCGTGTTACAATAAAAATGGCAAACAAAGAAACACAAAGTGATCTTACTTCTGACATACTATTCACTTGTTTTATTAATTAGGTATATTAAAAAAAAATACACAGTAGTGATACTACAAGGTGGCTAACATATTCACAGATGCAACATTCTGCAGGCATGCAGGAGTAATACGCCTCAACATGAGAGACTTCAAGACTCTTTTTAAAAACTACATTGTTTCAACTGATTTTCTATGATTCAGAGAAGTTTGACCAAAAATACATAAACATGCATAAAATGTAAGCCGCAATCTGTGGGGAAAAAAAAAAATTATCTGTACTTGAAACTGCAACACGTGCAACTACCAAAACATTACAAACATGCATTTAAGACCAGCCAATGGCAGACCCCTTACATGATGGGAACTTTCTTTAATACAGTTTATGATACTTCCATTTAGAGAATTTTAGAGTAATTTTGTACATCATGGAAAACCCTGATACAGGTTTGAAAAACAGGAAAGGAAAGAGTGATATCTATATAGCCCCTATCTATATGGCCCGAAACTTGATAGGCAACAAGTATAGTGCAGTTACATAACTTAGCAAATACTGCCTGACAGGGAAATCCCAAACACTATAATGCCACTTCCAAGGTACTAAATGCAGGACCTACCCATCTCCTTGAGCCTGTGTGTCTGTAGATTTGCTCTCATCTGCAGGCGTTGCTGGGTCTGACTGAGGATTGGCAATGTGGGGGGTCTGTGGCACACTGGCCCCGCCCTCTTCCCCTGGAGGTGGGGTGGCAGGCAGGGTGGGGGGCTGGTCTGGAGGACTGCAAACAGTGACATTTGTATAAGTGGTTGTCATGAGGTTTCAAGCTATTTGCTGTAAGTTTGGTCATTTACAAACCATCTTGTTACCCTGTCACTCTTATTTTGTGTGTAAAGTACTGGAGACATTTAGACAAGGCATCTGCAAGAAACCAACAGCTTTCCCACTGAGAAGTGAGAAAGTTTGAAAAAATAGCAGATTTCATAGCTGGATACTAACTTGGCATTTTCTCAACTTCACCATAAAACCAGGTGATTTATCATCAAATTAATATCATAAGACATTCAAACATGATTACCTGCATAAAGATCTTAAGTTTGTTTTTTGGGTTTATCTTTTTTCAGTCATTTAGAGATGAAGTCTACTTGAGACAGATAAAGAGCTGCCATACTGCAGTACTGCGCTGTAAACATGTGGCGTGATACCACACCCAGTTACATAAACATGATACTGGGCCAAAAATCCTGGAACTACCCTTATATGCTGAGCGCCAAGCAAGGGAGCTACACCAGTACCATTTTACAACTTTGATATGTTGCGGCAGGGGATCAAACCCATGATCTACTGATTTTGGGGCAGACGCTCTAACCACTCGGACCGTTCATAGAACTTTTATTTAGTGAATCAGTCTTATAATCAGCACTTAAGAACACATTTTAAATTGACAGGCTCTAAACTCCTTGAAAGATCATTCACATTGGTCTGCTTCAAATTAGAAAATAAATAATATGGCATTAACTCCATACTGAAATTTCCTATATTCTTTTTTTTCTCTGTATATCTTAGATTTATCTAAAACCTCTTTTATTGTCTATATTCTAAACCAAAGAATATACTACTATTGTACTATTACTGCATTCTATACAACATTATATGAAAATCCCATCCAATTCTACTTAAGTATGAGAGACAGGCTCAGTGCTCACGATAGGAAACATCGGACACTGAATATGACAGCATCAAACAAGCCTTTGACCATAATAACTTTTTTTTTAATTTGTTCAATTCACAGCAATAACATGAAAAAGGCTTTCAGTGGACCTAAGCAGATGAGCTTTCAAATTCAGATTAAACCTGTTCAATGATCTTTAAGTGTTTGTGTGAACACAGCACACTCACCTTTCACTTGTTTCTGATGCTGGAGACTTAGTCCCCGTGGTAGCACCACTCTCTACAGGCGGCTGTGACGTGCCCACGCTGTCCTGAGGTGATGAAATACTTGGATCTGCAGCCGTCTCCTCACCACTCCCTGACGATGGAGGCTGTTTCTCAGAGGAAGAACTTTCACTACCACTAGTGTTCAGTGTCTCTTCCACTTTTGTGTCTACACTACTGCTTGTATCTACACTCTCCAGGATCAAGTCAGAGGCCTTCCCATCAGCCACTGCAATGTAATGTTTCATAGTACTGAGATTTAACAACTCTTTCAACACCTTGGTAAATTAACATCTTCCAATTATTTCACAGAGATTCTTAAGACCCAGGTGATATACTTCACCATGAAGGGACTTATTATAAACAAAAGCCCCTGAAATCTCTAATACTTATGCTTTTTCAAGCTCAAAATACAGCAATTACGTAAATGGTGAAGTCAGAGACTGAAATTGCTGTCCAAAGATGAAGGCTGACTAATATTTATTAAATTACAACCAGAAGAAGAAATTATAACACAAAAAGTCAAAAGTTCAGCAATCACTAATACTTACAGTAAGCATTTGTTCTGGAGCTGGGGGCGGTCTCTGTAGTGTCCATATCTACCGGGGAACTGCTCCGTGGTGCAGCGTTATCACTGGCACAGAAACATGTAGAACAGTCACATGCAGTTGAGTTAATCAAATAAAATCAGCCTTGAGAGTCACTAATTCAAATCATCTAAAACCTGTATTCTTACCTGGATTTTCCATGGCATACTAAGGAGTAATATGGTTTAACTTGACTGATAGAGAGGGTAAAAAGTGACTGTGGGGAAATGCAACATTATCTGCTTTATAAATGGTACATTTTCATGAAAACTTTACCTAAGTTTGAGACAATCCTTTCTCTTAATACTCTTTTTGATCAGTTTGACAAAACTGCAATAGAGTGAAGTTAATTATTGATAGATAGTGGCACCATAACATCAGCTTCTGCATTACTGCTTCCTGAGCTAACAAGTAACTGGTGTTGTATGCAACACATAAAGTCCCCTACCGGTTCCACCTTGACTCAATATGGTAATCAACCCCATTTTTTGCCATATTTTCACTATTTCCGTTACCATAGCAACCACAATTTTAGTCGTAGAACAAAAATAAAATGACGTGCATAATCTACACATTGCCATCTAGTCATATACCAAGTTTCATCAAGTTAGCTTGCTTAGTTATTGCGGGATCCCATTTTTTTGCCATATTTTCACTATTTCCGTTACCATAGCAACCACAATTTTAGTCGAAGAACAAAAATAAAACGACGTGCATAATCTACACATTGCCATCTAGTCATAAACCAAGTTTCATCAAGTTAGCTTGCTTAGTTATTAAGTTATCGCGGGATCCAGATTTGAACGGACAGACAGACGGACAGACAGACGGACAGACGGAGGGCAAACCTATAGCCCCCTCCGGTGTGAACACCGGTAGGGGACTAATAATAGCTTTGATGTAGTGGTTAAATATTATTTTGTGAACATATCACTAATCCTTTCCAAGAGTTACTCAAACAAAGTTAGGAGTTTAAGCTACTGTATCAAACTCACTTATTTTCATTAAAAAAAAATATAATTTGATTCCTTCTAATATCATTATTCCAAATTTCAGACTCAAACAAAATCCTAACTTGCAACAATCCAAATTTCAGGCTCAAACAAAATGCTAACTTGCAACATTATTAGGTTTCTCACCTTTTAATATTTGAAAAATTACTAAAATCAGCCCAGTTGTCTGAGCTAGTTGCATCACTATTGCTATCTCCTGGAACTTTATTGGTGAAGTCTGCCCACTTTTCTGTCCGTTGTGGCTCTTCCTTCCCTGAGTTGGTATCCCAGGGTGAGGTATCCATAGCAACAGGCCCCCCCTCACTGCTGGTTGCCTGTTCAAAGTTGGCCGTCCAGGCTGCAAAAAAAAAAAAAAAAAAAAAAAAAAAAAAAATGAAATCTAAATTTAAATATCTTCGGACTTTAAAATGAAACAAGAGGGCTATGAAGACCTGGGATTAATCTCCTGAAATTATTTGATTAAAGAGGCCATTATTTAAATCATATTTCAAAATGGAAACTCCTTACAGAAGCATTTTTCAAAGGTACTAACTGTACCAAAATAATTTCAAATGAAGCTAGTCAATTCTGGACAAGAAGACTTTTTAAATCTTAACTGTATATATTAAAAGGAAAATTTGAAACAACTTTGAAAGGGAGTCTTCAGAAGAATATCATATACTGCAAAGATTATAAACTAGCGATTTGGTTTAGGTGTGTGGCGGGGACTGTTGACAACAAATTGAAAAATGATAGACAATGACTTGTCACAATATCTTTGTGCTCAAGTTTCACATGCATTTCTAACGTCATTTGAAGCTAAGTAGCTAACAAACCTTCATTGGAATCTATGTCCATTTTCTCAGCAGAGGGCTGCTGGAGTATTCGTTTCGGTGACTCTAGTTCTTCCTCACTATCTGTACTGTCGTCACTATCGTTGCTCCCTCTTGATACCGGGAACCTCCTGCAAGCAGATGGCATAATCTGTAGAAAACTTGCACACATTTAGAGTCCCTTTACATTGAGGGAAATAATCAGTTTCAAGACATGCAAGTTATCAAAATTAAAAAATAAGGAAGCTTGAAAACCAGCTGGACCCCCAATCATATGAGATCAGTGGAAATGGAATCATTTATACCAAGTGACCCTAAAATCAATAGGGGTCATCTACTAGTCATGACCAATCACCCTATTAAGTTTAAGGAATGTTGCACAAGTGTTCTCCAGTTATTGATCAGAAACAAAGTGGTCTACTGACATCCCGACCGTCATATGCAGAACAATAATACAATATATAAAAGGGGGCATAAAAATCAGGACAAATTCAGTAGACACATAATTTGTCAAAAACAATATTCTGATTTTAGCTTCTCAGACTCCAATGGAAGTCTTTGAATTATTTGAAATAAGTACTCACTCGGAACGTTTGGTGTGCTGGGCCTGGGGGGAGAATGTAATCTCCTTCTCCTCCCAGATGTCCTCATCACTGTCGTTGTCAAACTGCTGCAGTCGTTCGTTACACGACTGCTCAAACATGGACGCACTCGGTCTCTGTAATCAGCATAATGGTCATTGTATAATTTTTTCATGTTCAAAATCGTCTTCACTCTTAGTAGCCATTGTTTCTCAACTGTACTGAATT
>CM037783.1:1444824-1494824 GCA_021229015.1 Solen grandis
TTTTTCCCCCTTATTCTTATATGTATTTATATATTAGAGTAAATATTAGTTTTTTATGCTGTTACAGTAGGTCGGCCGGTTCACAGATGCCTATTCAGACATCTTAATTTCACTGCCTTGTATAAGGTTGTGATACTCACTCTGTGCCCCGGGAAGGGCCGGGAAGTCCTCCTGTTGTATCTGGAACTCCGGGGCCTGATCCTGGACGGGGTTTTTACTGACCATCCCCACTGCAATACACATAACACACTATTAACACCATAAACAGAGCATATGTGCAGCATCAGATTCATACTGTAGCTACACTGACTTGACTATACAGTGTCCTTAAGATTTGAAAGTAAACAAAGACCTAATGGCATTTATTCAAAATCCTTAAGCATCTATCATGATGATTGTTGATGTTGAAGTTAACCATCACTGCCACAGTATTTCAGTGCAAAAAGACAACAAAGTAGATCAATCGATCTATCGAAAGTCAGCTTGAAGACTTCCTCAGTTGAAAAGTTGAGTAAACCTGGTGGGAATCAAACTAACAGTTACATCAATTATAGATGAAGAATCAATGTATCACATAAATAAAGAATTATGAACTTGCATTATTGCTGAAATTTTCCATACAAGATCTCCATACCAACAACACAATGCAATCTGGTGAAATTGCCAGAAATTATGGATTTGAGTTGTGACACAGTATTTGGAAAAACAAAATTTTTTGGTTTTAAGATCTTGTTTACTTAGGCTTAACATCCTACAGACTGTATTTCAACTTCTTGTGACTTTGATGCAGGTATATTTCTGCCACAATGCGATATCACACCATAGACATGTGGCATGATACCACATCCAGTATTATTATCCTGACACCAGTCCTGGAACTACTCTTATACATGTATTTTAAGTGAAAAGCATGGGAGCAATACAAGTACCATTCTTAACAATATTAGACTTCAATACTGTGGAAATAAATATAAATAGGGAAAGCAATGTTTCTTCATTATGAAACCTGACTATTGGTAACACTTGCCATAGTTACGAGAGCCCGAAAGCGAGCTGGAGGGTGTCACCCTGCTTCCAAGTGTAGGGAAATCAGAAAGGTCGAAGTTGGGCTGTGAGCTGTCCGACCGTGGGAAGCCAAAAGATGATGCCAGGTTTGATATTGGTGCTGTTGAACTACTGCAACAAAATGTCACCATTTTGTGATGTGAAAATGATAATAGTTTGGCCATCAATAAAAAGTTGCTGGTTTGCAATTCAGCCACCACGACTGTACAAGTGGGTATAAAAAGGTGTCTTTTTCCTTTTTGATGAGAGGGTCACACAACTGAAAACCAGCAATTATTTTATGATGGGCTTTGGATTAACTGCAAAGGAATTAAAATAGATGTAGGGCTGAAACTGCTGGTAACAATTACCCAATGTCAGACTTTTCTATGATACCATGTGTACTTCTTTTCTTCATATCATATATACCGGTACATGTCAGTAGCCAATTCATAATAACATCCTTTAACAGAATTCTACACTTTATTCAGAAAATATCTTCTCACGTGTTCAAGATAGACGTATTTTGGATGTACAAAGTCCGTATTGTTAGGCTCTTATTGAAATTTATGAAAATCAAAAATTCAATGATTAGTTAATACAGGGGGTAACGTTTTTACATAAAATAACTACCGGTATATCTGCATAGGTACATGGATATCCACATACAATAAGATGACGAGTAAAATCAACATTGTTTTAGCCCTGCCCCTAGTCAAAGATAACCATTATCTTTGAAAACAGGTGTAATTTTAAGTTCTGTAATATCTTTTTTAAGTTTGGATAAAAATATTAATAGGAAAGATGGTTTTCTGACTATATCAATTGTTAGCCTTCTTTTCGTAAAAGGCAAAAAAGGGAATAGGTTAATGCATCCTGCCCCTAGTTGCTTTCACTTCTTAAAGTTATGTCTGATCTACACAACAGTCAGACAATTACTTTGTAAAAGTAGAACTATCAGAAAAAGTGATTAATATCCCCACAAACCAACTTGTCTTCACATCATGTGAGTGTAGGATAGAGTGTTACATATTAGGACAGGATGCAATAAGCATGATTTCATTATTTCCTTCAGTAATGTGGGGGTATAATAAGCTTGATGTTCTATATCTTAAATTTAGAGCCTGGCAGAGTTTAAGTTAAATAACTGGTTCTGTTTGTAACCTTGTAATTAATGAATCTCCTACCAAATCATATGACACTACAATAATGTACTATGATACAATATGTCATACCTTGGTAAACCTGAACCGATTGGTCGTTTTTGAAGACCTGAAATAGACGCCTGGCTTGTCTGTGGCTGAGTCATCATTCGATGGCCTCCGATTGCCGATATCACGCCCCTGCAAAAACCATAAAGAATGTACAATCTTAATCATTTCACAATAAGCAAACATTTGGGGCTAGACCAGAGTATATTAATTTGTCAATAAGCATGTTTTTACATTATTTGAGAAACATTTTCTAACAATTTATACTAACTATTCTTAACAGCCCCTGTATCAGAACAAGTGTTTTTGAACCTGGGAAGGTCGTGAAATATTGTTGCCAATCTTCACTGAAATTTCTTTTCTTATTTAAGTATTAATTAAAACAAGAGGCCCATGATGGCCCTAAATCGCTCACCTGAGATAAATAGGTTGACCCAAGGAACATCTGTACCAATTTATTTTAAAATCTGGCCAGTAGTTTTGAAGAAGATGATTTTTAAAGTTTTCATTTTTTTTTCTTTTTGTAGCCATGGCAACCAGAGTTCTACATGGATCAAGTTTATTTTAGCAACTTTTGTGAAGGTTGACCCAAGGATCATCCCTGCCAAGTTTAATCAAATTCTGTCCAGTGGTTTCAGAGGAGATGTTGTTTAAAGGTTTCTCTATAAACATATAAGGCAAATAAGCCCCACCCCTGGCGGCCATGTTTTTTTTACGGATCGGAATAATTTTAGCAACTTTGGTAGAGGTTGACCCAAGGAACATCTGTACCAATTTATTTTAAAATCTGGCTAGTAGTTTTGAAGAAGATGATTTTTAAAGTTTTCCTTTTTGTTGCCATGGCAACCAGAGTTCTACATGGATCAAGTTTAGCAACTTTTGTGAAGGTTGACCCAAGGAACATCCCTGCCAAGTTTAATCAAATTCTGTCCAGTGGTTTCAGAGAAGATGTTGTTTAAAGGTTTCTCTATATACATATAAGGCAAATAAGCCCCACCCCTGAAGAAGATGATTTTTAAAGTTTTCAAATTATTTTTCTTTTTGTAGCCATGGCAACCAGAGTTCTTCATGGATCAACTTTATTTTAGCAACTTTTGTAGAGCCTCACCCAAGGAACATTCCTGCCAAGATTCATTAAATTCTGTCCTGGGGTTTCAGAGGAGATGTCGTTTAAAGCAAATTGTTGACGACGGACGACGACGGACGAAGGGTGATCACAAAAGCTCACCAAAGGGTGATCACAAAAGCTCACCTTGAGCACTTTGTGCTCAAGTGAGCTAAAAAAACATTTAGAATAAGGATAAGTTGCAACTAAGAAATGCAGATAAATCTATAAATGAAACAAGGTTTCAAGAACTGTCATTAAGTCATTCCCTCATAGAGGATACCATGAAAAGACCTATGTGAACAGCATAAAACCAGATCAGCCTGCGAGTAACTCACAGGCTGATCAGGTTTTATGCTGTTCGCTGCTCCTCAGTGGTCTGCTAATGAGGATTTTACAATTAAATTTGGTAAGGTTTGAGTTTGGCTTTCTGCAGATCAGGCTTTATGTGGTACCTATTGAGTGCGTCAAAATGAGTCTATATGAGGGAAAGGGTTAAGTCATTCCTAAGTACCCCTTCAGCCTCTACTGGTACAGGCATTTAAAAAAAATATCAATCTTCTAACCTTTATAAAATTTCAAAATCTACTAGTCTTTACCTTTTTGAATCAAAGTATTATTCACTTGAACTTTACATACATTTTTTTGATAATAGTGATGGGGCCTGAATACCATATTTTGTGGAGTAAAAGCACATTTTCTCAAATTTCCAGAAAGAAAAAAACAAGAGTGTTCTTTGGAAGACATGTGTCACCTGCTGAAGCGTGATGGAAAAGTGTGACAGACAGACAGATGGACAGACGATGGAAAAGTGATCCCTATGTATCCTATAAGCACAGTCTGATCTGGGTCTGCTCTGTTTGCTATTGCGTCAAAATGAGTCCATATGAAGTAAAGGGTTAATTATAACTTCTCACGTTAAATAATGAGAAGGGAACCCACCTGCTAGGAGAGTTGTGTGGGGGCAGGTTTCCTGTGGCCAGGAACGAGGTGTTTAGACTGGTGGGGGTTAGGGCATTGCTGCGCTGGAACTGGGCCGCTGGCACGAGGCCCCGCTGCTGCTGCTGTTGCACAGAAAAATTGTTCAGACCACCTTGGTTGTAGAAGTTGTTACCGAACCCTGTCGGCTGCGAGGGTGACTGGGATTGATTCAACATCTGAAACAATTAGAGTTTAACATAGAGCAACAACAGATTGGACCAACCTGATAAAGTAACAAACAAAAATAGTTGTTTAGGGTTTACCATTAAAAAGAGACCCTGTAACCTAAACCTTTGAAATGTTAACCTAAACAACAACTTTGAACAAGAAGTGTTCCTTGGAACAAATGTGTCACCTACTGAAAGTAATGTGACGGAAAAAGTGTGACAGACAACTAGATGACAGATAAGTGATTCCTATGGGTCACCTCTGCTTACAACAAGTGACAAAAATGTCTACAGTGTGGAAGGATAAGCCAATTGCATCATACATTAAAATAAAGACAAACAACAACAAAATAAGAACTTACATCTTTCTCTGGTCGAAATATGCTGGATGAACCTGGGAAGTACATGCTAGTCTCGTTGTCTTCCTCTTCACCAAAATAACCTCCCTGAGAGAGAAAAAATTGTCCATATTCCAACCCTTTAACCATATAGACAAATTCTGACCCCATAGCAAACAGCAAACCCAGATCAGACAGCTCCTTCCAGGAGCTGTTTGATCAGAGTCTCCTCTATTGGCTAATACAATATTGTACAGTCTGCGTGGCAAATAAAGATCCATTGTTTTAAAATTTACTAAAGTATTATTCATCAAGCCTTACATTTGAACTTGAATATTCATGATCTAAAAGGTTGATTAACACCTTCATACAGTGACAGTATTTTATTCATATAGCAACAAGCAGCTAATTACTGAGAGGCACACAAGTACAACTACTGAACTACCACAAGTCAATTTGAAGATTTCCTAATTACTCACATGAAAAATCTGAGTAAAACAAGGAACAATGATTGTGCCAAATATCAAGATCATCAATAAATAGAACAGTTCCGAGAGTGGGCTCTATTATTTTTGACTCACCCTTGTAAATTTGATTTGGTTATTTTGAACTCACAAGTTGTCATTTGAAAAAAAAAATCTTTTGCATTTACTATCATACTAAAACCACAAGCAGCATAAGAGTCACTTAATAAGTGACATCTAAATTACACCTTAACTTTGAAATTGGACCATTCTGCTTGGGAGAAAAAACATCTTAAATATACAAGAAACAATTTTAGAAATTCATTTGATTTGATTAAGCAAAACTGTCATCTTTTCAAGGCAGACACTTTAAATACCAGGATCAAAACTGCAACCTAAGAGACACTACTAAGAAAACTTCTTCAAAACAGTAGGACGGTACTTACAGACTTCCTGTTTTTCGGCACCTGTATGTTGAATGCCTGTTGCCCCTGCTGCGGGATTTGTTGTCCTGGTGTCTGTAATGCATTTAATGCCGCCTTCCGTGAGCCCGGCGACAACTCACTGGCACTTTTTCGACCCAAGCCAAACCTGAAAAAAAACACAAAAAAACACACACACATGCACATTAGTATTTATCTCTGTATGATTATCTAATTGCCCTTATGGCCCCTGGAATTAATACAATTGCATGTATAATTGAACAAGAGTGCCAGTGCTGCCACAATATACGCCGCCACAAAATATAAAGACCAAGAGGGTCCTTTTAATTATTGCTTTTAACATTTCTGTAAGCATAAGCTCATAATGAAGTCTGTGAAACCAATTAATTTAGCTGAACAAAGATAGAACCCTAAAAAGGCTTCCAATATGAAAGTAGGTCAAATAGCAGTATCAATATGAATCCTTTTTTCTTTCTCCCCATAACTCTTGCAAAAATCACTGTATCAGAAAATCCCTTCTTTATGCACTTTTACCAGTTCAGAAACTTGAGTTGTGTTTTCAAGAGACCATGTTTAGAAAGACATAACTATTGCAAATATTGATGAACATCAAAATCCCTGCTTTGTGCATATCTACCCAGTATAGTAATGACATTGACCAAGTTTTGAAAAGATTAGGTCAGAAACATACAAGGAATTGCATTAACAAGGCTGAAATATCAATCAGTTTCAAGGGACATAATTCTTGTAAAACTCAATGAACCGGAAAATTGCCACTTCATGCACATTTACCAATTTTAGTAATGACATTGACCAAGTTTTGAAAAGATTCATTCAAAAATGTAGGAGTTGCGTTCACAAGACTGCAATATCATTAAGCTACAGAGACTAAGTTTCAAGGGACACAAATCTTGTAAAAATCAATGAACTGGAAAATTGCCACTTCATGCAAATCTACCCATTATAGTAATGACATTGACCAAGTTTTGAAAAGATTCATTCAGAAATGTAGGAGGAGTTGCGTTCACAAGGCTGCAATATCATTCAGCTACAGAGACTAAGTTTCAAAGGGAATAATGAACCGAAAATCGCCACTTCATGCACATCTACCCATTATAGTAATGACATTGACCAAGTTTTGAAAAGATTCATTCAGAAACGTTGGAGGAGTTGCCTTCACAAGATATGGACGTACGGACGGATGGACAGACGGAGAAGATGACGCCAATATATGACCGCCTCTGTCGGCGTATAAAAACATAAAGATTTGAATTCGCCGCAAGATAACAATGTTTTTACACATCTTATATAATAAAATAGACATTTCCAGTGTTTACAGATGTATTCAAACTTGACAAACTGGCACAATAGGTGGTCAATGGTTGACCTGTTTAACACAAAAGAATGCATGACAGAAAAACAGAAAACTATCTCAACTTAATAAAATTTTCATCTAAGTAATGAGCCCTGCCACTGGCCTCAAGATCTTAAACATAAAAATTGTAATTCAGTATGTATTTCATGTTCAAACTCAACAAAGAGAAAGTGATGGTCAGGACTCTATATTTTTTTGGGGGAAAAAAACTCTTTTTTCTGAGCACTTCTTATGTGACTATATGGGAGGACATCAACTTTGATAAATGTTTGTGAAGGATTCCAGTGAGATACCTGTAGGAGGCCAGAATTCTAAGGCAGAGTAATAACTAGATTAACTCTACTCAAATAGTCTAACAGACTGTGCTGAAAGATGTTTCAAATAGATTAGATATATTGACACAATTCCAGTGCAACTTAAAGGGAATAATTCATGCCTTTGTATATGTCTTGTATATGTCACTAAGATAATCCAAGCATTGTTTGTTTATGTAAACAGATAAAACTCTGAATGCATAATCAATGATATACATGTATATTTTTTCTTATGTTCTGAATACAATAATTGCTTTTAACAAAATAAAATATATAATACAAAACACAATGTAAGTCATTTTGATGCAGAACAGTTTTGAAGAACATTTATAATTCAATGCAAAATTAACATTTGAGGGAAAAAGTAATACAACTTGACAACAAACAACTGTTATTGTATGGTTTCTCCACATGATCTTATGAAATGTGCTACATGTATGATTTCTACAGAATATGATAACTTTTCTTTGAGATGTATAAAGGCGCAAATGATAGACATTCTCAAGAAAATAAGACATGTAGGCTTATTTATTTGCCACATGGACTTATTTTAAGTTTTTGTCCAAATCAGAGGCCATGGGAGACTAGAAGCTAAACACAAGGAATATTTGTGTTCACCTTATCATAAAGATGCTTTCATTTTTCATTAAAAAAAGACTGAAGAACAGCACTATACTTAATTTATGGGTTTATAATTCCGCCTGCTTAAATATTCATGCATGGCGAGTGTACATCGGACAATTTCTTTGTATTTTTCTTGATTTTATTAAATGCGAGTGGTAATTTTAGGAATTTTACAACCCTATATTTTAAATATATTTATCAAACACATATTTCATTTACAAAGAAATAGTATGATATGCCTGAAGGCATTTCAAACAAGGGCATTTCAAACAGTTTTAACTGATAACTGGAAAAGAAAATCCTGGATTTTGGTGAAATTACATAACTCATAACAATTCTGAGCTACATTTTTTTTCTGTTTTAAGAAGATGACCCTTTCCCATCAAATTGGGAATTTTCAAGCAAAGATGTTAGAAATAGGGAAAAACAAAAAATTATAGCAGACCTAGAGAATGAATGTAAAAGATATACTGTATAGATCAGTTTATTTACAACGGCTACTTATAAACTTCATGTGTGGAAAAGTCTCCACTTTAGTCAGTTTTAGACCCATTCAATCCAATTTTCCTTTCAATGAGTATCATTGGGAAATACTTTCTGACAAATGGAATATAGCAGAATACCAATCATATATTTAAAAAATAGCCCTGACGTCAAAATGTATACTTAACCCTTTCCCTCATAAAGACTCATTTTGACGCACTCAATAGGTACCACATAAAACCTGATCTGCAGAAAGCCAAACTCACACCTTACCAAATTTAATTGTAAAATCCTCATTACCAGACCACTGAGGAGCAGCAAACAGCATAAAACCTGATCAGCCTGCGAGTTACTCGGAGGCTGATCTGGTTTTATGCTGTTTGCATAGGTCTTTTCATGGTATCCTCTATGAGGGAAAGGGTTAAGGATACCATAATATGTATGGACTGAATACATTATGTAACTGAAATACACAGAACAACAGGAAGGAGTCACAGATATAGGTTAACAAATGTGGGAAGGGAGATAATACTCAAACACTGTAAACTTACTGCGAATTCCAAGACACATCCCCAAAGTATTTTCTGATTGTAAAAAAATAGAAAACATTTAATTTTACAGCATTTCAGCCAAATTTTTCTAGATAATTATTCAATACTATCTTTCTTCTCTTTCTATCTAATGCTCTCTATTTTCTAATGTTCAAAATATATACATACAAATAAATGTGAAGAGTGCTGTAGTCCAGTGGTAATTTACATGATTGTGGATCCATAGGTTGTGGGTTCTAAACCAGTTTAGGGCAAGACATTTTCATTGGTCTACACTGGGCAGAGTACTGGTCCAACCCAATAAACAGGGAAACGGTGGTGTGATGTAAATTTATGTATCTGACTGATAAAAGATAAATATTGGTCTGATAAGGTTCACAAACTAAAGGCTAAAACACTGTCAGTAACATAAACATTCAAAACACACTATGTCTCTTACTTAAAGACAGTTTTTCAACACCAACAACCAATCTACTACAAGAAAAAGAATAATATAAACTACACTTACTGTCCGAATCCACCTGCCATACTGTTAGATGCCATATTACTTGAATTGGCCAACACAGATGCTATGCTCGTATTGCCAAACGCTGACCCCATACTGTTTGTGTTGGCCAGGCTGGAGACAAGGCTGTTGGCCATGCTTGTGTGTCCCAGACCGGCCGCCATACTGTTCACCATGCTGCTATCCATTCTACCACATCTAGTCTCTTAAAATGTTATCTAGAAAACAAACAGAAGTCACAAAAAAAGTCTTTTAAGTCTAGGAATGTAAAATTCCACTCGCCTGCTCCCACCTAGCCAGTGAAATATCAAAATATTTCGTTTTAATTTTCTTTATTTCACTATTTCAAAATTTTGTTACACTCCCACTTGTCATACTGAAGGGCAAGTATAAATTTTCTTAGTATTTTTCTTGATTTTACTGTCACAGTTTAGAGAAGCGCAAGGGTGGGCGGGTGATAATTTTAGGAATTTCAAAACTCTGCTCAGACTAAGCATTTATTTCCTTAGCGCTAACAAATTCTGTATTAAATGACAAAGTATGGTATAAATATGTAGCATCTATACCTTCATATATTCAAAATCAATAGATGTGCCTTAAAGGTGTTTATTTGTGATAACACTCTGTAAAAGTGTTTAACCCTTTCCCTCATATAGACTCATTTTGACGCACTCTATAGGTACCACATAAAGCCTGGTCTGCAGAAAACCACAGTTAAACCTTATCAAATTTAATTTTAAAGTCCTCAATTTCCAGACCACTGAGGAGCAGAGAACAGCATAAAACCTGATCAGCCTGCGAGTTACTTGCAGGCTGATCTGGTTTTATGTTGTTCGCATAGGTCTTTTCATGGTTTCCTCTATGAGGGAAAGGGTTAATATGAGTGTGCATACACAGTGGTGGACTGATAGCTTATCAAAATTCAAATTAGTCACAGCAGATGACACAGTGCTCTTTTGGGCACATGTAGCAAACCATAACACTATTTGTTTCTGTTATGATCAGAGATGTAAAATTCTACTCACGCTGGTCAGTAAAAACTAGTGCAGGGTGATTGAAAAATCATAATATTTTTTTGTAATTTTCTTAATTTTACTTATCTCAAATTTTAAAAGAGCAATTTGTGATGATTTTAGGAATTGTACACCCTTGTATTGATATGGATCTTTGATAAACAGACATATTTTTAATATTTGGGGGTCATCGGTTAGACAATCAAAGGGTCAATTTGGGGCAATTTTTATGACATGGAAAGCCCTGCCTGTTAATTGGATAATGCAATTGGTTGTTGAGACCTGATTAAAAGGTGGGATGGTAAACTGTCAGGCCATAAATATTCAACATGCCCCTGCACCATAGAAAAAACATAAGCATTTTAAATATGTTCATCTGCATCAATGTTTGACAAAAGAACAGTACACATTCCCAATGAAATATATATGAAAACAGAAATGATAACCAGAGATCAGGATAAATTTTTCTATAATTGCATTACATTGTACTGCCCCAAGGTTGGCAAAAATAATGGGCACTTACAAATTTCAATGAGAGGGCACTTGAAAAGTTAACTTTATTTAGATCTACCTTTAAAGTTTTAAACTCATTTTAAATAAAATTAACATAATATATTGAACTGTTTAAACATCAGCAGTCAATCATTTCATCAGTTTATTTTTTAATGATAAATGGTTTTGTTTATTCTTTTCCAAGCATAATTTCCTTTTTTGTGACATATTTAAATGACCGATATTTTCAAGGTAAACGTTATTAATTTTGTACCATTAGTGCAGTATAATTCTCTGTAAAAAGGCATCTGGAAACAGATGTTAAAAAATGCATATGACACACTAAATGTATACCATAATTAAATATTTGCAAGACGGAAGTCAGGAATAACAAGTAACCACATCGCACAACAGGGTTCGACATTTTTGAGAGCTGGACCAGTGGTCCAGTAACTTAGAAAACCTACTAGACCTGACCTTAACTGAACTAAACCGAAGTGTAAAACACATATATGTCATACTAAGATCAATATACTTACTTCGGAATACCTGTGTTTTTTTTTTTTTTGTTTTTAATGTTTACCTTAGAAATGAATAAAAGTCTACAAAGATAATACTAGAATTATTCTTGTGTTACATGCTTTTCATTAACATTCCATGAACACCTTAATTGTACTTACATGGAAATCCCCATGTATGCGAGTTCCGGATAATGTCTATTGTTTAATGACTTTCAAGCAATTCCATTTAAAGCAAACTGATGTTTCTTGCCATCTATTCATACAGTTTCTTTGATTCCTCTTTACCTTTTTCGTTCATTATTGACATTGTCCTTTTTTATCGGATGAAAAGACTTTTTGACATTTTTCGTATCGGCTGCACATTGTGGTAAAAACAAATCGTAAAAAGGTCTATTGTCGTTATACATGGGATCCCAGCATAATAAAAAAGATTAGCATTCATGCATTAACTTGCATCTCTAGCATTTTTAAATTAATTTTATTCATTATGATACGAAAATTTCGTAACCATTATAAAATGAAAAGTTAGATGAAGAAATAAGCATTCTTAGCTTAGTATTACGACATTGAACTTGGCAAATGCGTGGGGGAAAAATCCTCGTTCTGAAATCACAAACCAATGAGTGAACGCGTGTCAAGGTTGTTACTGAAAATGCCGCTAAATAAAGCACACACGGGTTTTCCAAGATTTTGGACATTAGTTATTTTTGTGCTTTTGATGTGTCAATAGATAAAATTTCTGCGAACTTTGACCAATTTAAAACACGAACCAGTCAATCGTGTTAGCCTAGGACCTAGCTGGACTGGACCATCAATCTACTAGTGAATGTCATTCTGGTCGGGACTTAATGTAGAACCCTGCACAAAAGCTAGCTTTCTTGCAAAGCTGTTAAAATTGTCCTTTACACTTACTCCTTTCTCTTTTAGATGACCATCTCACCTGACCTGACTGTTACTACTAGTGATCCAGGGGTTTCCTTAAGGATTTGACTTTCACTTGTCCAGGGGGCAAGTTACTTTGAACATCTAGCTGCCCCCAAATCAAAACAGGTTGCTGATCTTGAAGTTGGTATTTGTTATTGCTTTTAAAAAACAAAATATGTGTAATTTTAAGATTAATTAAAGTTAATATGTATCAAACACAATGTGCAAGCAACTTATTCCTGAAAAAAAACCACAAAAAAAACAAGGATTTCATTTATAAAAATGAACTTGCCCGCTGGGCTATCTTCTTTGAAAAATCACTTGCCCGCACGGGCAATCAGACTACCACTTAAGAAAACCCCTGTGATCTGTCCCCTAACGTTACTGGTGAGTCTCATGGTAACTTTTCCCAGACAGAAAATCGGAGGCAGACTGACCGTCACTGCCACAATTATAGTGAGACCAACTGTCACCCATCCAGTACTAACCCTACCCAATGTTGATTTTAAACTTAGCAAGTTGGGAATAACAAGTAACCACATTACATAAAGCTAGCTTGACTGCAAGAATGTTTAACTTGTCCTAATATTCCTATACCACCACACCTGTATACTGAGGGCCACGAATCTCGCGGTAATAACACTTTAACGACGAATAAATTATGAAAAACAACTTATCAAATCTAATTGTCTTCAAAAACTGTGACTTTCATCTAATTTCTTCAAAATGACACATTTGTACAACAAAGACATCACTCAATAACAGTTTAATTAGGTCACCAATTGTCATACTGTGGCAGCCATTTGTAATCAGGGGAGGCTATTAAACTCGCGGTAGACTGGTATAAAAGGCCAATTTTAATTGAAAATAACTAGATTAGATAGTAATGATGGAAAAATTAGTGGTTTCACAGTCTAATCAATTTGCATAAAATATAATACTTCAAACCTCAGTTTGACAGTTCAAAATTTTGACAGACGACGGATGTCAATGTGAAGGATTTAGGTTATTTTAGGAATATGTGAGTGAAAATAATGCTGTTTTTAGATAAAATGTTAAAATCATATTATTTCAATATTTAATTACCCAAATTGGTGGCATTTTGTCGGAAAATATTTCTTTTGTAAACGTGAAGAAATTGGGTCACGATTGTTTATGTTTATAAAGGCTAGGGGCGCTTTTCTAAATACCGCGAGTTTAGTGATACCGCGAGATTAATGGCCCCGAGTATACTAGAGAACTTTTTTTCTTACAAGCACTAGGCCTTATTTAAGTTATCAGCAAAGGCAGAAATTTTATATTAAAAATTACTCTGACCCTAATATGTTGTGCATTCTGTCATAATTAAAGGTATGTTTCTGTTCACTTCTGTGTGTGTGTTTTTTGGTGGTGTTTTTTTTATTCAGTCTGGGATCGGCATAAACGTTTAAGAAAGTCAGGACTTGAGTAAGACCTTCAATCTAGCTCTAGACCTAACTTCTCTATGGTGTAGTGTAAAGCATAATGATGAAAACCCGGTTTCAAAATAAAATAACGTTTGCTAAAATTTTAATAAAATTGATTAGAATAAGGATTGATAAAAGAAACTACTTACACGATAAATAATGAAAAAATCTCTATCTATCGGTGAACCAGATGGTAACTTTCTCATTTACAACATTATTGTCAAACATTGTTACACAGTATATCATTAAATTTGAAGCTAAAGTAACTGAAGAAGTACAGCTCAAGCTGAAATAAACAAATAGTCCTTACAAACCACTCGATTACGTGACTAATTTCACATTTTTCTTTTCTTCTTTCATCTTCTACAAAAAGCAGCTCTTTAGTATTGGAAAGTAGTTTCAGTCATTAACAGCGCCTCGCTTTACGGAGTTATCTCCCGTAGACTTTTACGGAAGCAATCCTAGATGACGGTCTTTTACATTGAAAATTTTGTACAGTTGTGGATATTAAATACGTATTGATCAATAGAATAAGTATTATGTAGCTTTCAAAACTCCATCTGCATAGTTATCGGACAACAATTGATTTTCCAACATTGTTAAATAAGATTAAAGTGAATAAGTGTTTAGAAGGTCTGTCCCGTAACTGGAAGGTCGTGGGTTCGAATCTGACCACAAGTAACACACCAAAGTCGTTAAAATGGTGCTTGTATTTCCCTTTCTTGTTGTTCAGTATGTAAGGGTGGTTTAAGGAAGCAGTGTCAAAATGATAACAAGAAATTTTTAATAATGTGTTTAAGAGATACACATTAGGTACATGAGCTATTTTTTTTCCAGCAGACAAAATTAGAATAATATAAAAGAATAATCGTAAGAGAAAAATACAATGTCAACGTGCACACAGAAAGGAATAAGTACAACACTACATAAAAATAAGTAAACATAAACTGTTCTACAAACATTCTCGTACATAAGAAAAATAGAGATATAGGCATTTAAATAGTGTATGTATTCCTCTTAAAATATACATGAATTTCTTGAAATATGCATTTGGGACACAAATGAATAAGAAGTGATGGTTACAATTTAATATGTTTACGATAAAAACAGTTTGTTCAAAGACTAATGAAGAGTTTCATTATTAGAACATATGCTAGAATATTACCATTTTACAACATATATAATATACATATAAATAACTGAAAAGGGGCAGCGAAGCATAGCAAATCTAAAGCAACTCAAAGAAATGCAAAAGGAAAAAGAAGAAGAAAAAAAAGTGAAAGCAACTGATCTTGACCAAAGTCTAAACAATCATACACACATAGAAATTTACATTTGAAATAAAAAGTAACACACAAGTAAGTGTCAGATATCTCCTTGCTCTAAGAACTATATTTTGTATTTCTGAATCAAAGAAAAGAATCTGGTAACAATCAAACACGACTGCAGAAACCGGAAATAAATATGAAAATAAATACTGTTCATAAATACTTGTCTTCGTGTGTGTGGTAATTATATTTTACAGACACACATCATAAGTTTGATTCGCCATGTACTCGTCATGTTGATCTCTATAAATCACATACATTGTAGATCTCTTCAAATCATTTGTTGATATCATTCACTGAATTATTGATATCAACAATTCATTTGAAGATATCTCTAAATATTTGAAGATATCTTCAAATATTTGAGTTTATGTAGATTTGGCGTTCCATACTTCCTTGTATATTCAGTGTATTGGTCTGGAACCAACGTAAATTTTTTAAACGTGACAACAACAACAACAAAAGAGCTGTCAAGCGACAAAAGACGTTAGAAATATCAAATAAAATTCTTTCGATCAAATTATATAATATAGAATCATTATTTTTTTTATTGATATTACACTTTATACAATTTGGATTTCATGGGTGTATGTTGTGGGTGTGAATATTCATGTTTTTATGGGAATATTTTGTGGGTGTATATATCCATGGGTATATTTTGCTGGTGTGTTTATCCATGGGTATATATTATGGGTGAATTTTGTTGGTGATTATATCCATGTGTATATTTTATGGGTATATTTTGTCGGTGTGTATTTCTATGGGTGTATTTGTGGGTGTAAATATCCATGAGTGTATTTTATGGTCCGAGACAGGATCGTATTTGGAACCTCGTCTGCAAAACTGAGGGAGAAACTGATTAACCTAGGGAAGATCTAACGCTTTTGTTCTTCATGCAATCCAAATAGAATGTGGATTCTTAACGCATCATCCTAACTTTACATGGTGTCAGAAGTGAAAAAACGTTTCGGATATATGATCTAACTACAAATTATGTGATAGTATTCAACCAAATTAACAATAGTAGCAACATGGAAATGCTTGGTGCGTCGATCCCTAAAATGGACTGGGACAACACAAATTTACCCCAAGCATGGGACAAATTTGAGAGGCACGCAAAACTGGTCTTCTCTGGTCCTCTTAAAGACAAAGAAGAAGAAGGGAAAGTGTCGTACCTCCTACTCTGGGTAGGAGACAGAGGCAGAGACATTCACCAGAAATGGACCGGCATAAGCGCGGAGAACGCCAAAAAAACTGGACACGTATTACACAAAATTCGGGGAATATGTGCAGCCCAAACTTAATCCAATATTTGCCAGGTTTAAGTTTAATAACATAAACCAAGGTGCCGACAACATTGAGTCATTTGTGACGAAATTGAGATTGGCGGCGAAAGACTGTCAGTTCGGAAACTCCGACGAAATGATCCGAGACAGGATCGTATTTGGAACCTCGTCTGCAAAACTGAGGGAGAAACTGATTAACCTAGTGAAAGATCTAACGCTTTTGTTCTTCATGCAATCCAAATAGAATGTGGATTCTTAAACCACCATCGTAACTTTACATATATATATCTACGGGTGTATTTGTGGGTGTATATATCCATTGAAGTATTTTGTGGGCGTATATATGATTATCCATGGTGTATTTTATGGGAGTATATATCCATAGCTGTATTTTATGGGTGTATCTTTTGGGATGTGTAATTGTAAGTGTATATTCAAAGGCCTATTTTGTGGGTATATTTACGATCTTTTATTGCATATGTGCATTGTTTGATCTACAAGCATTACCATTAGCAATGTACATGTGTTTTTCAGAATCATTATTACTTATTGTAACCTGTTTGATCTACAACAATTATCAGCTTCTTCTTTTTTAAATACGTTAAAATTTTCGATTGGCGACCCTTATGATATATTATCAGCATTCTTTTATTACATGTTTATAAAATTTTAAAATTACAACCATTATGATATATTATCAGCCATTTATCCACTTAGCTATGTCGAAACTTTTCTGAAAACTTGTCACATATTCATTTTTTATCTGACAAGTAGAAAAGTTTCAAGTTATCCACTTAGGTATCATAAAAGGACTAAACTGTCTGTTAGTGCCCACTACTGCCAATCACATATTCACTTAGGTTAACTGGATATTATGTTTTTTTCCAGAAAATTATGTGAAAAACTGCTTGTTATCCACATAATTTAACTGACTAACCTGGAAAAAAGGCGAGATATCCAGTTATATTAAGTGAATATATGGCTGGCAGTAGTGGGCACTAACAGGCAAATTTGTCCTGTTAAGATACCTTAGAGGATAACACCAAAGGTTTCTACTTGCCAGATACTAACTGAATAAGTAACAATTTTTCAGAAAAGTTTCGACAAAGCTAAGTGGATAAGTGGCTGGCAGAAATATGCCACCATACATTATGATATATTATCAGCATTCTTTTATTACATGTTTATAAAATTTTAAAATTACAACCATTATGATATATTATCAGCATTCTTATTTACATGTTGTAAAATGTTCGATCTACGACCATTATGATATATTATCAGCTTCCCTTTTTTACATGTTTGTAAAATGTTTGGTCTACAACCATTATGAAATATTATCAGCTTCCCTTTTTTACATGTTTGTTAAATGTTTGGTCTACAACCATTATGAAATATCAGCTCCCTCTTTACGTGTTTGTAAATGTTTGGTCTACAACCATATGAATATTATCAGCTTCCATTGTTTACATATTTTGCATTTACGTTAGTATTTTTTTAATATTGTATGTTTTGAACCAGAAACACATACATGTATCTTTAACTGAGTTTTAATTTTACAACTGTCAAAAACTTTGATCATTCACGCCCCTGTTGAAGTCATCAAAACTATTAATTTTGTCGCAATAAAAACTTGTACAATAAATACAAACCTTTATCTCTGGAAAGCGTTAGGTTGATGGATATCATCTTCAAGATACTTCCAAATCTCAATTGTGTTTATTTAACCCTTACTATGAAATTTTCTAAAAAAATATTGAATTAGTCCTTAAACTTTCGTCATATTGGACAGTACTATTAATTGGTTTATGGAGGTGATTACTGATTAAATAGCGAACAGTGCAGACCATGATCAGACGGCACCAATATACAGGCTAATCATAGTCTGCACTAGTTGCAAAGGCAGTCAAAAGTGCCCACAGCAGTATAAGGATTAAATGACGCCAGGCAGAAACTATTTAATAACACTGATATGTCAGCAAACTTTACCTGTCTCCAAATATAAACAGTCAAACTGTACTTGTGAGGGTTTAACATGGATCTGCTAAGCAAACCATGAAAAAAATGTTGAAATGACTTATCTGATATTTCAAAATATTTATAAAAGATATTCATTTATCTTTATTTTCTCATATATGTATTACTTCGATTCATGTTGTCGAAGATAACCATAGTTTCATCTCTGCTGATTTCTGCGTTGAGTGTTGTGGGTTCGAAGATGGCTGACAAGCTCAATCCTCGCATGGAACGTCCTTCCACATTTCGGACAAGACAGTCCGGATGAAGCTGCTGCCGATGCTTCTCTCTCCTTTCGCTTGGTCCTCTTCTGTTTTGCCAAGCAGATACGATTCTTCTCGTGTAACATTGCTCCCATCTTCACGCTAGAGCGCCAGGCACATCGGTCAAGAGCTAGATCTTCCCATGTGTCAGGTTCGACGTGGAACAGCTTGGTGGATACTTCCAGGGAGTCTTTGTATCGCTTTTTCTGACCACCTTTGGTGAGTGAGCCATTTACTAGCTCATCGTACAAGAGCTGTTTCGGGATACGGGTGTCATCCAATCTTCGAACATGACCAGCCCAGCGGAGTTGGCCTGACCGCAGTATGGTGTCGATGCTGTTCATGTTAGCACGACTTAGAACCCCAGTATCCGGGACCTTGTCTTCTGATGCCTAAAATTTTCCTAAAAACCACCCAGGTGGCTTTGTTTCTGATTTGCAGCTGGAAGAGTGTATTTGTGATACTAAGGCGGTGCCGGGCACACAATCTGAGAAGGAGTAGACCATTGCTGTTGCATGATCCAACGTCGTGCTTCCCAGTGACTTCACCCTACGTTTCTATATCCGACCCGAGGACCACTAGTTTGTCTTGTTTGGAAGCAATGATAGTGTCGAGTTCCTCGTAAAAACTTGTCCTTGATGTCATCGGGGTTTGTCATGGTTGGGGTATAGCAACTACTAATGGTAGAATTTCTCTTTCCCTTCAGTTGCAGAGTAAGCGTCATGAGGCGATCATTGCCCTTCTTTTGTTAGGCTAGCTAGCTTTCCTATTTTTGATAGCGAAACCGACTCCCGACTCATGGCGTTCTTCCTTCCCACGCCCACTGCAAAAGAAGGTGTATCCGACCTTTGGCTCTCTCAGTTGTCCTTCTTCGGCAAGAAGGGTCTCACTCAGAGCAGCAATGTCCACATTGTATCTTGACAGCTCCTTTGCTACGAGTGCTGTTCTTCTTTCCGGTCTATTCGAATAATCTTTGTCCAAGAGTGTTCGAACGTTCCATGCGCCGACTGTGATCGGTATCTGTTTGTTGTTTTTCGTTTTTTTTTGCCGCATGATGGGGATCCCTGCCAGTCGCGGTGAACTGACCAGGGTTTAGTTGAGACAGGCAATGTTTGGGGAACCTTTTCTAGCTTCCTCCCCAGGCTACGGGGGTGAGCAGTGTGTTCCTAAAGAGGGCTGCTCAGTCACTCAAGATGTTGCCGGGAGCCTTTGCTGTCTCGGTCAAAGAGCTGACGACCAGTGTCTTGAGCCGCCTGCGTGTAGCGTTACAACTGCAGCTTCTAGTGTATCCACACCTGCTGTTTTCGTCGTTTGCCTATCGCCACAGGACTTTCAGGTGTTGAGAGATGAAATATGACTTGCGCTGATGACTTTGATTTAAGTGAAGAAGGGTCGCGCACCACCAACCTCACTTTCTCGTTGGATTTACCTTGACCTGGTGGCAGGACGTAGTCGGGACGGCTAGAGATGAATCCAGATGCAGAAGTTGCCGGAGTCTTGCCGCATATGCACAAGAAAACCGCCTACGGGACTTCACTCCAGGTTGCCTGACCGAGTTCCACATTTTACTGGAGGCTCGCCTTGATCACGAACACGTGAGCCCTTCCGCCCTGGCCGGTGACTTCTTCATGGAAGTTCGTACGCCCAGTGATACCGTGTCAACATCCCCCCTCACGTGGTTTAGCCCACCAACTGAAGCGGTTACAAGGATGTGGCGCTAGGAGCCAGCACGTGAGAGTTTAGGAGATGTATGAAGACCAAAGACACCTGTCCACCCTAATTGTAAGGTGCAGTCAACAGGCACCAAAGACCAAAGATACTACTTCTATCCAGAAACCCCCCCCCCCCCACCCCTAAGAACACAGTAAGAGCTCCCTGGCTAGGCTTTTGGTTCCACCAACAATACTTAGCGCTAAAATTAATAAATTCTTAAATTATATGGAAAACCACCCTTTTTTTTCATAAATTATCTTAATTATTATCAATATTAGTTAAGACATTATATATTTGGGTATTTTATTAGAAAAAACAAGAATGATAACATTCACACTTTAGAATTTCATTATTACCGAGCGCTTAGTAAGGTTCCTGGACTGCGAGCCCGAGGAAGCTCTATGCACCAAGGACTCTCTGCGGTCTAGCAGCTAGAACTTTTTCCCCAGTTGTTGTTTAAGGATTATAATCGAATAAATTTAGAATGCAACGTACACTCCAGGTTTTATTGTCGTATTTTGTTATGTACATAAAATCAGAGGAGCGCCACCTAGTGATGCATGGTCCGAGCAATCAGGTTGTTGTTGTAATGTGCAAACTCATGAAGGTTGAGACTGCCATCATCTGGAGAAATAAGGTAAATAATCTGCTATCTCTCATGGAAATTAAGCCAATTTCCCCCATTTTTGTACAAATAAAATAACAGGGTGCAACAGTCCCGTGGTAATGGTGATCCGAAGGTAACTGGTTCGAATTCCTTGTGTGGGACAAACAATTTTACGACCTTCCATGGTATAAGTACCGGTCCAACAAAGGTTTAGCATGAACTGAAATAACTTGAATCTCAACATATTTTTTTAATGAATAAAAATATAAAAAACATAAGTTTATGTGCGACATAATACTAAAAAACGCCATAAATGAAATTGCCTTTTTAGATGATGCTTATTGGTTATGATAGAGATGATTTATCATATTGGTAAATTCATGCCCGGCAGGGTCACTCGTTATTTCCATGTAAGGACGCCTTCAAACTGATTGGCGATAGGTAAGTTGATTGTTCTTCTCCTTCTGAGAACTCGATTGTTGTTCGACGTCGTCATGTGACGATAAACTTCAATATAGCATCGATGACAAAATTCAAGCTTTCAAAAGCAGCAGAAATAGCAGTGAATCTTTAGTGTTGTAACATTCGTATCTGTTCGCAATCTCCGGCCTAACCCATTAGATAAGGGTGACACCATGGTCACGGGGTAACTCAGTGTGGTAGTGATTTATGCATATCCTATCCACTGTGGGAATAAATGTGGATACATAAACATGTATTAGTGACCGTCATCACAGAACTTACGATTCAGATCGGCCTGTTTAAATTCCTGAGCCATATCCGTTGACGACAGACAGCCGTCTTTGTCATGGTCATAATGGCGGAACAAATCGACTTTTTCAAGGGACAAAATACTTAGGCTTGGGTGGTACTCCGTTACCGTCAAACAACCGTCATCTAGAGCATTTACAGATTTAGGATTCAAAATATCGTATTCTGCAATGCAAAACTATACAAAGATTCTGGTAACATTAAGACTACATAATACGTACACCTTAGCTTTAAACAAGGTCATGACAAGTTTTATCTGACGATGGATATTAATGCTACAAGACAACATCACGTTTGGTGACTAATTTCTACATAAAGATACATAATAATACAAGTTGAAAACATATTTATGATGAAATAACAAACATAAACAAAATTCTGTCCTCATGAAAGTAAACAAACGTATTTAATATATTCGATATTGTGGCGCGTTTTATGACATTACTATGGTGGCTGATTTCTGCCATTCCGTGTTTCGTGTTGCGGGGCGAAGTTTCGCCCCGAAATGTCGAAATCTCGCGGCGAGATTTCGGGGCGAAAGGTCGAAAACACGAAAATGCCAGAATTTCGGGGCGAGATTTCGGGGCGAAAACTCGAAATTTCGCCCCGCAACATGAAACATAATATTTCGTCATTTCGCCCCGAAATCTCGCCCCGAGATTTTGACATTTCGCCGCGAAATCTCGCCCCACTTCGCGCCCCCATATTCCTCATTTCCCAACCCGCCAGGCGAGAATAAATTTCGTTCCGGACGAAATAATCAATATTTCGTCTTTTCGACTTTTCGTGCGGCGCCCCGCCAACCCGCCAGGCGAGAATTCGCCTTCCGGTACATATTGTACGCATGCGCAGACACCTTTTTTCAGGCGCAGACGCTTTATTTCTCTAATTACTGCACGGTAAGTGATACATATTTCATGGAATAAAGATGCTAGAAATATCTGATGAGTCATCATTACCTGAACGTTTATGTTGACATCGATAAGGACCATTTGATTTTAGCCCATATACAAGATTCTGACGCCAGACATTCAAATATCCTGGAGTATTTGGTTAAAAGAAAATACCTACACGATCTCTCACTTTCATATCATATATCTATTTAAATCCTTCAAATGTAATAAACTGTCTAAGGTTTTAAAAAGCAGACTTAAAAAATAACTTTCAATATTCAATAACAGTCAGAATATTATTATTATGTCTGCAGTTCTCGACAATGAACTTCAAATGAGTTTGCCATGGGTAATGTGCACATACAGAGGTAAAATCTATGAACAACAGTTGCACTTAGGTTCTTTTTTGTTGGTTTACATAAATAAGTGATCGTCTGCTTGCTGAGTGTTGACTAGTGGCTTAAAAATGATAAAAAGGAGCATTTGTGAAAATGGTAGAAAAATGTTACCTCTTCATCAATTTCAAATGATTTTTTGTTATACTTATGCAAAACATTTTCAATGCATTAATGAATCAGAAAAAAAAGATAATCAATTCTGTTTATTGTCAATTATTTCTCTGTTAAATTACTTCACACATCATACATGACGTTGAGTATTGAATTTGTATAAAAAGCTTGAGAATACCAATAGTAAGAGAACTGAATACTTGAGGATAGATCTTGACATAGTATGTGACTTATAGATATAAGCCTACACACTTTTATTGTATTATGTAAATATTTATCATGTTTAACAGGACTTATCGAGATTTTGATTTTTTTTTTCTTCAATTTTCTTTATATATCTTATGATAAAACATTCTTTAACAGATCTAACCCATAACCTTTATGTAATCCTGACATGGATGCTATCCTGGATGAGCTAGAGGAATTTTAGTGAACAACGGGTAAAATACATATTTTCTGATCTTTGATGAGTGTAAAACTCTGAGTGTGTGTGAGAGAGATTTTGTGGAAAGTTGGATAATTTCATAATGAAAGATAATTATTTGCTTTCATTAAGGCTAGATCTATTTGAATTCAAAATAGATATACTTTTGTACTTTTTGCATTTCATTTTACTTATTTTTGCGCGAGTTTTATATATCAATGCCATTAAAGCTCACAAGAGTTATTTACCTGATTGCAACACCATGGACATCAGTCAATATCCCGACTATTTCCGTGTATGTATATCCGGCAAAAAGTATTCACGCATCAAATCACTTTCTTTGGACCGTTAAGGCATAACTATGTATAAAGTATTTATTTCTTTTTTCCATACCTACATGCTATATAAAGCATATAGGGTAAAGCAATACTTTTTACACCATAAACCTTTTCGCTTAAAATCTGTAATTAAGCCCATCTGGTCACATATTTTTTATTTAAAAAACAACAACAACAAAAAACGTGAGTGTGAAAAGGAGAAAGAGGGGGGGGATGTAAAAAAAAGGGAGAAAGAAAGAAAAAAAAAATGAAGAGGAAGAGAATCAGAAAACATGCTTGATATTCACATAGAACTGCCTGTGAAGTAAGGTTGGTGTCGACATGATACCAATATCATTTCATAACACATACATATTTACATGTAACGTGTAATATATGCAACGTATTCAATCAGTATAAACTAAAATATTCAAAAACATAAAAGCAAAAATTAAAAAATATTTTAAACAGAGATTCCCCTTGATTCATTAATGAACTAATAATTTCGTTTCACAGTGGCTCTGTTTTCTATATTCCTCGTCTGTAGTCAATGGTTCGTTTATACATAGCTCTGACACAAGATAGAGTACTTTGAACTGTTTAATAAAGGATACTATCACCATAACCATTTAAACCAGAAAACATTTCTTTGATTTGTTTCGCTTACACGTGTTTACATTCAATTTGCGCATTCTTACAATATGTACCGGAAGGCGAAATGCGAAATATTGAATTCTCGCCTGGCGGGTTGGCGGGGCGCCGCACGAAAAGTCGAAAAGACGAAATATTGATTATTTCGTGCCGCGGGGCGAGATTTCGCCCCGAAATGCGAAATGTTTGATTCTCGCCTGGCGGGTTGGCGGGGCGCCAGGCGAAATGTCGAAAAGACGAAATATTGATTATTTCGTGCCGCGGGGCGAGATTTCGCGACGAAATGTCAAAATCTCGGGGCGAGATTTCGGGGCGAAAGGTCGAAAACACGAAATGTCGAAATCTCGGGGCGAGATTTCGGGGCGAAATGACGAAATATTATGTTTCGTGTTGCGGGGCGAAATTTCGAGTTTTCGCCCCGAAATCTCGCTCCGAAATTCTGGCATTTTCGTGTTTTCGACCTTTCGCCCCGAACTCTCGCCGCGAGATTTCGACATTTCGGGGCGAAACTTCGCCCCGCAACACGAAACACGAAATGGCAGAAAGCAGCCACCATACATTACTGATATATGTGCTGTAAACAATGGCAACACCATGTATTAAATAATTTTTCACTCGGAAACTATAAGTATAATGTATAATAAATGTAGCAGAATAGAATCTGATTGAAGCGATCCTTTTTTAAATATTGTATAAAAGATAAAGATTTTTGCGATGTTACTAAATAGATGTTAAAATAAAATATATTTACTATTCCGGTCTTGGTTTTGAATAAAATGGCTCCATTCCGACTGTGAAATTCTGCCGTCACCTGGATTAATGTCCACAAAGAGAAACTCAGTTTCAGACTGACTTCTTTGTTGAAGGCTGAGGCTGTGAAGAAACAAGTCAAATTTCACCAACCTTTCTTAGCTTCGTCGGAAACCTACGAAGGACGTAGGTTATTACTTTACTTTTGTTTTTGTTTTATCTGTTATTCGAAAAACAGCGCTCCTATTGGCTGCCGCATGATAAAGTGAGGGATTATTGGACCAATGGAAACTATCGTTGTCACATCAACCATTTCATAGGGCTACGTCCGTGGATTTCTATGTGTTGGATAATGTCTGTTTAGACATATCTACAAAGAAAAGAGGACCAAAGCGAGCGTAGGCTTCTATTATTCAGAGAAATATCTCAGTAGATTTAATCCGACTTTAAAGTCACCCAAAATTTATGAATCACTTGATTTTATCTAAAAAGATCGATATATTTATTGCATGGTAAAACAGAAATATGTTCTAATGGAATACACCGCTTCTAAATTTGATATTTCCGAGCTTCTGATTAGCCATAAATTTAGGGTGACTTTAATGATAATACTGAGAATTTAAGATGTGGACGAGACACGGTCTTATCTACCAGTTTTTCACCCGATTCAGATTTTACGATTCACGACCGTAGTATACTCATTTGTTTAATCAACTGTTTTATTGGTCGCTATGGTTATAACCAAACGACGAAGCGCTCGCCAAATATCTCGTGGTTAATATTAGTAGTGAAACATAAAAGGCTGTCGTGTGTATCCGACGAAGACCGATACTGTGAAATATAGGAATTCATTTCTGTATGCTCGCTTTCCTGATAATATACCACAATACATCATTTCATAATTATTTTATTGTTAATTAAAAATTCATTGTTTATGTCCTAATACGTTCTGTAAAAATTGTATTGGTAGGTTAAACCATACCATATACAAGTGTTTAAGTATTAAATACGTATTGTTGATGGAAATGAGTCGTATCACTACCTTCAAGCAATGGATCAGCAGATCAAAATGTTAAGTCTTTCACGTACACATTTATGATTTGACTTGGCTTGCCTATTTGAGTTTACCGTCGCTTCAACAGTATTTCTGTAATATATCGACGTCCAACTAATTACAATTGGAGGAAGACCCCGAATGCACGGAGGCATCCGGTAGAACGTTTATGAATTGACTGAAGTTAAGATGGCATATATATATAAAGAGAATTTTCTTTGTGTAGATTATTTTATGACGAAACAGATAGATATATAATTATCAATGCATACAGTAAAACAAATTAATCAAACGAAAAATAACTTACCTTTGCGCCATGCAAAATATAAATATAAAAACCAGTACAATTCGCACCATCCTACAATAAATATAAAAAAGGAACAGTTTAGGACAAAATCAAATAACCTTTTTTTAATGGCGATTTTTTTTAAAATTAGGGACAAATAAGCTGCATACGTTTGACAATATCAATAAAAATCTAGATATATTAACCTTTAAAAAAAAACACAGTAAACAATACAGTACGGTGTCCACAGAAGGAAATTACCATAGTAGAACAGATAATTTCTTTGGGCTTAATTTCCCCATCCATAAATATGTTATTTTATAATATAATCAATGTAATAAACACTTAATATGTCCGTCGACG
Source organism: Solen grandis (assembly GCA_021229015.1). Lineage (NCBI taxonomy): Eukaryota > Metazoa > Mollusca > Bivalvia > Adapedonta > Solenidae > Solen > Solen grandis. The sequence continues at coordinate 1,472,056 of CM037783.1, forward strand.
AATCGTGACGAAGACCACGCCTGATGAACCGTCGACGAAGAAATCTTATCCGTCAATGAAAAAGGTATGTCATGATTTTAGACGGAAAGCGTTTTTATTTTTGCTGGTAAGCTCATTTCTGTTTAGATAGTTTGATGCCAAATGTCATTGTTCTTTTTGTGAGACTATATTCATAGAATATCAATAAAATATTTCTTATTTTCAAGACACATTTAATATAAAATTCATTGCAGAACTATTTAATACCTGTTGACCTACTGATTTTAAACATACATTCACTTTTATCATAGTTGTCATCAATGTCTTGTCTACTTTATATGAAATATCTCCTACATTTAAAAATAAATATCCTGAGTTTCTCACTATTAATTATATATTTTCTCTCGCCTTTCTCGCACCTTACAGTCAATCACGTACTTGACCACGAACGTGGTTAGCCGCATTGCCCCCCTCTGTGGTAAATTCGATTCGAAATTAGCCAAATAAAGTTTAAATAAGGTGATTTAGGTGAAATTACGACCAACTACGTTGAACTAGAAGCAAAGGATGAGGTTATCTATGAACGCACTACGACTTCTACGGGCAACAACGTTGAACTATCCGTGAACTACAAGTACGCACAGCTACGGTAAACAAGGGTCAAATGTCTTGAACTGCGGTAAACTATCACCAAAATATGTTAAGAAGTGATGAGCTTAAGACGATCATATCATGGATGTCTTGAAGTTCAAACTACGTCTGTAACTACGGTAAACTACGGTTGAACAGCGTCTTACGTCTAAAGTCAACTACATCATCTACGGTCATCCGATACTACGGTCTACTACGTATCGAGGGCTTGGTATAAAACGATGGTAACTGCGTATAAATAAAGAATGTTACAAATAGTTTTGCACCAAGCCCTCGTTACGTGGTCGTGAAATCCGGCCAATTAACAGCTGTAAAAGACATAACTACTTCCCACTTCTTAGGAGAGTCATTTTATTGGTGCTGTTGTAGTGCTGGAGTTTACCGTCGCTGTGACAGTATATCAGGCATATAGCGACGTCCAAATAATAATAATAATACAGTTGGAGGAAGGACTCGAGTGTACACAGGCATCCAGATAGATCCGCAAGTCAGCTTGAAGGCTTTTACACATGAACAATTTGAGTATCCCTGCTGGGACTAGAACGCACAGTGGTGAGGGGCTAATCAAGTAACAGTAAGTCAGTAACTCATTTTTAGCTCGACTATTCGAAGAATATGAGAGCTATTGTAGTCGCCCTTGCGTCGGCGTTGGCGTTGCAGCTTTTGGTTAAAGTTTTGGGTGCAAGTTACTATCAACCTTATATCTCAATAACCATTTATGGTATTGACTTGAAAGTTTATAAATATGTTCAGGGGCATCAGACAACCAAGGTAGATAACTCTTGATGGAATTTAATATGAATTATGGCCCCTTTTTAACTTAGAAATTTTGGCTAAAGTTTTGCATGCAATAGAATATTTGGTTAAAGTTTTGCCTGCAAGCTACTATCTAGTTTGTATCTCAATAACCATTCATGGTATTGACTTGAAAGTTTATGAATATGTTAAGGGGCATCAGACAACCAAGGTAGATAACTCTTGATGGAATATTACAAATTATGGCCTTTTTTAACTTAAAAATTTTGGTTAAAGTTTTGCATGCAAGATACTCTAATGCTTATATCTCAGTATCCAGGCATGCGATTGATTTGATACATCTTTAATATGATTAGGGGTATCATACTTTCATGGTAGATAACTCTTGATGGAATATGTTACAAATTATGGCCCCTTTTTAATTTAGAAATTTTGGTTAAAGTTTTGCATGCAAGGTACTTTCATGCTAATATCTCAGTATCCAGGCATGCGATTGATTGGAAATATCTTTAATATGTTTAGGGGTATCATACTTTCATGGTAGATAACTTTTGATGGAATATATTAAATATTATGACCCCCCTTTTAACTTAGAATTTTGGTTAAATTTTTGCATTCAAGCTACTATCCAGCTTATATCTCAGAAATTGCTTGTGGAATTGACTAGAAAGTTAAGGAGTGTCTTCAGGGGCATCAGAAAACTAAGGAGGATAACATTTGGTCTGAATTTTATACAAACTTTGGCCCTTTTCTAACTTGGATTTTTGGTTTAAGTTTTGCATGCACAGTGTTATTGTGCTTATGTCTCAGTAACTAGGCATGGGATTGATTTTAGACATCATAAAATATTAAGGGGTATCAGACTATCAAGGTATATCATTTTTGACTATTATTATGTACAGGGTATGTGAATGGCAAGAATTGAAATAGATTTCATTTTATTTACCATCAAGCATTTTGAATAGTCGAGCGTGCTGTCCTCTGACAGCTCTTGTTATATGTGTAGTGGCCGGACTTACTCTATTTCAAATGCATATGGAACACCATTTGTAAGTCAAGAGTATACATTGTTTTACATTAAACCGACTTTAAAGATATTGTCGTAAAATAGCGTTTCATAGCTAATGTTTGTCTGTTTTAAAGTATGTCTCCGACTATAAATAAGATTAGAATTTGAACTTGATTGTCTGAGCTTTCTCCATATTGATTTAACAGCAACAGTCTTGTGAATGTTAACAACCGGAAATAGATTGTCTCCTAAACATACATCAATCTTTCTACACATAGTATGTATTTGTCCATAAACGAAGCTTTAGATATAGTCTTGATAATTAAAAAAAAACTAATGAAAACCTTCATAAATCAATATGAACATATAGGAAAACATACTGCGTAAATTACATTGGTAAACTTACTGATATCGAATTTTGTTAAATCTGTAAAAGTCGATTTCGTGTATTTATGACATATATGTATATTCATGTAATGAAAAAACATGGTATCTCATTGATCATTTCTATTATAATTGCAGACAGACAAAAATAATGCTGCGGTAGGTCGGTGGTTCTACCCGGGTACCTCTGTGTACTCGGGGTCTTCCTCCACCTGTAATTAGCTGGACGTCGCTATATGATTGAAATACTATCGCAGCGACGGTAAACAACAACAACAACAACAACAACAACAACAACAACAACAACAACAACAACAACAACAACAACAACAACAACAACAACAATGCACAAAATGAAATTCACCTTAAAGTAATGATTTTGCAGAATTTGACATTGCTGTTGTTTTACGTGGAATTATATTACGCCAGAGTTTGGTTTGAATCCAACCTCTCATGCCACAAGAGCGTGAAATACAAGTAGGGTAATTAATCAATGGATACTTACATTTTCATATTTAATGTGCAATGTCTTGCAGAGTAAGAAATGCATGAAAATCAAGCACCTTTATACACAGATTTCTCTTATCAGAGGCCACGTTGCATATCATATCTTAGTAAAAAACTAGCAGGAATTTATGGAGGCATATTTCTGCCAGCCACTTAACCACTTAGCTATGTCGAAACTTTTTTGAAAAATTGTCACATATTCAGTTAGTATCTGGCAAGTAGAAAACTTTCGTGTTATCCTCTTAGGTATCTTAACAGAACAAAACTGCCTGTTAGTGCCCACTACTGCCAGCAATATATTCACTTAAGATAACTGGATATCTCGCCCTTTTTCAAGTTACTAGTAATCTGTTTAATTATGTGGATAACAAGCATTTTTTCATATAATTAACTGGAAAAAAAGCATTATATCCAGTTAACCTAAGTGAATATGCGTTTGGCAGTAGTGGGCACTAACAGACAATTTAATCCTGTTAAGATAAATAAGTGGATAACTTGAAAATTTTCTACTTGCCAGATAATAACTGAATATGTGACAATTTTTCAGAAAAGTTTCAACATAGCTAAGTGGATAAGTGGCTGGCAGAAATATGCCACCATAGGAATTTCTTGTGAAGTAGTGTTTATTAAATCAGTTGAAGAAAGGGCACGTCGTTGTGTATCAGATCTTTCTTTCAACATAGAGCTATTATCTAATGTTGGTTGGTTGTTGTTAACCATTTAAAATCTAAATAAACTATATTTATTATGCATCTGTATTGTTTCATATTTACACGCTTTAATCGATAAATATTAGTGTTTTATTACTAATTAAACATATGGGTGTATTTTTTTATGTTGATGGAAGTACATAGTTGCACAATAAATGTATGTTATGTCAATGTAACGACAAAATGTTATGGTATATTATAGTATATGCATATTTTTACATGAATAGGAGCGTACCACCTTAAAATAATGACATTAAGTTATGGTATCAAGCAAATTGAAGACATTATTTAGCATGTCATTTAACTGATAATGCGATCGCCTTTTGTTTCTAAGTACATGTGTGATAATGAGGGTCAAATACTTATCTCAGCGTTGCACTTCTTGCCTTATGTATGTGGACGTTGCAGGTGTTATTGTCTGTGTTGTAGAATATAAACAGAAACGTTAGCCCAAAGTTAACCATTGCTATGGGCTATCATAAATGATTCTCTCCGAAAAGCAAACTGAAGTCTCGGGGGTATGTGGATTGCATTAACAAGAAAAACCTTCATTACCGACCATATTTAGCGGGTGCCCTCTATTCGAAAATTCATCTCGTCGGAAACCCACGAGCGTCTAATTCCGTGACTTGTAGGATATTAGTTAATATCTGCTTGGTATCGATCGCTTCCATTCATAGGAATGTATGAACCAATGAAAACTACCGTTCTTACCGCGACCTTTCCACATGGTGACGTGCGTGGATTTGTATTTTCGGTTAGCCTGCAACAATTTTGAAGTAAGCTAATTCATGAATTGTCAATGATAATCTTAATTGAGCATTTATGTTGTGGTGAAACTGTGCTCTTAACAATCATATTTAACCGGTTTGGATTTTAGAAGTTGGACTGAAAATAAAGCTCACCGTCCTCAGTGACCGAGTGGTTATAGTGAGGGTCCCTGTCCGCGACATACCAAAACCGTAAAAAAAAATGGTACTGGTATAGTTCCCTTGCTTGGCGCTCAGCATATAAGGGTAGTTCCAAGACTGGTTGGTCCGATGTCAGAATAATGTGACAGGGTGTGGTATCATTTTATGAAACAGCAAGTCCATTTAATATCATTAAAAGCCCAGGGATTAAGGGATAAGCACAAACGATTAAGACTCAAAGAATGGCTTAAACATCAAAAAGCTGATATTGCCTTTATATAAGAAACTCACTTCACACCAAATCTAGTAACTACTCTAACTTTTGAATTTCTCGATTGGGAGATTTTCCATTCTTTTGGACAAAACAATAGCAAAGGATGCTCAATTTTTATATCAAAGAAGATAAGTAAAACAGTTATTGATCAACACAGTGATGTTAACGGTCGTTACATTATTTTAAATATAGAAATCTCTGATAATATATACACCTTAGTAAATGTAAATGCCCCAATGATATTAGATCTAGAAACGTTTTCTATAAAAACATCTCAGATGTAGTTGCTAATACTTGTCAAGGAATGAAAATAATAGTAGGGGATCATAATGATATCTTAAATATTAAGGACATAATTTCCAATGCATCGTGTAATAGGCAAATACCAGATAATAGTTTGAAGAAATGATAAAAATCCATAGTCTTGATGATGTTTGGAGAACACTTAATAAAGATAGATCACAGTTTACATGGAGAAGAAAGAATGGCATTGAGAAAAGTAGAATTGATTTTAGGCTTGTAGAAAAAAACTCTCCTACCCAAAAATTATTCATCAGACATAAGACCTGCAGTTATTCAAAGCACAGACCACATGGCTATCTCTCTTAAAATTAAAACTCCACAAAATAGAGGACCTGGTTATTGGAAATTAAATACTTCTCTTTTAGAAAACACCATATACAATGTATATAGACAAAATAGAAAAAATCGTAGAACCAATTGCTAAATATCAACAAACAAAATGGGAGTTATGTAAAGTAGAAATTAAAGAGTTCTCTATAACTTTTTCCAAAACACTATCCAGGCAGAGAAATGACCAGTTACAAAAACTAGAAAAAGAACTAAAAGAACTTTATGTAAAAGTAGATGAAAATAGTAATGGTACTATAAAGCCAAAAAATTAAACATATTGAAGCACAAATACAGAACATTTATAATATTAAATCTAAAGGGGCGCAAATACGGGCGAGAGTTCACTTGATTGAAGAAAATGAAAAGAATACAAAATACTTTCTAAATATTGAAAAATCGAGACAAAATACAAAAGTTATTAGTTCTCTCAAGGAAGGCGATAAAACAATTATATCAAGTAACGAAATATTAACAGCGGAAGTGAATTTTTATAAGCAACTTTATATGTCAAGTATTATATCGGGAGAATCAATAGAAACATATTTTAACGATATAAGGCTTGAAAAAACATTAAATGAAAAGATGGCCGCATCATGTGAAGGTATTTTTACAGCATAGGAAGTTTTCAATGCGCTTAAAGGGATGAAAACAAATAAAAGTCCCGGTATCGATGGACATACTGTTGAATTTTATAAGAAATTTTGGTATATTTTAGGTAATATTGTTACTGAGTCTTTAAATGAAGGTGACAGGAACGGTGAAATGTCATATTCACAAAAACAAAGTATCTTGTCCTTAATATATAAAAAGGGGACCCAGAAAAATTAGAAAACTGGAGGCCAATATCACTTCTTAATATAGATTATAAATTAGCTGCAAGAGTTCTCTCAATACGTCTACAAGCAGTTCTACCATATACATTGTATTATTAATCATGATTAACAAGGCTATATTAAAAATAGAAAAATATGTTTCAATATCAGACAGATTCAAGATTTGATTGACTACGCAAATATCTATAACATGAAAGGTATTATTTTATTTTTAGATTTTAAAAAAGCATTTGATACTGTCGAATGGCCATTTATGTTTTCTACTTTGGAACATTTTGGTTTTAAGCATTTTTTTGTTCAATGGGTTAAAACTTTATATACGAACGCTTCCTCACGATTATCTAATAATGGCTGGATTTCTGAAACATTTAGAATATCTCGTGGCATCCGTCAAGGCTGTCCGCTTTCTGCTCTTCTGTTCATTCTAGTCGCAGAAATATTGGCAAATAAACTTAGGCAAAGTCAAGATTATCAAGGTATAACTATCAAAGATACAACCTTCAAATTAACACAACTAGCTGACGATACAACTCTTTTTCTAAAAGACTCTCGTGAAATACCAACGGTTCTGTCCATTATTAACGATTTTGGTAGACATTCAGGTCTGGAATTAAACATTTCAAAAACACAGGGATTGTTGATAGGAAAATCAAAATCAGAAAAAATAGAAAATAATCATAATATTAAACTATCTACAGAAACAATAAAATCACTTTGGAAACAATTTTGTACAATGTCAATCACTCAACTGGAACGAAAAAATTGAAAAAGCAAAAAACGTACTAATATCATGGGGAAAAAGAAAACTTACTTTGTTTGGTAAAGTTGTTGTTCTGAAATCACTCTTCTTGCCTTAGCTAACATATTTATCACAAAGTACAGTTCCTCCAAAATCTGTTATAAATTCAATAAATAGTTTATTTCGGGCAAAAAACGAATATTTTGCAAAAACAATGATTATAAAATGGTTTAATTTTCTCAAGCAAGATGAAAATGCGAATTGGAAAAAAATACCTTTGATATTTTTAAACCAGTTTGGAGACAGTTTAGTAATATTCGATATGAATATTGATTCATTAAATTCTTTACATACAAAACACTTTAAAATTTCACCGTTTTATAAATATTTGCTTCAAACCTAGATAGAATTAAAAAATATTAAACAAAAGACTACAAAAGAATATAATTTTATACGGTTAGAACTCAAATTATATGGGGAAATAAATTTATCAAGCAAGGTAAATGTTTATTATTTACACACTGGATAAAGTCAGGGCTTATCTTTATAAATGATATAATATCAGCAAAAGGAGAAATCAAAGCTAATACAATACTACAAAAATTAAAAATAAAGAATAACTGGCTTTCAGAACTGACAATATTGTTAAACGCTATTCCAAAACATTGGTTAGTTTACTGTTATAATAAAAAAGGAAGAATCAGTAAATACCAAAATTAATACAAGATCTTCTGTGGCTCTCAAAGTGCAAACATTTCTGGAAATGAGTAATAGGGATATCTATGAAACTTATATAAATATAAATTTTGTTAAACCATACGTACACAAAAAGTGGGAGAGACAATTAAAAAAAATGTTAATTGGAAATCATGGTATTTCATTCTACATAAAGTAATTCCTGATAACACAGTTAAACAGTTTAAGTATAAAGCTCTTCACAATCTTACTTCAACAAATCTTAATCTATTTAACTGGAAGATGAGAGATTCTCCACTTTGTATTTTTTGAAAGGAAATAGAAGATTTTGACCATTTCTTCATTTCATGCCGATATCTTAAACAGTTCTGGAATACAATTAAAAACATTTTTAAAAGGTGTAGCATAAATAAACCAATGAATACTTTGGAAAACATTATTGTAGGCTATAAAATAGATTCATGTGAATATAACTTAGTAAATACTATACTGTGTCAAATTGGATATTGCATATATCGAACTTATTTCATTAGTGAAAGAAGAAACAAATTTAATAACATTTTAGATTATTTACACCAAGATTTAATTGTTCTTAAATCATTCTATAATGAAAAAAAATTATATAAATACCGCTTTTGTAAAGTCATTTATCTCGCATATAGTATAACATTGTACATCGTATATATCCTTTTGCTAATATCCTCTATTTTCATTGTTTAACAAAATGTTTGTAAGGTATATGGGGGATGGCTCTCCGACCCCCTTATATCTATGACGGAGATAATAAATGGGTCACCTTTGAGTGACTGAAAAAAAAAAGAAAAAAAAGGGGGTGTGGTATCATATTAAATATCGTTAATTATTAAGGTAACAATTCATTTCAGGTTAGTCATACATCGAAATAAATGTGCCGTGGTCCAGTGACAACATATCCGACTGCAGACTCGAAGGTTTTTGGTTCAAACACCGTTTGGGGGGCAAAAAAAAAAAGTATTACTTTGCGCTAGGTATTGTCGGTGGAATTCAATCAAAAGATGATGATATATGTAATGAAACGTAACAGGCAGTCGTGGGTTTCCAACAATGTACAGACACGTGTTGTATTTATATTTCTTGATTTGTAAACATTGAATAGAATTCTGTATGTGGATATCTGTATTTAAAAGGGGAAAGTAAATCTATCGCATATGACAACGGATATAGACTAAGTTCTCTATCTTTTTTTATTTCCTGAGCGATCTCAACAAAGTGTCATAAGTCTCACGTGCAGCGTATCCAGTTCCAGCTCCAACCCCACCAACTTTACTTAGTATAAAGTAATACTTAAATACTTAAAGCGAATTAAACCTTTATTGTTTTCCTAATCAAACACCTTAATATTTAATTACTTAACAAGTATTGTTAGTAATACAGGAAACAGTTTATGTTAACATAGGTACTTGACTATTTCGTAAAAGTCCGGAACACGTTTCTACCTTACTTAAATATCTAAGTTTAACTTAGCACTAAGTTTTGTTAATTTCGTAGATGTATAATACTTAAAGTTTGCTAAGCACCACATATCATGTGTCACTTTGAAATTGAAATGGCGATAACTTCTGTTATATTTGTCCATATATTTTTATTTTTTTTTAACAATCATTTACAAACCAGAAACTTTGATTTAATGACATATCAAAATATGATATTTTAGTTTTGAGATTTCAAAACAACAACAACATAAAAGCAAAAGCTGCCGTAATACAAGTTCTAAGAATTCGTTACCTTTACATAACAAAAATTGTCCATTTTAATATAAAAAAGCAATACTTCCAAGTAAAGGACTGAAACTTTTCTTTTTGCTGAGTATAATGTTGGTGCTTATCAAACTTTGAGTAGTATGTAAATATGACATTGCAACTGTAAGCCAATGCCACAATGTAAGGTGCAACTATGTATTAATGGAATACGTTTTGTTGTCTCTATTATTCTGCATATGATAAGTTCATCGTCAATTAAATCAATTCGCAGATTCTGATCGGTATCAAGAGCATATCGGTAATTATGAATAAATCAATAGCAACAATATTTCAGGTATCACTTCTTGATATCACTTCCCCTAAGTTTTCTCAATTTGATGGGATATTTTTATTTACACTGGTCGTATCAGAGAAATACCTCCAGGAAGAGCAAGGCTGGGGCTCCTCGAAACCTGGTTTGTCCATCTCTATTTAATGTAATGGCTCGTCTTCGTGTTGTTGTTATTTTAGTCCATTTACTTTCACACTCTTCTTGTCTCAGTTCCTTTAATATAGTTATGTTGGACTTCTCGGATATATTGTTTGATATTGGAGTTTTTCATTAGCAACACATTAGTGTCCAATCATCTCAGCTATGAGCGGACACGGACGGCTACACAAAGTCTGACTTAATGGCTTATGACCCTGTCACGCCAAGAAAAGGTTTTTTAAGTCATTAATGTTTTAGGTAGACGAACTCAAAGTACGGAATATGAAGAACTCGACGTGTTTATTGCTAGTATTTTTTATTTCTGGAGGTAAAGGAACATTTACTGTAATTTCGTTCAGGGAATGTCCTGTTTAATATTATGATATGACTTTATTTATATATCATCATTATTATTCATTTCCTTTAAGTATTTCCGTACCTTTGACTATTTAAAACATCCTAACGGGTTTTAAAGTTTTAAAAAAGAACTATTTTCTCGAAAAAATAAAATTAATTGCAACTGAAAAATAAAAAGAAACAATAATAAATAAATAAATATATATATAAATAAATACACCTTAACAATGAGATAACATAAAAAGAAATTGTACTGATATAAGCCACAGTCCTCTTAAGAATCAAGCATTAAACATGTCAGCAGTTCGATATTTATGAAAGTTCACTGGAATGCACTCCTGAGCGACCCTGCGATGAACGGTGAAATGAACACTCCTCTGAATAAATTATTAATAATATTATTGTGAAATTATACGCGCGTATTTAACAGCATCAGATATAATTTAGGTTAAATGCCGCTTACGATTACAAATTGTACAGTATCTATAAACCCTTTTTATTTGATTTTGTATTCAATGTAGTAATGCTATCCGTTTCGGTCTCTCGCCTTATTATATTTAAATATACTTTGAGACAAACACGGACTCATACAACTACAAATTGTACTTTCATAATGTTGTTTCCAGGGAGGAAAACACAAATCTTTTTTATCATAACACCGCTCAGATAAACCCTTTTACTACTAGATCAAATTCCCACTTCGCCAATTCTCTTTTTGGTACTGAAATATAGTAAGTTGGCAAAGTGGAAAACCCACAGAACGGATCTCATAATGAAATTTTCAACAACTGATCACAAAAATCAACCCAGTCAAGGTAGCTTCATCAAATATATAGCCTAGGAAATTGTATGAACAAGCCCCCTATCTGGACCTACCGCTGATACTCCTTACGCACGAGTTGTTAACGTTTATTGAAAACGTATATAGCTTACTGTGATTTATATCAATAAACTTACGGAAACTTTCTAAAAGGTTACCACTACCATTATCATGGCGATGATCATTATCATAATTGAACACATTCGTCACAGCAAAAAAAAAAGAGTTGCATACGTTTTTGATTTCCGTTACAAATTTGTAACACCATAGGTTACAAATGTGATTAGTTACCTTTTACATATGTGATTCTAATGTCAACCCCCATTTCAGACAAACACATTTGTAACATATTTTACCTGTTCCGATTGTGATCATATTCGTAGAATATCTATAACGAATGTGGCTTAACATTATATATATATATATATATATATATATATATATATATGGGCGAGGATTTACTGATAATTATTTCGTTATTCTGCTGAGTCTATTTCTTAGACTCAGGTTTACACTCTTTTTCTCTTTTATTTCTGACTTGTGATATATTCACATGTTTTATATTCATAACATTAGCACAATTTGGCATGCTTCTGAAATCGGACATGAAATACTTGTTCCGGTTCCGGTCTTGAACCAGTTGGCAACTAACTTTGGTGACTGATTTACATCAGATACTTGATAACAAGAGCACGCCGCCCGACAAATCGACATCGACAAGGCATTGTTTTATTGTGGCGCGGCGCTATCGACGGGCGAAAACATGCCAATTGACTTGTTGTCGTCTTTTTTGTTGTCGCCCGCAGGGGTATGTTTAAAGCGAAAAGACGAAAACAAACCATTTTGGCATTTAGTCTTGTTGTCGTCATCGCGCCGAGCGAAATGATAACGAAAAGAATCACCATAACTAACATAGGTTTAACACAAAACCATTTGAATATGATAATCGTACTTGTTATATATAACGCCAATGGTGACATGTGATGATACCAGATAACTTCACCACGGACCTGGAGACCGAGCTACAAACCCAACTGTTTCGCAGATAGACCGTGCTGCAGCGACCCTCTTACAATGTACGAGTTAGCGTGCAGTTAAACCTGCTCTATATCAACTCACTAGTAAGTACACTCAGCCAAATAAGTTTCTACTTTTCATGTCAATATCTCTTTTAATATTATGTTAACACAGATATAACTAAAATACAATTTACATGTAACCGTTGGAGTACCTGTTGAACTTAGTCAAATCAGTAGTACACCATGCCCTTTGGTTAAAGACCAAATTAAGTTTTTGCACTTGCACCTTGTAGTATCTGATTTCACCGATTGACAGGATATAAATCACAGTTTAAAAAAGAATCACGCAAAAACATGTAAAACAAAGATGCCGAAGATGCGAAATTCAGATTCTTTAGTAAATGCTGTATAACCGAATGTTATCGAAGCAAGTGTCAGTTCTTTTAAGTCGACCACTATGTCATACCGTTCCAAGTGTTCCAATGAAAGAAATATTGCAGTGATCTCGATATGGTCAATCTTTTCATCTTAAGTTAAAAATAAAGCTACCACACCCATTTATACATTTTATTCTAAAAAGGCTTCGGACACGAAGAGCATCTTTAAATGAGCTTGATTATTTAACATTTTGTTTCATCAAAGTAATAGGTGTTTCTGAAAACATATGTTAAATTTCAGGACATCAAGTCACAAACGTTGATCCCCTCAGGATATTTTCCTTGGTAAATTCGGACGAGTTGATTTTTTTACTTATTTATTTATTTATTTTTTTGAGAGAGAGAGACAGAGAGATTTACATCTCTTTTTCGCAATAACTGACAGCAACATTTTGTCAAACAGGCCGTTTATGAGAACGTGTCATTTCATTTCAAAATGTACTTCTCAATGAAAGATACTAAATAGATACTGTTTGGAAATACCTAATCGTTATTACTTCAATTCAAGCTTTGTTCGGTAAAATGATTAGTTAATTTATACATATTAATATAAAAAGTCATCAGTAATGTCATAGGAGAGGAACATTTTTAAGTTCCGTGAAGGTGGTGGGACGCAGGAAACACGTAAATGAAATGCATGTCAATTTGAACCTGGTCATTTTATCATCACCGAAAAAAATCACTGTTTAAAATTTTCACTGTTTAAACTGATTTGATAAAAGATATTGTATTTAAGTATTAAAAGAGTGGAAGAGACGTCTCAGAGTTTAAAACTGTTAAAACAGATAGTTTGTAGTTAATTTGTCAAAATATTTGAAACTGCTAAATCTTATGAAAACATTAGTATGTATGTTTGTTTATCTATCAATCGTGTCAGTATTTATGAATAATGTTTTCAACACTACACTATTCCGTACAACAGACTTCCATGAAAAACACCGCCATCGGACGATGTGTACCTTAAGTATGTAAAATATTCATGAAAACACATATATGTATACTATAAACCATTTTACTCAGAAATGAGACTTATACCTATGTAAATCAACGAGCACTTCCCGAACACCTTATCTGGATGCTATTGCTAAATTGTTTAATTCCACACATTGTTTAGTAGAAAATAAACATACATTTGAGATTTTTCCCAAGTCACTGATTGGTCAATTTAAATCAGCGATACTGGTGAAATGGTCTATTTCTTTTGATACAGACATGGACCGATTCAAGACTGTCGTGATCTAATGATACGTCATACGACAGTATACATAATATTTACCCACCTGATGCGTGCATGTGGGTTAAATCGTTTGCTTTAGAAAACAGGTAAGGAATAAAAGGCGTCTTATTAATATCTGTTCTCTGGGCAAGAGATCACGAATGAAAGAGAAATTCGACGAAACTCCATGCATGATCAATTATATTATTATTTCCACAAGGGAAACCCTTTATCGTCCCCGATGGCCGAGTGGTTTCTTACCCGGTCGCAAAATACCAAAGTCGTAAAAATGGCACTGGTAATATATAAGCTGCTTTGCTTGGTGCCCATAATATAATAATATGATTAAATTGATGTTCAGGCCCACTGAGTAGGGTGCTTACTACAAGAGTAGTTCCAGGACTGACTGACAGGGAATTGTATCATTGCAGCACTAAATTTATCTCAAATAGACATTGACTCCATATGATTCAAATGCTATCGATGGGACGTTAAATTCAACAAATAACAAACAAAACTTACGGAAGGATATCCCTTGGGCCAAACTTGATTCAAACAACGATCATCAATAAAAATAACGTCACGTTGTAAGGCTACTCGAAAACAAAAGAGTAAAATAAAAAAAGTGTAAGAAAGTGATTAAATCACGTACAATACATAACAGAATACATGTATCACTTGATTTCAAATTGAATTATGAAATCTTACAACTCACCAATTGTAGATGAATAATCGTGAAAAATATTATTTTATAATAAAATTATTTTGTAAATATTTGCATACATTCTGATTATTTCTCCAAAGATCCCTATGTAATAGTCATACTAATTTTACAGTGTTCTTTTTTTAACTATGAGTCAATTTACATTCCACTTATATTGACATTTTTATCTTATTTGCAAAATTTACAATATAAGTTAATTACTCGATCTTATTTTATTTAATATATTCATTATATTCCTAAAAAGTGACGACCCAGAAAGTCATAACAGGGGTTTGAGTGGGGGTAGTGTCACTGAGCGACTTAGTTGAGTTTAAGGCTAATTACCGTTATTATTATAATAGGGTTTATTATCTTATTCATTCGAATTGAGTTTAAGTTTAATGAGTACCAGCTTTCAAAATACTCGGGGATTCACCGAGGTCAGTAATAACAAAACCATTTTAAGGTTTAGAATTGATTTTCAAAAGGCAATCAATCAAAATACATGTACAGAAAGGAAATGGACGTTCGCTTAACTAATCAAGATTTGTACATAATGAAAATATATCCGCAGGTCCCTATGTACCGGATATGGCCAGCTACTAATAACCATATTATTTACTAAGCATGTAGTAGGTCGAAATATTTTGTATCTGAAGCATTTCGCTAATTAGTCTCGAGAAAGAAAACACATTTGAACGAGATTAATAATTCATAAATTTAATTAAAGAAAAAATATTGAATAAGTTTCATTAAGATCCATTAAAATATGTTTAGGATTTGACATTTGACATACTTATATCTTAATTTCTTTATATTTACTATCAGTGGTTTTTTTGTTTTTTTTTTGTACTAAACGGAATACCTAAAATCTTTCGCATATTTCGCAAGTGGGTCAACGAAAATAGGCCGCGCTTGACACAGCTGTATTTGTGTTTATATCTATCCACCGTTAGTTTAACCACTTACATATAATGTTTCTGATTATCTGATATTGTCGCCCATGAAAATAACTTAATATACGTTATGGACAGACAAGTAATTCTTACTTTTTTAGTCAAACATGAATACAGCATAGTCATTTTCAAACACATTTGAATCAACTTTATATTTAATGAATTTGAAACGAAATATTTGCAACTTTCCTTAATTCTCTTAGACCATGCAATCATTAAAACAAAATGCATAAAGGATCCGAGATTTTTTTTTTACCATTTTCCATTTTCTGATATAGATAACCCGTCGGACTCACCACGACTGCACAAAGTGACATTCAATTTCAGTGATCTGCGAGAGAAAGTGGCGCTCGACATTTCCAGCTATGTCGAGACTCTAAATATCCAATACATAGAAAATCGCATGCAACTGTGATGAACACGATTATGTGACACAGTAGAATAGGATAGTAATATAATGATTTAGGGCATTTTCTCGTAATACCGGTAACCCAACAGGAACGAATAAAAATAAGGTATTAAAGATGTCTGCGATATTTTTATCATCCTTTTTATCTTTTTATAATCTTGGCAGAATGTCAAATATAAAAATGCCGAGACTCCAAGATCTTGTTCCTTGAACCTGACACTATGTGATCTTCTCTCGGGTCAAGATGACACTCGGTTCTCAGAACGTTGCCCTCGTGTTCCCACAAATCAAGTCGCCGTGACTTTCACACAAATGTCAAAGAGACAGTTTTACATCAAAGATATTCATCTGATTTTTCTAAGCTGTTTTCTTCCTGACAGTTATACTGCTGTGTGGGACTTTTGGATCAAATGACTGGTATGTGGCAGTAGAATTATTTGTTGCCATCTTGATTGACGAATATTGTATCCTAAAACTAGCAGACAAGAAAATAGTGAATATTTAAGTATTCAATCAATGCAAGCATGACGCCCTCGTTTGTAGGTGAGCAAGCATTGCCTCAGTCCTCACGATAAGATTTCACTTACATACATAGAAAATTTAAAAAAAAAAAATAAACCTGAGATTAGCGCAGTAGTCTACAAAATCTAATCCTTTGCACATGTTTCTGATCATGGTCATAAACCATATGTTTTATGAAATAAAAGAAATGTATGTATAGTAATCGTGGTCTGATCCCAATTCACTCCTGGTTTCGTGTCCTTCAAATAGTACTGAATATGTTGAATGTTCAAATACTTTGATATACTGAACATTGTCAAACTAAAAATATGTAGATCTATGTATGAAACAACAACAACAACAACAACAACAACAACAACAACAACAAAAAACAACAACAAAATAACAACAACTAAATAATAATAATAATTATAATAATAATGATAATAATAAACGTTCAATACATATTTGACTGTATGTTTTAGCAATTCAGATTTAGGAATATTCAGCAATCCCAAGTCTCTCACCCGAATTGTAAGTTCTGAAAGAACAGCATGGAACCCAAGTGGCGTGTTTCTCACTCACTGTGAGGCCGACATAACGTACCACCCACTGGACACACATACTATCAGATAATAATATCATACATATGGAGGGTCTGTTATGGACGCATTTAATAAATGAGTTGTCAGGGCCTTGTTTGGAATTGTTCTAAACAACGAGTTAAAAATATATGTATTCGATGTACACAATCTATCTCGTGATAATCTCATAAGTCGATAAAATGTTCCAGGTATAGCTCCCTTGCTTGACGCTCGGCATATAATGGAAGTTTCAGGACTGGTCTTCCCGGTGTCAGCATGCCACATGTCTACGGGCGTGATACTGCAGTGTGGCAGAACTATATATGTCTCAAGCAGACATAGTCTCCAAATGACTGAAATACTGTAGGTGGTGGAACGTTAAATTCAACATACAAACACCCAACTCATAATTAGCGACATCAGAATAATTATTTTTTGCGGCCATTTTCCATTTTCCGTGGGGTTCCAGGAATGGTGGGCCCCGTTTCAGGATAAAATGACTGGGTGTGTCATCCTGCCACTTGTCTACGGCGTGATGTCGCAACACCGTATCTGTTTCGTGTAGACAAAAGTCACAAATTGACTGAAAAAAAAATGTCGGTGGGTCTAACAAAGAAGGGGTAAATATACGAGACAACAATAAGCTGTAGAAACAACAAATGTTTCCAGAAGGAAGATGTAGTATGGCATCGGCTTTTACTCTATCTAACAGACATTGGGTGCATCAAAGCAAGAACACTAATTGTTAAAAAAATGTTTCGAGTAAATTGCTCAACCATTTTCTATCAGACATGGAGACACTAAATGGCAACCGCTTAGATCCTTTATCATTATATTGATCTTAAGAGAACATATGGTCGCATATTTGCCATCTTTCAGTGTATTTACTGAGATGGTAATTTACATATGCATATTATATTTGAAATATTATGACGGTAAAGTAAAAGTTTTAGACATGTCTTGCGATTTATTAATTCCCTACTATATATGAAAATATGTTCCCCTAAATGTATATGAGTAAAGTCCAGCTTCATTTCAAATCATTTTAAACTCTTTAGCAATATTCTAGATATCTTAATATTTGAATCTTGTTTAAGCCATTTACGAATTACTTTAATAAACATAAAACGAAGAGACACATGCTAAGGTGTTTCATATAGAAAATATTGGTTAAATATGTGTCGTTGCAAAGTTATGTGTCCGTCTGTTGCAAGAATTTGGCCGTGACTGCGAAGGGTGGCTGGCTATTCAAATCACGATGTTCATCACATTGAAAATCAGATATAAATAAACATCTTTTTTTTTCTCAATATTTTAGCATGTTGATTTTTACCCTGACCCTGAAGCGACGATCCCTTTTTCACATCCTCAACACATTGCTTCCGGTAATCATCATGGCCACCTTCACCTGTTTTGTGTTCAAGCTCCCTCCTGAATCCGGAGACACTTACAGGTGATACAACTGTTGTAGCAAACATCTTCTGACAAGTTCCGGTGGACATATAAGATAAGTAGATACTACACGAATCTTGTCTTACCCCATGAATATTCATGTATGAATTAAAGACTTGATGAAAATCAATTTACTTAACCTAATAATAGGGTTTTCTTACGCAGAACTGTGTAGAATCCGATCAATAATAATTTATAAGGAAACAGAGGGGACTTTAATCAGTCAGCTTCCAGGAACTTTGGGTATTCTCTGATTGCCATTGCGTCAAAATGAGTCGGTTTATGGTAAAGGGTTAGAATGGTACTCTATCAAATGTTGCTGTTGTTCAAATGTTAACCATCATCAGAAAGCGTATTAAACATAATTTGATCTTGAGGTTTGGGGCAAACAAACAAACAACAACAACAACAACAAAAACAACATAAAACCAAACAGTTAGAAAAAAAATGTGATTTTGTTTTCAAAGGCATTTTTGCTTTCAAATCAAGTTTGTAACTCGTTAGTTTACATGGAAGTTTATATTCTTGAAAATATACAGAAACGATAAATTACAATGTATAAAAAATTAAAACATTGGACCAATAGTTTAACGAATTTAAACAAAAAATAAAAAAGATACTCGGCCGTGGTAACCAGCTTGATGATTAGTGTCTGAATGGTTTAACATGTAATAGATTTTGTTTTTGGTTTAATAGTTGTGTAATTCCTGTGTCGGTGCAGCTCTTTGAAATACCACGGATCCAAATAATTTGTCCAATCTTGGTAGACACTTACAGCCTTAAAACATCTGCGCATTAGACTTAGTTTTGCGGGCTACAAAACGTAACCGGATGTTACGTTTTTGTTGAATATAGGATCTGTCAGGGTCGAACAATCAATTCCGAAATCTATGTGTTTCCTATTTTTTTGCGTTCTACTCTTACAGCTTACCTTATAAATGGGCAGTATCTTACTATTCGGGACAAATCCTTCGCAGGAGGAGAAAACTTCAACTTTTAAAACAAACAGAGATCTAAAGGACTCGTTTCCGCAACTCCTTTCTTTTGACTAATTTTACAATGACCAATGGGAACTTATAAAGTATATAATAACCAATGAAAATCCTAATTTTATTCCGCTTCATTACTGTGTGTTTCACAAGAGGTCAGGGTGAAAATAAACGACCTAACGGCCGAAAAAGAAATAAGTAATTACATCTAAGTGATAGAATTTTTCACTTTCCCGGGATCCTTTTCCCGTAAAAAAATGGATAACTCCTAATTATGTGACAAGACGGACACGACAAGTGTAATTTTATTAGACCTCTCTGTCCACAAGGCGCCAGACTGTACAAAGGCAGTCACTTTATAAGTCATAACGATATTTTGCAGCAGCAGACCGAGCCCATGTCCTCCTGATAACGGATTATCAGCAAACCTTTAAAATGTTATATATTTTAGAGGGGGTGGGATGTAAATAAAAATCAATATATCTGGTAAATGTAAATATTTCAATTGGATCTGCATACTGTTCGAAATAATGTTGAAAAGTATTTTTATTTATGCAAACGTTATTTCGTTGTTTTCACACGTGAACTTGTGTAAATACTTTAATCAGCCCTGCGTTCAGTAACCGTTTAAAGTTCCCAACGTTAGCGTTTGCACCCTTGTTGTACCGTAGCGTATAGAGTGTAAGCAGGACACCAAATCCATAACAGTTGCGAGTGTTATGGCTAACTGAACGCAGGGCTAATCTACGTCCAAATTATAAAAAAAAGGTTCGGCATACTTCATCAAACAAGCATATATCCACATAGCCACTTTAGCCACATACTTGACGATCATTTTGATGCTGAGCTCTCTGTCCGTTGTGTTCACCATAATAGTGCTGGACATTTACCTCAACCCCGAGGATGACGAGTTGCCCCCTGATTTGAAACAAACATTGACGAGTTCATTTCTTGTGAAAATAGCCTTCTGGAAGCGTACGATGTTCGGTCAAAAGAAGCAATAATTTCTTACCCGATATTTGTTAGAATTGGTAGTGTGTTTGTATTTATTCATCGTATGATACCCACGGCTGCCTATCACGTGCCTTCTGTGGGGTGTCTGGCTAGCACTTCGTCGTTGTAAAGATAAGCCACTAATAAAAGTTATGTTTATACAAATGAGTTCTGTTCAGTCGGGATACATAAAATCTAATCGTTAAAATCTGGTTGACATCTGATATATGATAATTCGTGTTTGATAAATGTTGTGAGAACTTTTGGTCAGATCTTTTTTCTTTCATTTGCATACTTGCAGTATTTTGATATTGTTTAGTGTATTTTGTTATTTTTTTTTTACAATAAAATATGTATTAACTATGTTAATCAGGCAGACGTAGCAGCTACCACTGTACTTTCTTATATGTTATATTTTTTAGATGGCGATAGCCGTCTTATGCTGAAGAACGAAATCAGGCCTTGCTAATTTGCATATTTTCCACAACAATTTTAACTGTACCTCTCCACGCTTAGTGCGGATCCATGCAATGCGATTCTGCGCTAACGAATACGAGTGGAATATGTTACACAGACGTTTAAATCATAACCGTAACCGCTTTTAGTGTGTTATTGTTTGTTAACATGTTTTCTTTTGCCATTATTTTGCACTGGAAGCATCAATTTTAAGCGTGAAAAAAATATCCGTGACATTTCTTAACCAGAACAGCAACCCATCTTACGTACATGAAGATCTACTCCTGTAAAAAGAAAAAGTAGTGCTCCGTATGTATGTAATTGACCTAAAGTAGTCCACACAATATTTTGCATGATGCCGATTTAGGTTCCTCCCAGGGCATTTCTTAACTTTGAAATAGATAGGCAAACATTCTACTATCTTAGATAATCAAATACCTGGTCAATTTCTACATATACAAAACAACAGATAGAATTCGCTAGCACTAGAGAAAGGGAATGACCTACTTAGGTATGCAGCTCTTTATGAATGAAAGGTTCATGACCTTTACTCCGGAATATTATGCTACAAACAGAACTTCTGTAGCAACAGCGGGTGGAGTTTTTGTCGTCATGTGACTGCTTCAATAACGTCAGAAATTCTGGGTTTAGAATGTTAATCCCGTCGCCGTCTGTCAGCGCATTGTGCGCTTTGATTTTAATTGTCCCCATACTACTGGGACATTCATTTACGGGAAATACGGTATGAAATAATGCACAACTCTTTATAATGCAGGCTTTTGTTTTATTGCATATACATTTTGTACACAGTATTAAATAATTATCTGCATATTCAGTGTCTAAAATATTCAACAAGTACTTACTTTTATGGTTGATATGAGATGCAATCTAAAACAAGTCATGTCTGTGCGACGTGAACGCCTCTTGTCAAATAATGATAGAAACTTAAACTGGTTGATGTTCTATATTTTCGAGGATCGCACATAGAGATGTAGCTATGGTTTAATTTTACAATCCATAGGGTTAGGGCTACGGCCACCATTCATACCCCTTCATATCGATGTTCTAAATCCACTTCCAAAACTTGCTGTCGCAAAGAAAGACATTGTTCTGATCGTATACGCCCCCACCTTACCCACACATTGCAAATAACCATTTAACTAATTTAAGATCGTGTAAGGTAATCAATGTCATTATATTATATATTTACAGGAGAAAGGTGTTGCAGAAAATGGAGGGATACATCAAAGCGCGTTAACAGGGTAACAGTGATCAGGGAGGAAGAAGTTGCAGGAACGAATGAAAACGCTCAATCATGATAACAGGAAGTCCGAAGACAGTCAGGACAATGAGACAAATAGTGATGAACAGAAGATGTATTCGTGGAAAGAAGTTGCACTTATCTTAGATAGATGTTTTATGTATGCTTTTATCATGATGGTTGCCATTTGCACCGCAGTATGTATTGGGGATGTTAGCATCAAATTCATAGGTAAAGCCTGAATCATACCTTATGGCGACATTTGCATAAAGATCTCACTTTTACTGAGGTCACCGCATGTTAACCATAAGGTCTCGAAATCGGTC
>CM037783.1:1494924-1544924 GCA_021229015.1 Solen grandis
TATAATAATAGTCAAAAATAAAAATAAAATACCTTGATAGTCTTATACCCCTAAATATTTTATGAAGTCTAAAATCAATCCCATGTCTAGTTACTGAGACATAAGCATAATAACACGGTGCGTGCAAAACCTTAACCAAGTATCCAAGTTAGAAAAGGGCCATAATTTGTATAAAATTCAGTCCAAAAGTTATCCTCCTTGGTTTTCTGATGCCCCTGAATACACTTCTTAACTTTCTAATCAATACCATTAACAATTTCTGAAATATAATCTGCATAGTAGCTTGAATGCAAAACATTAACCAAAATTTCTAAGTTAAAAGGTGCCATAATTTGTAATATATTCCATCAAAAGTTATTTAACTTGATAGTATGATACCCTTAAACGTATTAAAATGTTTAAAAAAAATCACATGCCTGGATACTGAGATATAAGCATGAAAGTATCTTTTAGCAAAACTTTATCCGAAATTTCTAAGTTAAAAAAGGGGCCATAACTGCCTATATATTCCATCAAAAGTTATCTAAGTTGATAGTATGATACCCTTAAACGTATTAAAGATGTTTCAAAATCAATCACATGCCTGGATACTGAGATATAAGCATGAAAGTACCTTGCATGCAAAACTTTAACCATAATTTCTAAGATAAAAAGGGGCCATAATTTGTAATATATTCAATCTAGAGTTATCTACCTAGAAAGCATGATACCCCTAAACATATTAAAGATGTTTCAAACCAATCACATGCCTGGGTACTGAGATACAAGCTGGATAGTAGCATGCATGCAAAACTATAAATCAAATTTTTTAAATTAAAAAGGGGCCATAATCTGTAATGTATTCCATCAAGAGTAAACTACCTTGATTGTCTGATGCCCCTTAACATATCCATAAACTTTCAAGTCAATACCATGAATGGTTATTGAGATACAAGCTGGATAGTAGCTTGCATGCAAAACTTTAACTATATTTTCTATTGCATGCAAAACTTTAACCAGAATTTCTAAGTTAAAAAGGGGCCATAATTTATATTATATTCAGTCAAGAGTTATCTACCTTGGTTGTCTGATGCCCCTGAACATATTTATAAACTTTCAAGTCATTACCATAAATGGTTACTGAGATATAAGGTTGATAGTAACGTGCATGCAAAACTTTAACCAAAAACTGCAACGCTGACGCCGACGCAAGGGCGACTACAATAGCTCTCATATTCTTCGAATAGTCGAGCTAAAAATTGTGGGTTTTTGTTGTTGTTGTTGTTGTTTTTATTTTATTTTTATTTATTTATTATTTTTTTTTCATTTTTACCAGTCAGAGTAGGATTAGCATATAGGGTTAAAATGTGATGCAATAATTTCGAAATCTACAAAAATAGATCCACTCTGTATGCTTACTGAAGTAGTTTCCGGTTGCGTCAGTACTAAAAAAGCCAGGGTCCGGTGTGAATGTATACTCGTATATCAGACCGTCGTTTTCATTATCCGTGTACATGATGGAAAATATTGTGTCTGTGTCAGCCACGTGATCCGTATTCAGGATGATTGTGTCTATAAATAAAAAACAAAACATATATTTAACAATTTTAGTTAAAAGATTGGTCATATCTTCAACAGTTAAGAGATAATAATTACTATTTTCTAGGAAAGAAGATAATTTTACCCAAAATTGGAAAATACAGAGTACTCGAGAAAAAAAAAAGAACATGAATTACAAAGAACATCTATTAGATGTTCATATAAGACCGTGTTTGATTATTCGTAGTTTACTATAATTGCACATGAAAGATATTTTGTTAGAAAAAATATTTATTTATTTTTCTTTGGGAGGAAATATTGGTCTTTATTGGAAACGAACTTTATGTTACTCTGTATATGATTGATTTAAAGATGTGTGTGTTTTCCTGGAATGTACAGCTGTTTGTTCCCTGCTTGGCGATCAGCATATCTGTCTCAAGTAACCTTCGTCTCCAAACAACTGAAAGACTGCCGGAGGAACGTTTAACCCCAAAACCAACATGGTTTCACAACAAGTATAACAATTTTGTGTTGCTCCATCGCAGTCATAAGACCTAATGTCCAGTGTTTAGAACGTCAGCCTTGGCACTTGTGTGTTCGATCCCTTGTCGCGATATGATAAAGTCGTAAGAAAAAGTTCTGCATGGTGTATCTCCTTTTTATACTTTTGGTATATTTCATAGACTGCGTGGACTAGTACATGTATCAGGGTAACTTTACTGGATATAGAAGTATTAGGTAAGCCCTGGACAGGGCATTCGGGAAGCGCCGACAAAACATAAACATGTGTTCCTTGGAACACATGTGTCATCTGCTGAAAGAAGCATGACGGAAAAAATGTGAATACAAAGTGTGACAGAAAGAGTGTGACAGACAGATTACGGAGATGTGATCCTTATGTGTCACCTCTGCTAACAGTAGGTGACACAAAACTATTATAAAAGTATAAGTCAAGAAAATAAATAATAATAATTTCTCCAATTTATCGAAATAATGTTCAACTGCTTCCACTTCTCCAATTATTCATGGTGACAGTTTATCATGGCAGGGAATCACGTGACTTTTGTCATAACAGGTACTGATAATATGGCGAATTGGCGGACCCGTTTTCAGGTAATTTTACATAATATTATTTATACTTACCTGCAATACCTGCCGCAGCCTACGCGTAATGGAATATTGTGATTGGCTATACCTTATTTTTATGCTAGAAGTTTTCTCAACACTCAATCATTCGACCGCCATTTCCAAATTTGACAATTATTTTGTGGGTAACTTGCACGCAAAAATTGTATTTTTTATCAAAATGGTGATATAAGGGCTAAATAATACTGGAAAGGGTCATTATATGACTTTATTTCTTCATGTCGAATTTTAATTGCCTACTTTCCTTCATGATCAAAAGTGGAAAACGATTTTGGTAACGTCCACTTCATAAAGTAGGACTCGTTTTACATTTCTGCTGCGGAAAAGAAAATGGCCAATCAAAATTTAACATGCAGAAAGTTAAAATTTTAAATAAAGAAATTGTATAATTCTGGGCTAATTGAACCTTGTATCACCAATGTCCTGTTATATATTACACCTTACTTAGTTATGCATACACTACACTGTAGAAGGAAAACCCTATTTCAAGAATAACTTGTTTACTGGTATTGTTCTTGAGTGTTCTATTAAGGAGATCCCTATTCTAAAAATAACTTGTTTACTGGAATTTCCTTTCTTTCTATGGAAATTTCAGAAGTATTATGCAACATGTTTACTCTTTAGAACATTTTTTTTGGAGTATAGTATGGTTGTTTCTAGAATATTTTTCTCAAGTGTATGTATATATAATGAAGGGGAATCTGAGGGATCAGCAGACTTGTTTTGGACAATATTTCATTCCGCGTAGGCTGCGGCAGGTCTTGTACGTATATATATATATACCTGAAAAGTGGGTTTGAATCGAAGGTTTTAGTCCGCCATATTGTTAGCGCGCCTTACCACAAAAGTCACGTGATTCTCTGTCGCTGTCTATAATCAATGCTTTGCTGCGCGTGTATGACGTCCTGTAACGGGTTTCTCAGAATGAACATGGTGGATGTTCTAAACCACACATACTCACGCGGTAGAATTCATTATGTTGAAAATAACACGTAACTAAATTGACATTGTTTTATATGAACACTTATAGTTAGTTGACCAGCCCAAACACACACTCACTAGTAACCACACCATTTCCCTATAACATGGTGATTAACGATATTCCAATTAGGCATTTACTCTACTTTACTCTAAACTAAATCGATAGAACTGTCTTTGATTGGTCAACATTGTGCAAGAGCTTGGGTCACTTTCTTTTGAGTTTTTTGTAGATAAATATGGTCGTTTGAAAGTACATGTAGACTACATACTGTTAAGATTTCTCCAGACCGGAGCTTGGTTCTCAATGACATAAAATGTGAAGGTAGCCTCGTCACTGGATCCATAAGCATCCTCGCACCTGATCAGGATGTCGTAATGGTCATGCGTGTCGTAGTTGAGACATCCAATGTTAAGGTCACAGAAGTAGGCCCCAAGAGCACTGGTGGAATATTTGTAACCACAATCTGGTGTCTGGCAGGCAAGACGGTACAATGTGTAAGCTGAAAGAAAAATAGCATGTAGAATATAATAAGAAAAAAAAATGAAATATAATATCAAAATAAAGAAGAAAATATACATTTGCATCTCTATTTGGCATATATATAATGTATATTATTTTGGTCCTTGTGTAATTCCAGCGAGACTTTTCAATATAATTTACATACGTTTTCTTATGCACTTGTACACCTGAACACTGGAGATACACTGGCGCTAGAACCGCAGAATTACCACACACATTGGAATCTTAATTAATATCAAAGATTTGTACGATTTAAGAAAAATAAGTGTCGTTTTCCTCACTGTATATTGAAACATAGTAAGGAACGAAGTCTGCCATTACTTGATTATGAAGTAAGTGTATGCTACCATCATATTCTATGCACGGTTCGATTAGACAGATATTCAATTAATACATAGTATAATATGGTATTTCCAGTGGAAATTCCCGGAAAAAAGCGGAAGTTGAGAGTGGAACATATTTAAAAAGATATACTAAATGTGACATTGTTATTACTTCGTTAATGGTTGCCTTTTGACAATGATTCGTTACACCATGTGTTAAATGAATATCAGGTTGATCGATTAGTGCATAGACTTTAATGGCATAAATTCATTCATAACTACGGTGGCATAGAGGTGACACGCATTTCTCTTTTTTATGTAGAGGGAACGATATAATAAGTCGAGGGAACGAGATAATTATCTCGAGGGAACGAGTTAATTATCTCGAGGGAACGACTTATTATCTCGATGGAACTAGATAATAAGTCGAGGGAACGAGTTAATTATCTCGAGGGAACAACTTATTATCTCGAGGGAATCATATTTCTTGTTACAACTGTCATTCAAGATATTCAGAGACGATCATATTGTTATGTATATACGAGAAAGACTTTCTAATCGCCAAATTATGTTATGCTGAACACACAGGACGCATCCGTTTCCGTAAAGCCAATCACATAAATGTTTGTACTCGTTTGATTTGGAAAGGAGAAAATTTAAGTGATATCAAAACAGTTAAGGATTTAATTCTGAACGTATTCAGTTAGTATGTAGGTTGTCTCAGTACGATGGACCGTTAATCCCATTAAACAAATAAACACGGACTCAACATACGGACTCTTGATATTTGATTGGTTGCTCGTTCCCTCGAGATAATTAACTCGTTCCCTCGACTTATTATCTCGTTCCCTCAACTTACTATCTCGTTCCCTCGGTCTAATAAGTCGTTCTCTCGAGATAACTAACTCGTTCCCATGACGTATTATCTCGTTCTCTCGAGATAATAAGTCGTTCCCTCGAGATAAATAACTTGTTCGCTTGACTTACTATCTCGTTCCCTCGACATAAAAAAGAGTAGTGTATGTCACCTCTATACCAACGTACATAACATCTAAGTAACAAAAGTGTTACTTAACACTTGTACAATGTTACGACCTTCGTAATCAAGTTGTGTCAGATTCCGTTCCTTAATATGTTCATAATACAGTATAAAGGGACAAAAACCGCAAGTGCCGGTGTGGAGAAATGAAACAAAGATTTTGTTAGGAAAGGATTGCGACAGAAATATGGTGTATTTTGATTCGTTCTTTAATCTAAAGGAGAAGACATAGTGTATTCTTATTTGAACAGATGTTTGTGTATACTGCTTCACCTTATTCATCGAAATATTAAAAATTTGCATTGGAAACCGTGCAGTTACATATCTAGCTTTATTGTTTTTGCTGTTTATTTCCACTTTTTACACGCAATGAATACGCTTCCAAATATGGTATTGTGTACCACTACCAAACTTTGGGGCGGAACCATAAAGACGTGATTTCTATTAAGTCAAAATTCTTAATAATTCAGTGCAGCTTTTAACGGGCCCAGTTCAGTGATTTTGTTGTCTGAAAATGTAGGTTATGTTCTAAGCTGGTATTAGTATAAAATGCAAACAAACCACTTACAAGTCCTGCTGTACAATTCATCGTGTCGTAACTCAAACAGATTGCTCGCATTGGGTGTAATAGACACGATGTTGCACGTGACATTGTCTTCTCCGGCGTAATTGTAGTCGTAAACAACAAGAGTGTTGAGGAGGCGTTCGGAGTCGTCGTTCTCAGGGACGTAAATATCGTCAGGGAGACTCCTTATATCTATGTCCTGAGTGTAAAACAGTGTATGAAACAAGATGTGTGTTAAAACAGTAATGATGGATAATGACGAGGTTCGCTGTATGGACCCACATACCAAGTTTCAGTTTGGTAAATACCACGATTTTGTTACTTAGATATCATGAATGAAGTCCACAGTTTATATGTTTCTCTCAACACTGTATCTATTTTGATATATTTGTGTTTGTCCTGCATGTTCGGGTTATGCTATGAAATAAAAAAAATGGAAGAAAGAAAGAAAATAACATTTCTTTGATTGAAACAGAGATGTCATAAGAGCAGTGCATTTTTTTTAAAAACTTTTTTCTTGTTTGAAAGTTTGGTTAAACATATTTTGTTCCATTGACACAGTTCTTATTATAACAACAGTGGATAAGCAACATATGATAAACCTAGGTACTGGTTGACACGTGTTGCTGCCAAATGACAAATCCGTATCAAACAGTTAACAGCTAGTGTTGGTTATCATGTTGTTCAATCGGAAAATGAGACATCGGTTGGAATCGACAACAGTCGTGCTATATACATGTATTGCGGGGCGTAGTGGATATACAATGTGAGTATTTGTACGGTTTTTGTATTTTCTAACCAGTTTGGGGTAATTTCAAAGCCCATCTAAAAGGTGACCTGCTGACAAACTGCTGGTCCTTTAACGCTTTATGTATGCTTATCGTAAATTTGAATGAAAAATGACCAAAAGTTTCGATGGGATGAGCCATTTGGCCAATCAGTTTTCTAGCTATATTGAATAATTTCAAACTACGTATCATTAATTTTAACATTCTGCCTGTTATTGGTCCAAATCACGGCTTCTCAAACGCCTTTCTTGAAGAGTTATAAGCTGTTAAAGTTGGCATGTCTTCGAAATTTGAGTAACAACGACAGGAGTTGGTAGCGACTCATGGATTACGATGACATCAGTTGAATAGTCATGCATATTGAAGAAAGAATTATTTGAAAAATCATATGACATTGCCAAAGAATGTCGTATCTTGTCCTGAAAATTCCAAGCGATTACTTCATAAACATGGCATGTATATCTATTTATGTTTCACGGCATATCTGCTTGAAAAATTGAAAACAAAACTGTTCTCACCCTAAATCTGATTTCTTCGGGATAAATAGAATGTTACCTGAAAATTTGCTTGCAAAAAGGATATTTTCTTGATCATGACGTCATCAAAAATATAAAAATCATTCATTTTAAAGTGTGTTTGAGCTCTAGAGTCAAGGATTTTGTGGCAATCCTAACTAATTTTTCAGTAAGATCAGATTTCGACTTGTTGCTATTTTGTATGTCTTGATGAATATTTGAAAACAAAAATGAAAAGTGTTCAAATTTAAACTTTTGACATTTTTAAAATTTTATTCTTATGATTGTTTTTGTTTTTAATTTTATTTCAGTTTACAATTCATCTTTTTAGAAAGGTCAAGGTTATTCAAATACAAAAAGTTAAAGATTGACTTAGGCTTTAAAGCTTCAATGATTAAGCTTTAGCATGTCATATTTTTCTTAAGGTCTTAGAACTCTAATATTCATCAATCTCATCAAAGCCATGCATATAACTTCATAATATAAGCTTTTAAAATATCAAACACTGGAAATCTTACGGGCAAATTTACATGTTATGGCATGTGACATAAGCTCTTTTATTACCCTTGATATTTTTGCTGCCATGTTTAATCTCATGTGAAAACTAAAAAAAGAAAAGTGACTTTTTCCATTTATCTACGGTAAAATTTAAAGTAAAATGTTTTCATGAATTTTGAAACAGAATCATAAAATATATCTTTCTACCGTGGGTTTTTCTCATAAATCAAATTCAGTTTTTCATATTCACAGAAAATGTATATTTCCCATAGGCTTTAATGTTAACTTAAATACATAAGGTATTGACTTCAAACTTGCAATATACAAAGATGGTAACTAAAAAGCGGCAGTGACGACCAAGAACCACAACAGTTACTCTACCTATTCCCATTATCGAATTCTCTCCCTTTATCTTCTGTCTAGAGTACAAGGGTTGAAGACTTGATATTCCACTAAGGAAACCCTTTCAGTTGACATCAGTTATTTGCACCTTACCAACTTGGGTAGGGCCCAGAGGGTTAACACACACATCTTGTTTTTTATGTTTACAGGTATTTTCTTTGCCGTTTGCATAAAGCAAAATAGAACTTTTATAAATCTGATGCTTTAATCAATATTAATGTGAACGTTCATGTGTCGTGTGATTTTGTTTAAGGTCTAGTTTATTACTTTTTATATGATGAGGAGCAAATAATGTAGAAGTCAATACATTTTTGTTCTGTTTAGCTCTGTTTTGATAGTTAATATATATTGTTTGTGTTTTCTACTTTGAACTCTCGTAAAATAGAAATATAATCTAACAATGGGGTCAAAATTGTCCTTTTTTAACAGAAAAGAACAAAAAATGGTTTACAGAAGTATGTCAAGTATACAATATGGGGATAAAAATAATCACAGTACAAATGTGTTTAACTGTTCAATGTCTACTTCGAACTTCTGGACAAAACAGTACATCAGTTGCGTGAAAGATTCGATATGTTCGTATTTGGATACATTAATGTTGCTTAAACATTGAATATGACGGAGACACCAATTGGAGATACAAACATATCAGTCGTGTTTTTGTTGTTGTCGTTGTTGTTTTGTTGTTGTTGTTGTTGTTTTGTTTTTGTTGTTTTTTGTTGTTGTTTTGTTGTTGTTTGTTGTTGTTTTTTTGGTTGTTTTTTTTTTTTTATAATTCATCTCCCACAAATTGTATCAGACTGCTAAGATACTTACTCTTGCAAATCAGACTTCTACGAAAAGTGTTCTCTATCACTTTGTGCGAATCAGACAACAATGGCAATTACAGTTTGTCCTATTAATCGTTCAATGAAGTGCTTGATTTTCGTTCAAAATTTGAAAGCTATATTGCATAATATGAACCGTGGGGTATTGATATGGAGAAAATATGAGTGTGTATGATATCAACGTGACCAAACCGGATTATGGGCGAAGACAGTTGCGTCGGCGACTACTTAACGTTAAGTTTTGCTAGTTCAAAATTACTCTGAACCGTACTTAAAAGATCACGTAAAACTGTCAATCAAACGTGAGGGCGGTCCTAAAATGCGAGGTCAAAGGCAAAGCTGTTAGGCGTATGTGACAAGCTGTAAATATTTTATCGTTTATATTCAAAATTTTACGGATTTATCTCAGCGCTCCGCTTCGTATCGGTTGCGATACATTTCATAAAACCTTAAATATAAACAATAACTGATAATTGTTCTTAAATTTTTTTTTACAGTTTGCGAATCAGACTTTCGTAACATTTCTCTTATCAAAGTATCGACTGATATGATGTTTTCTTACCCAGTTTGTGTACGGAATATTTTAATATTCAGTAAGTGTATCAGATTGTAATGGTGTTGACTTACCTAGTTTGTGTACGGAATATTTGAATATTCAGTAAGTGTATCAGATTGGAATGGTGTTGACTTACCAAGTTTGTGTATTTAATATTTTAATACTCAGTAAGTGTATCAGATTGGAGTGGTGTTGACTTACCTAGTTCGTGTACGGAATATTTTAATACTCAGTAAGTGTATCAGATTGGAATGGTGTTGACTTACCCAGTTCGTGTACGGAATATTTGAATATTCAGTAAGTGTATCAGATTGGAATGGTGTTGACTTACCCAGTTTGTGTACGGAATATTTTAATACTCAGTAAGTGTATCAGATTGGAGTGGTGTTGACTTACCCAGTTTGTGTACGGAAAATTTTAATATTCAGTAAGTGTATCAGATTGGAATAGTGTTGACTTACCTAGTTCGTGTACGGAATATTTTAATACTCAGTAAGTGTATCAGATTGGAGTGGTGTTGACTTACCAAGTTCGTGTACGGAATATTTTAATATTCAGTAAGTGTATCAGATTGGAATAGTGTTGACTTACCTAGTTCGTGTACGGAATATTTTAATACTCAGTAAGTGTATCAGATTGGAGTGGTGTTACTTACCCTAGTTCGTGTACGGAATATTTTAATACTCAGTAAGTGTATCAGATTGGAGTGGTGTTGACTTACCTAGTTCGTGTACGGAATATTTTAATACTCAGTAAGTGTATCAGATTGGAATGGTGTTGACTTACCTAGTTCGTGTACGGAATATTTTAATACTCAGTAAGTGTATCAGATTGGAGTGGTGTTGACTTACCTAGTTCGTGTACGGAATATTTGAATATTCAGTAAGTGTATCAGATTGGAATGGTGTTGACTTACCCAGTTTGTGTATGGAATATTTTAATACTCAGTAAGTGTATCAGATTGGAATGGTGTTGACTTACCCAGTTCGTGTACGGAATATTTTAATACTCAGTAAGTGTATCAGATTGGAATGGCGTTGACTTACCCAGTTCGTGTACGGAATATTTGAATACTCAGTAAGTTTAATAGATTGGAATGGTGTTGACTTACCCAGTTTGTGTATGGAATATTTTAATACTCAGTAAGTGTATCAGATTGGAACTGTGTTGACTTACCTAGTTCGTGTACGGAATATTTTAATACTCAGTAAGTGTATCAGATTGGAACTGTGTTGACTTACCAAGTTTGTGTATTTAATATTTTAATACTCAGTAAGTGTATCAGATTTGAATGGTGTTGACTTACCCAGTTTGTGTACCAGACCGTCATGGCAATGTCACACGTGGTGGTGTAGCATGATTCTGAGTTGCCGACCCTCACCCGCATGGAGAAGGCCTTGTTAGGCCAGGAAGGGAAGATACTGATGTTAGCCACGGTCTCGATCACGCCTTGAGTTATAAAAAAGGACATGTTTTTCACTTTTAGTTCTTTTAGCGTTAAGATAGTGGATTGACTTTCACTTGATTTTAACAATAATCAAACATTCATACTATTATGTTTATCACTTGATAGGGTTTAAGAATAATGACGTAGTCATGTGATGTTAAATTGTATACGTCTGCTAGTGGATCATTGCTGTCGTGGTGATCGAGCTTGACCTACACAATATAGAAATAAAATAAGCATCCAAACCAAAGTCCATAATGCTATGACTCTGACTTAAACTACATATTGCATATGCACAAATTAACAATACTTAAAGAATGACAGAACTTTGCAGTCATTGAAACCATCGATGATAATTATTGTCTGTGCATGGTGATTATAGATGACCTCGCAAGATATCGCCAGGGATTCCAGTAGAAATGTGCAACACAAATAGTTGTATGTTAACAATATTTGGTTATCAAGCATGTGTCATTAGTATTTCTATGTCGCCTAACTGGTGAGACAATGACTTACGTTACAACCTTACTGAATGCTGTTTGTTATTTCGTACCAGTATAATAATCAATGTCAGCCACATCCATGTCGTTGGAATCAAACGTCCACTGGAGTTCGTGCCAGCCGGTGTGGAAGTCTGGGAAATGGTCACTGGGGTCAGGGGATGTCATTTCAAACAAGATGTTGGTGTCCCCATGCCCGGTGTGTGTACCAAAGGTATCCCAAATGGTGTGGTTCGCCTGGTTGGTACAGTTGGGCGTCTGGAAACACGCATCTGGAAAACGTATCAATGTCGGATAATGAAAAGGTTAGCACTTCGGACAGTGAAATGTACATTAGTATCATTTATAAAAATGATGTTTGTTCGGTTTGGTACAAATGACCACTAGCTACGTTATTAGATGATGACAACTGATGCTTTAAAGTACAGGGACCTTGACCTTTTTTATTTATTACACATGTGAGTCCTCGTCCCATCTGAACTACGACCATGTTACAAATTCAGATAACAACATAGAGAGTGGGTCCTAGAATCAGTTTTAATAACGCAAATGTGTCTGTCGCCGTCTAATGAGGACAAAATCAATCATGTATTGCCTCAGGAAGTAGGATACATACCGTCGTATCAATAGTCTTGCAACGTCGAATTTGATGGCGACTAGTGACAATACAGGACTAGTCTTACTACTATAAACATCGTCGTACAATGGTGTGTCAGCAGTTCTGTTAAGTACTGAGATCCCCTTTTCACAGTGATAAAATTACTACGAATTGAGAAGTTTGGACATCCATTGCGATTCGTCCGAATATTAACAGAAAACGATCAGTGTCCTAGTTATCCTGGATTAGTAGTCAATGGTCGTTTGTTTTAAGTTTTATAAATATTTCGTAATATGTGATTGGTTAATTGTTTACTGTTTTTGTTTTTTGCTTTGTATATCTGTTGTATTCGACAATTATGAGTCGTATTTAGTGTTCGTAGCCGTTCGTAGTGAGTCATATGCTATTGACAACTGTGACTGGGTCACGATTCTCCCAGGATAACACATACGGTAATATAACTTTGTCCTTTAATTGTCCCGTCCCCGTGAAAGCAACCTGTTACTCCAACTGTAGTGGTGCTTTTGGGGGTTACTGTAGCCAGATTTGTAGCGACTTACAGCTTATTACAGGTGGAAGAAGATCCGTCGTTCATGAAACACCAGGGTAGAACTTTCGACCTTTCGAAAGGCAGCTGGAATGTTTTCTCAAATAAAAAGTTAATAACGAGAACTCGGAGCCACAGCAGTCGGTAGGTAAGCGCCTATAACTACTCAACTGATTCCCCTCGTGTTGTTGCAAACAATGACTTGTCTATTGTGAATGTTGAGATTAGATAGTGTGAAGATGAAAAAGAACAAGGAATATGAGGGAAAATGATGGTAGGTAAAACATCAGTTTCTATAAATCGCTTCAAAATCACTTTCCGCATGTCAACAAAACATTTATTCTTTAGGCATACAGTGTTTGGTCGTGCGCTTTTGTTCAATGCGATCTGTATTTTTCTTAGCTTGTAATACCAAAAGTAGGTCACTAGGTCATGATCAAGGTTATCCCTGGTTAAAAAATTAATTCAACATATAACATTGTATGTGTGCTTATAGCTCCATACAGTCTATATAATAACAAGTAAACATCTAGGGTGGCAAATTTTGACCCCAGGGACATTAATTGAACGAGTTTGGTAAAGGACCACTAGACAATGACACATACCAAATATCTAAGTGTATATAATATATATATATCAAGTTACACCTGGGGCGGAGCCATTATTGACCCAGGGCCATGATTTTAACTAGGTCTAAAAGGTCATGTTGCCTACCAAATATCTAAACTCCAGGCATTGTGTTCAAATTCTAACCTCCCAACAATTAGATTAGAAAATTAAATGACTGACTGAATTTGTTGTTGTTGTATTGGGGTTTACCGTCGCTGCGATAGTATTTCAATCATATAGCGACGTCCAGCTAATTACAGGTGGAGGAAGACCCCGAGTACACAGAGGTACCCGGGTAGAACCACCGACCTACCGCAAGCCAGCTGGAAGGCTTCCTCACATGAAAAATCCGAAGTCCCTACCGGGATTCGAACCCACAGCGGTGAGGGGCTGAGAGATTTGTAGTCCACGACTGTAACCGCTCGGCCACGGCGGCCCTGACTGAATTGCAAATGGAGGTAAACTTACGCAATGTTATGAACAATGTGTGGCAGGTTCGGTCCTCTCTCCGGTCGTGAACACAAACCGTCATATTGTAGTAGTAGGAAAACTCGTTGTTCAGGCTTTGGGTCACATATATTTCCCCGTTACCTGTAACAAAAGAATTAAAATCTCCCAGGACTACATGTATCAGGGTTATAAAAGGAGCGGTGATTTTTATCTTTATTTGATTGCCGTTAGATAATTTATTGCATATAGCCTGTTCACCTACACCCTAATTTATGGTGGCATAAAAGGGACTATTTCGTATACCGCGTTCGCACGTACGTTTCATATAAAAAATGGTTTATGGAAATCAAATAAGTATTATTTACTTGTATTAAGGTTGAACAACGTATTTCCATGTATCCAGGACGGCCCTGGTGGAGAATCCAGCGTGTACACAATGGAGTCGCCGTCAATGTTGGCGTCACTGTCTGTCGCCATTATCGTGTTAATGACAGAGCCGGAACCAGAGGAAGACTTGTTTACGTCAGTGTCGTTACCAGCTGAAACAGTTCAGATTGTATACCAGCACGTATACTTTAGCCATATTACAAGGTAATACGAATGTGTAGGATTACTTTTAGATGTCCAGCCGGACCGAAATGCGAAATGCATAATTCTGTCTGTGTGTAAGTAAATAAAAAGGCACTGAGTGGTATGGATAGAAAGATGGATATTTCTGTTTGCTAATCCAATAGTCATAGAGGTCCACGGTGTACATTTTTTTTCTCCATATAATATGGCATTGCATCGCAGTTTTTCAGTTTTACAAGTACATACATCATAAACAAAGCATTTAGATTAGGTATATATAATGCAAACTAGTTAACTACTCTGTAGTTAACAGATTACCATAGCTTTTGAAAAGCAGATATACCTTATCGCTAAGTCATGCCTACACTTACCAGCCATAGGCCTAGTTAACTTACGGGAACGGGGCCTGCTGCTATGAATTACGACAGCGCTCTACCGGAAATGGACCGTCTGCTAATGCTATTTCTTATGCGACGGAATGTTGAAGAAAGACAACGAATGTTCCGCTCCTGGGTTAGTACCCGTTATGAGATACTTTGAACGTAAACCTAAACCAGAACCCTCACTAAAGGTGATTAATACCCCACCTCATCCACCTTGTCTTCATGAAATCCTAGACATAATAACCTAACATATTGAATATATCTTTGATGTAACGAGTGTATGATGGGAGGAGACGGGACAAGTGTAATTCCTTAACAGAGTAAACAAGTACAAGTATACTAATAACACAACAAAAACAAATAAATTACAAGGATTCCTATTATAAGCATTCGGACACTGAAAGTAGAAATTAGTCAGTTTAAGCCATACGAAAAGTGTTCGCATTGTTGGAAAAGGCATTGGTCTACAGTCAATTTAGGGACCCTTTTCAGTTTTCACTTAACTTCGTACGAATTGAATTTTTCGTCATGCCTTCAGCAGATACGTTTTTTTGTTTGTTTGTTTTTTGTTGTTTTTTTGAAGTTACCCTAAATATGTGGCCAATCAGAAGCTCTGAAAATTCAAATTTGTCCACAATTTATTTCAACAAAATACCTTTCTATTTTCCATCTCAGTAGTATATTATAGAACGATGTTTCAAGTGCGCATGCGCAACAAACCCCGCCTTCAGGGCGTTGCTTTTTAATGACATGAAAGCTAACTCGGTTATGTTCAACCATTTGTTTGAACTGCACTTTTGAATTTTTCTTTTCGGCCAAAATGATATTACAATTGATATTACAATTGTAATCATACAAAGACAGTAAAATCCGGGCTAATGATATTACTTTTTCTTTCCTCTT
This sequence comes from Solen grandis, assembly GCA_021229015.1. Taxonomy (NCBI): domain Eukaryota; kingdom Metazoa; phylum Mollusca; class Bivalvia; order Adapedonta; family Solenidae; genus Solen; species Solen grandis. Next base: position 1,510,610 of record CM037783.1, read on the forward strand.
GTCTTTCACACTTCTCTCTCTCTCTCTCTCTCTCTCTCTCTCTCTCTCTATCTCTCTCTCTATCTTTCAAGTAACTCTCATATTTTCTTTCATGCGAATCCGTTTTTTATTCTGTTTCTTTCTCCCATTATAATTTTAGCTATCAGGCGTTGTGAAAGAAAACATCAGGAAATAAGTCCATCACATATCAGCATTCGAAGTCGTGTTTTGCCGGTCATAGTCGAGTAGAGACGATTAAAACATGACTAACACGAGAAGTTAAAGGTCGGCGCTGCGTTCTGATCAATAGAAACGGTGAACGAGTCAGTGTTGTATCCATTCGTGTTGTAGCCCGTGCTCCAGCATCCGACACCCACTGAGAAGGTCTCCCCCGCATTGGTACACCCTGTGGACGAACACGTGGGGCCACATCCGGGGTCACTGCAGCTCTTCTTCTGTACCGTCATACCTTAAACATTATGTGCTGAATTTACCGGTGATGGGTAATATCACGTGACTATTGTTTGGCTACAACAGGTTAGTGATTTCCTGATGTTTCTAATTAACTCTGAAACTGTAGCATGAAGTAGAATGAAGTATGATGTAGAAAGTCCATTTCTATATACAGTTTATTTTAAATTATAGATTTTTTATGAATGTCGAAAATATTTTATGAAAACCGTGGTGGTAATAACAACAATTTAAAGAGGACTTTGAAAATTGGCCTGCACCTAGCTTGCACTACAGTCTACTTGCTATTTTTAAAGCATCTCGTTCATAGATAATCGGTAAACATGAACAATACTATTTTCTTCTCCTCCTCGTTTATGTTAATGAAGTCTTTGTTTCCTGACAACTAGTACGTCATATTGCATTTTCTCAAACATGACTCCGGGGAAATCGGTTAAATATAGAATACAGTATCCCGAAGCAGGTGCTTGCGGTACCACGTGACACATTCCGCAACATGTCGACTTCACCAGTTTCGGGAAGCGAATTCGTAAGTTCAGCCTGTGAAGTGAGAGCGCATGCGCGAAGAGTGAACGTGATCAGTCAAATCATGGCAAATAAAAAAAAAAGAAAATCTAAATAAAGGTTTTATCATTCTAAATATATGTAATAGTATATAGTTTCAATACCGTCCATGACGCTATTGCGTGTGATGGAGAAACCATCCATTTTTTACAATCACGGAATGTTGCATTGGGTGACTATGCGTCTGTAGATGTGTATTGATAAACGTAATTATTTATTTACACATATAGTTGAAAATCAAATTCTTATTCAATGACTATTTGTGAGCGAATTGCTTTGGGTCCCTTTGACCTTAGTGTGAACATGCATCAATCTGGTGTCTGTTGGCCTTTTTTTTCTTTCTTTCTTTTCATATCTGTTGATTTTTTCCAACATTGACAAAATTCAAAATTCAGCGATATGTCCTGTTAGATATATATGGGTTTATATAACAAACAGAATACGTAATGTGATTTACCGGTGAAATATCGCGGATAAATATCCGTCTCAAATAAATAAAATCTTATTACGTATTTGTTTATTTTAAAAAAATCATTTGAAAAAATAAAACAATAAGTTCACCAAAACCAGAAATAAAACGTGTTTTCATTTTTAAAAAAAGACAAAAAACGACTCGCCCAGACAATCTGCATCCGAATGTCAGTATAAATATATGTACTCAGGTATTCTGTATATATATAAGAATATTGTCCCTCGTTCATTTAACAAGAGAAAGATAAATTTCAAATAATTCGGGGGATATTTTGAACAATCATAGTTTCGAATTTCCATCGCCAGGTAATAAATATATAGTTTATAATACTTTACTACGAAACATTGTCTCCTTGGTACAATGGGTAAGATAGTTTGGATGCTTGATAAACAGCGTTTCCAGAGAGAAGGTTTCTAGACGGGGAACATTTTTTTAAATCGTATATGCATATTTTAATTAAATATTGAACGTTTGTTGTTTTAGATTTGCTTCTTTTTGATTTAGGAACATATATTGATATTGATATTGAACTGTAAGCAAGAGGAATAAGAAGAGTAAGAGTGTTTATTGTTAGCAGTCCATTGAAATAAACAGCGGGGTTTTGGGGGGGGGGGGGTCGTGGTTGTTGTTTTTTTGTTTTTTGTTGTTGTTGTTGTTGTTTTTGTTTTTTTTGTTGTTGTTTTTGTAACAACCGTCTTGGAAAAATATAATGTAAAAAGTCTTTATACACGTAGTTATTTAGAACTAGATACATCTATATTCGCTACAACAGACTTTTCGATTGTTGATTTAACCCGATACAGGCCGATATTTATTTATATGGTTTAAAACAAATACGTGGATCACGTTGTAGTACCGAAGCACGTGAAAATATGTCCATGTTGACGTTCAGATGTTGTTACACATAGACTTACCACTCATTTGGAAGTGATTGGAAGGGTTGCTGGTCAGCTGACATTGGTTGCAGGACACTGTAGTGGTGCAGGTCACGTCACATGTTCTTGTACATATAGACCCGCAACATGTGGACCCACACGTGTATTCGACTGTACACAATGTCGAGATACTCCACAGGTCGAACACACCGTCATAGTTCTCATGGACAGTCATGGTCCCAGGGTTGCCGCTAAACGCGGCCTCTGTAAGACACAGGTGTCATCATATGACCGCAATACAATGATTCTAAATGATTGATTTCTGGCTTTGTTTTACTGTATCACTGTTGGTTTCTTAGTAATTCAAGGGACTTTGTCTCCACGCTGCCTCACTGTGGTATCACGCCGTAAACAAGTGGCATGATACCACACCCAGTCAAAATATCATTGGGACAACCGGTTCAGGAGCTGTGGCCGAAGCAAGGAAGATACACCAGTATCGGTATGGCATGGCCAGGATTCGAATCCACGACCTCTCGGCCACTGGACAGTGCTTCTAGCCGGGTCAATTTTACCACAAAACTAAAAAAATCTAATAGAAATAACGATGTAAATTTTACTACTTGGACGTGAAGCAGCATGCACACATCAGTGTTGGGACTCGGAAATAAAATTAAAATCCATAATCGATCATCGAGTGAATATCAACTCAACTCAAACAGTATATTTGCAAAGTCGTCAGCACACATGTCTTTGGCAAATACATAAATATTGCATAAATATTACATAAATATTAATACATAAATAAAAATAATGCACGAGAATTACATTCACAAGAATATATGTGTACCTGTATACGAACTATTTAATCCTATTTATTCATGTGTATGTTAGTTATATACTATCAGAGTAACGGAATTCAGTTATCCTAATATAGACAAAACATTTGTACAATGTATATAGACATTATACATACTTTATTTATGAACTTATATTGATATTATTTAAAGTTTCATCATAATTACTTTTTTACAAAGTAATCGTCTTAAATTATACCACATACAATAGCTCATTCTTAGTCCTATAATACATTAATGAATTGTTTCCGTAACTGGAAGCTCTCTACAAAGTACTACAATTTTTATTATCATTTCGTTTTCACTTTTCATCAAACGTATGAATTTATCAAAGGTCGGCCAACTGATCTTTTTTTAAGTATTTGAGCCTTATACATCTATATTTTGGACACACAAGCAAGAAATGATATTCAGATTCAATCATAGATGAGTTACAACAAGAACATAATCTAGTACTTCTATCTGTTCCATTGTATCTCCCTACCTCAATATTTAGTTCATGGCTAGATAAACGAAATTTACTCAATATCTTTCTTTGGTAATCATTTTTTATCATTTCTAAATACGGTTCAAATCGAAATTCTGTTTTGTATTTACAATAAGTTTCAAGTTTCGGACTGTTATTTATATATTCATTCCATTTCTGTACAAACTGATCTCTAAGTCTTTGTTATCATTGGTACATTGTCAGTATTTCCGTCAAAATTATCACATATATTTCCAAAACCTAAATTTTCCAGAGGCGATTTAATTCTAAAGGCCCAGTCTTTTTTCCGCAGATTACAGTTTGACTGAGTATTCAGTATATTAAACTTAAGCTAATCTTGTTTTCTCCTAATCTTTAAAAATATTTTAATGCGCGTTCTTTACATATTGTTGATAACGAAAATCTCCCTAGTCCTCCCGAAACTGCTTTATTGGGAGATTGTGATTTTACGCCTAAAATAGATTTACAATATTTTATATGTATACGGTCAACTTCATCAATAACATATATCCCCCACACCTCTGAATAATGTTACAATAGATATTATCATTCTGTCAAACAACTGTAGTTTTGTTGATATCAAAATTTAAACGTTGAAAAATATAAAATAAATGTGACACTCCTCCCATTGCTTGTTCAGACAATGATTTAAATGCATCAGACATATTTCCATTATAAAACATATTAATACCCAGGTAAGAGAGCTTATCCACAACTTGAAAAAGCTGTGCATTTATATTCCACTGACAATTTCTTCTCCTTTTTTTTTTTTTTCAGAAATGCATATTTTTGTTTTCCTTGCATTTATTTTTAATTCCAGAGTATTTGAATAATTATAAATTGAATGAAACTGTGACTCAAATGTTATAGAATTAGTTGAAAACACTGCTATATCATCTGCAAACAATAATATAAATGTGGCTAACATATTAATATCATCATCATTAAGTGGTTAGAATCTATATATTTACTTAAGTCATTAATATAGAGAATAAACAAACGAGCACTCAGAGGTCCCTTTGTTTCAATCCCATCGATAGATCAAACGTATCAGAAAATTTACCTTTGATGTAAAACAGTTGCTAATGCTTTGATATTTTACCAAACTGGTTTTCACTAAAAATATTATTTGCTTCCGCCCATGCATTCAATCGAATTCTTATAATAAACGAAAATATCTTTGCAACCCAGTTTATCATTGTTATACCTCGGTAATTTGCCATGTCTAAACGGTCTCCTTTCTTAAATATTAGTACTATAACCTCTTTACACCAAGAATCTGGGTATATGATTTTTATTAAAAACGCTATTGAAAATATCAACCAGGTATGGAGAAATAAAGTCTTGTGAAACCATTAAACATTCAATATTATTATTATCCCCATCCCTTTGTTTTTTTCATTGATGGACCACTTTTCAAAGCCATTGATTTTCGTTTAATCTGATTTATTCTGTTCCAAAATTATTTTGGAATAGTTTTACTTAATTTCTCTAGTTTGCTTTTGTCCCATACAAGTTTATCGTATATAATATTTTCAAACTTAGTATTGTATTTTAAGACATATACAAAGAGGACAGTGGTCAGAAAATACATTCATTTCCATCACATTAATTTTTAATTCCTTTTACAAATGATATAGTCCACAAGACTTGGACAGGCACTATTTGTGTAATTACAATGATATGTACATTTTCCTGGTTCTATCCTGCCATTCAATATATATATCCCATTCTCTTTACACTATGCCAGTGATCTACGTCCAAAGGCATTTATACCTCTTTCGTCAGAATTCCTATTAGAAATATTTACGCTAACAACGTCATTGTTTGGAAAATTTAACAAATGATCTAGATTTATATTTTCTAATATATCAGTCATATATCACCTAAAAGGAATAATTCACCTCTATCACAATAATATTTATTCTCTCATCTGAGCTTTTTAAATAGTACTATCAAACAAAAACTATGTGTTTTATTCAATGACAATATTCGTAAAACAGCCAAATTTATTGTGAAGGCACTTATCATACGACGAAATCATTTATATCTGTGAGTTGATTTTGCATAATTCATGTACCACTATTTAATTTTAAAAAGCCATAATCTTTTGTATTTTTTTTTTTTTTTCAAGGTGACTTATAGGCCCATGGGACCGGGTGTTAATTTGTATAATCTTTGTATTTATTGTATCACATTACTTTAAAAAAAAAATAAAAAATTTTCGTTTTATATACTTGAAGTCTTCTGGTGGATTAAACAAAAGTAAATATCTTTATCAATATTAAAACTGGTTTTATTTAATTTCAACCATATGATCCCATTTTCATTCATTTTAACAAGACTGATTTTATCTGATAAATAGTTCTTAAAGTAAACCAACATGCTTCCATTATTTCGTTCGCCCTTTTATTTCCTTTGGTCTATTACAGTGAAACAATTATAACCCATTCAAGTCCAAATTATCACTCTTACAGGTCCATGTCTCTGACAATAGAATTATGTTATAGTTATTTAGGATTCAATAAAATCGTTGTCATGCAGTTTACATTTTAAACCCTGTACATTCCAGGGATAATAATATTCGTAGATAAAATCACCTCAATGAAAATAAGAGTCCGATGAAAAAATAGTCTCATCAATAAACATGTATCTCTACATATTCTTATCGATAAAATGATGTCATATTCAATACACAATATGACTAATGCCTATTTAACTTCCCTTATCAAAATATACATGTAAAACCTGATCTAACGAATCGCAGTTGCGCTGCGTGCTAAAATGGGGATTTACGGTTGTAGGCAGCAAGTGTGAGAATGCGCAAAGAGAGAGAGAGAGAGAGGGGGTGGGTGGGGGGATAGAGAGCATTCGTGGAGGCTATATGTGAGTTTTGAAAGTCAATGCCATAATGTCAAATAGATCTAAAAATAACCTCCACCTCGCAATTCCCGAAGGCATTTCTCTGAGACATACAATGTAAATAAAATATCCCATCAAAGTGAGACAACTTAAGAAGGCACCTGCATCGGAAGAAATGTTATGTATAATAAACAATAAAGAAATTTTCCCTAGAAATATGTAAGGCAATAAATAAAACCGTTAAATGTAATGACGTCATTTTTAAGTTAGTCGTACCCCCTGTTTATCGACATTAACAAATGAATTTATCTTAGGGAGTAAAATGTTTAAAGAAGGTATCTCATGAGATTTAAAATACACTGTCGAGCGTCCATCTTTAACAAGATATGCGGTGTTGATGGGGGATTATTACAGTAATGAATATTGTCGCAAACTCCGCCGCAGTAGTTACCTCCCCTTACAGTTGTCAAAGTAGCGTAGCGTGACGTAATCGGTGCGCGGGGTTTGATATTGTCGAATACCTATTTCAGTAGCGTTTCATCCGGGGATAAAGCATCCAACTCACCGCTGTCAGCCAAGCAAACATTATTATAATGAAGCGGTAAATGGCCGTCTTTAAGTCAAACAGACAATAATATACTATATTTGAAACGTTCGGTCCGAAAAAGGTCTCAGTGTACATCATAGAGAAGTGTTTTAATAAAACAAACTATATATTTATTTAAAAAAAAAAAACTGTTATTCAGTCAGGATACTTTATTAAGATTTCGTGAAAACAGTGCATATATTTCAGTTAGTTGACATAGCTACAATCTTGGGTAATTTTTTCCATAAGTGTAGACATTTTGTACCACTGCAAATTACGGAATCCTGTAAGGGACATCGCGATTTTTTCCTAGCCATTTACAGACCATCCACGAAAAAAACGCGAGATTTTACATTAACTTTCTCGTATTTTTTTTCAGCAGTTTTTCTTCTTATTTCTACTATAAAATCACTGGAAAATCGAAATGCAAGTTTTGTTGCTGAGTTTAAAAGATTACTTAATCAAAATGATAAATATCACCACGTCAGTTCTACTACGATGACAGAAAATACCAAATATAACATGCCAGACTACTTACTGATTCAAGTCAATTTAATCATACTTTATACATGAAAAATATCACCAACTCTCCTTTCTGTGCCTGTGGTTCAAGAGATTATTATATAATGAACTGTCATTTATACAGAATGTTGATCTTGATTTGCTTCTGTTTGGCGACTGTAATCTCCCGTATAAAGAAAACATTAAAATAGCTAATGCGGTACATGCTTTCATTAAATCTTCCAAACGTTTTGACAGTTTTAGTAGAAGTTAGATAGATATGGAGAGAGATAAACAACACCAAGTTCACCCATCTTGACACGCTATCTTGCCACCAGTCCAGTCCTGTCCTTTTCTTTCTTTTTTTTTTTCTCTCTTTCTTGTTTACTCTCCCCTTATCTACCTTGCTTTTTCTTATTTATCAATATTTCCTTCTTGTATACATTTAAGGAATCAGTTTCCTATATATCATATTTTATCATATTTACAACTATCCCAGCCGTATTATTGTTTACAATATATTATACATGGAGAAGAACATAATAAGATTCATCTTCCGTTCTAATCCTTATTTGATTGTTTTCAATATACCATATGCTTAATAGTCTGAATAAATATGTTTAAACTAATAACTTAAGCTCTTATAAGCAAAGAAACACACTTGATATATGTATATTTAAACATTTATAGCACAAACGAAAAAATAAATGAATGTACATGTGACATTTCATACATATGACTTTAAGTTGCGCAATGGAAATTTACGTGTCAATCAAAAACACCATTACAAATCAATTTTGGTCAAATGATGATTTTGTCATAAACGTATTTTAATAAAGTGATATTTCATTTACAAAAAAAAAAAAGTATTATCCTGTATTATTTATTAAATTCCAGTGCGTCGTAGCAAAGATATATAGACCAAGCAATGGAATTTTTTATATCACTCATACCAACAAGTAAATTTCAACCATCGTATGTCATAGTAAACATATACTAACTATAAATTACGACGTAACTTGGAATAAGCGTTTTATACAGCTACATGGAAAAAACATATATTTCAATTGCGTCTTTTTCCTTTCCATTGCGCAAAAAAATCTATTGCGTGTTTAAGTACAACCGGACATGCGAGAAAGTAACCTCAAATCTCGTGTTGTTGTTTTTTTTGTTGCTTTTTTTTTTTTTTTTTTTTTTTTTTTTTGGTTTTAATTAAACCAAAAAATAATTTCCGAAGATTACCCCCAGCAATAAATTTTCTGATAAGTTTTGTTTAGAGGTCAGAAAAGTTATATAGACCTTTGTATTTGGAACTAATATAATCATTTCGGCGAGAAAAATTTGAAAACACCTTCCTTAACCTTTAAAATCTAAAGCCTTGTAATAAACATTTTTTTGGTGTAGAAATCTTTGACTTTTGTACAAACTTTTACAAACCTAGAAAGTTGGGATATATGATTAAAATAGGATGTTGCACTAGGATAATCACCATCATTCACAATATTAAAGTTGGTCTCTTCCCTCTTTTCATAAATTTTGTGAAAACAAAATAATTAAACTGTTATTTGCTTTGTTCAATGTAAGTTTTGGTGATTTATTCAAATGATCCATTTGTTGGAAGAAAATAAAAATATAATCAAATTTCAAACTTCAATAATATGGCTCAGTGTAAACGGTTCATAGTAGTATCAAAACATTAAGGAGATTCTTTTGGGAATAGCTATATCACTTGTCTTAAAAAGGAATCGTCACATGTACATTTTTTTTTTAAATCAACAGGACAATCAAAGCTCTATAAATATCCACATATGTCCACGTGGTATATATTGATGAAAATGGCAATATTCTGGCTGCGAGCAAATTATAAGATTTCAATTAGAGAAAATAATTTACTTTTAATTAAATCAAGGAGTAAAGAAGTGTACAAAGAAGAAAAATCAAAGGGACTTATTGTAGAACAATGAAAGTTTATACTAGAAAGTAAATTCTATGGACCAAAACAATAATGTAAAAACAGCTCGTCTACTATTGATCGGTAAAAAAAACAAAACAAAAAAAAACACCACATTGTTGTTTCATCTCTCTCTCTCTCTCTCTCGTTAATGTTCGTGAAGTTTTTGTTTTCTGACAAATAAACTCGACTCGTGTAGGTCATAATGCACGGAAAATCGCTAGTTTTCATAAACACCCACAACGGGTAAATCCCCTGACACATTACGCAACATGGTATCCAATTCGCAACTGTCATCGTTCAGCATTTGTTTGAAGTACAGGCGTGAAACGAAAAAAAAAATATGTTATTATCAGATACCATAAGAAATTTGACATGAATATTTGAAATAAACCGTTTTAGTTAAAACTTATTCAGTTCACATCGATCGGGAAACAAAAATTTGCAACTAATGCTAATCCCCCTCGACGGTTTATGGGAAGTACCAGTAGCCCACCTTGCGCCTGGAATGTTATGAAAAATCATTTCCGCCAGCGGGGTTCAAACCCGACACTTGGATCCGAAGTCAGATACGTTTCCACTGGATAACGGTGCTTTTTATGTGTAAAAGGATGAGAACGACAGAAATTTTACTCTTGAAAAAAATACTGTCATTGAGCGCTACATTAGGTCCGTGTATATATATACTGTCATTGAGCGCTACATTAGTCCGTGTATATATATACCGTCATTGAGCGCTACATTAGTCCGTGTATATATATACTGTCATTGAGCGCTACATTAGTCCGTGTATATATATACCGTCATTGAGCGCTACATTAGTCCGTGTATATATATACCGTCATTGAGCGCTACATTAGTCCGTGTATATATATACTGTCATTGAGCGCTACATTAGTCCGTGTATATATATACCGTCATTGAGCGCTACATTAGGTCCGTGTATATATATACTGTCATTGAGCGCTACATTAGTCCGTGTATATATATACCGTCATTGAGCGCTACATTAGGCCTGTATAATATACTGTCATTGAGCGCTACATTAGTCCGTGTATATATATACTGTCATTGAGCGCTACATTAGTCCGTGTATATATATACCGTCATTGAGCGCTACATTAGTCCGTGTATATATATACTGTCATTGAGCGCTACATTAGTCCGTGTATATATATACCGTCATTGAGCGCTACATTAGTCCGTGTATATATATACCGTCATTGAGCGCTACATTAGTCCGTGTATATATATACTGTCATTGAGCGCTACATTAGTCCGTGTATATATATACGTCATTGAGCGCTACATTAGTCCGTGTATATATATACCGTCATGGAGGTCCGTGTATATATATACCGTCATTGAGCGCTACATTAGTCCGTGTATATATATACTGTCATTGAGCGCTACATTAGTCCGTGTATATATATATATACCATCATTGAGCGCTACATTATGTCCGTATATATATATACTGTCATTGAGCGCTACAGCAGGTCCGTATATATATATATATACCGTCATTGAGCGCTACATTAGGTCCGTATATATATACAGTCCAGTACCGTTAACTCGATCTTTGATAAGTCGATTTCTATGCATACCTCGATCAGGAGTGACGGTCCCAACTTTACTGACTATATATCCCATATTAAAATATTTTTATAACTCGATATCGTACTAAATGATGTTAAATCATACCTCGATTTAATTTACCGGTCCCGACATTGATAAATCAGACATAATTACCCTTTGTAAGTCGATTAGGTTGATTGGCTTCTACCGCATTTCGTTTTTAGACTGCGTGCGCGCATGAGCAAGCAGTCTTTTAGAACCGCAATTCCAAGACAGCCTGGCACGTTATCTTTAACATTACGTAGTATTACTACGCAGAAGTAGCTCTGATGTCAAAAATAGCTTGTAGGTTAAGAGAGAAAACTTTAATATTTTCACAATTTCGTTAAGCATAAAACAATATCTATATCCGATATATTAGCCACTTTATATCTTAGTTAGAACATGCAAAGTAAGCTACATCTGTCAAATTAGGTCCACTATATCTTGGGTGCAGTATATCTTAACTTACCGAATGCAACAGTAAAATACCGAAATCATATTGATGTAGCTTAAATAAATCTACGTATTAGTTATCGTTTGTATTTTAATTTATGAAATTTATCGCAAGCGACGCGAAGAGGAGCGCTGCGATAAATCCATAAAATTTAAAATATAAACGATAACATATTTACAGTTTGTCACGTACGCCATACAGCTTTACCTTGACCTCGCGTTATAGAACCAACCCCTGACAGTACACGTGATGGTTCATTGTCAGTATCACTGGCTACATTTTATTTTAGGTTCAAAATATGACTATATATTACATAAAATGAACCGTGATATTTTGATATTGAGAAAAAATGGTGTCTACGTGACCAAAGACCATTATGGGCGTAGCTTGTTGCGACATCGAATGATTACAACATGCTATAAATGTACCCAGTAACACGGACTCTGAACTGCACTTAAAGCATCACATGTGCCGTCAGTCAAACGGGAGGCGGTTACATAATGCGAGGTCAAAGGCAAAGCTGTATGTGACAAACTGTAAGTGAAAAATGAGCTGGCGTATGGCACCCGGACTCCCAAACTACTCTCTCTTCCTATGCTGTCTCTTCAGCAAAAAAAAACAAAACAACAGGACCCATAAGTGGGAAATCATTGTCCGCAATATCTAAAACATGGCCATAATAATCAGACAATGATTGCTAGCCATTGCAATTAATAAAGAGAGGAGTGTTATCAGTTATATTTTGAATTTTATGGATTTATCGCAGTGATCCTCTACGCGTCGCTTGCGCTAAATTACATAAAATTTAAAATATGAACGATAACTAATACATATATATGCAACGAGACCCATTTGACGTGGAAAATCAATAAGACAATTCCAAAATACAAGCCACTTGACTTTCTTCTTTTCTATTCCAGATTAATATGCTTAACACAACATTAGGACTCTCAGTCCTTTGATTATTGTTTATATAACGAACTTTTACTACTGGCTTTTAATGTGCTTAGAATATAATGATTCCTTATTTGATCAGAATATCGACAAAGCTAATATATTTAATAAATACTTTTATGATCAAACAGTAATAGATGAAACAATGGCTGGTGATCCTGTGTTACCCCAACCAGATAAACAACTGAGTTCTATAACAAGTCCTCTATATACTTGTGGGGCAGTCGAGAGCGTTGAACATTATTTATTATACTGCCCAAATTACAACAATGCCAGAACTACGATGTTCAATGATCTTTCCTCCATACATAAAATAAATCTTAATATACTTTTATTCGGTGATATTAATCTTGAACATGAAAACAATATAAAAATTGTTGAGGCTGTTCATTCATTTATCAAAGCCTCCAAACGCTTCGATAATTAATGTTTTTTTATGAGAGAGACTCCCTTATACCATCATATGATTTTACCCGTCACCAACCAATCCACCACTGATTACTGTCATCTTTTTATGTTTTCTACATTCGCATATATTGCAATGTTGTTTACAAATATTTATATTTTTTGTTGATATCTTTTATGCATTTTTACCTTGGAAAAACACTGTAGTTATTAACATATTCATGTACATTAAGCCATATTACTTTTTAAAAATATTGTAAAACGGAGAAGAACACGATAAGAATCTTTCTTTCGTTCTAATCCTTATTATATTGTTAATGAATATTGTATATGGAAATTTACTGAATAAATAAGTTTAAACTAATGTGCTTATGTTATATTATGTCAATAAAATTATGTTCTGCTCTCTATTGTACTGAATAAGGATTTAAGAAATCAGAATATATCTTGTACATATGATCGCTTAAGTATAACAACCATATTTTACATCTTTTATATGCACAAAATACTAAAGCATAAAAATAACTTACCAACTGTATATGATATACTTTGATGAAATACTTTTATACATTATATTTCTGCTTATACAAATTAGGATCATTTATTATTTTTACCTGTGTATTCTGTAAAACTGGTCAGCATTATCACCGCTGCAAGCGAAAGTACCGAGCCTTGCGCCATTTTAATTTAGGTGCAGATAACACTGTTTTATTCAGCAGGATACTTAAGACAAAAGTATGCTTTCACTTAAAATTCCCAGTATGCACTCTGCAGCTAGACTGCCACAAAGTGATATTTGTTTATATTAGTAGCCAAGTTTGCTATTTATGATCAATACTTTGAATAGATAACAAGTGAATCCTTTGTCATAATTATATAAACCAGAAATGCAAAAACAATACGCGTATGAAATTCACCGGTTTTGAAAGGTACCCTGCGTTTTGCACTTATCTTTCACCAAATTTCAAGTTCACTAGTTTCTGTTACACTTCGGTGGATTCACACCATGCTAATCCTATTTTGCAATAGGCCGGGTATTGATTATCCGTGATAATATTTGAAACCTAAAGTGTTGATCTGTAAAGTGACTCTACTACAATGTATACTGCTTAAAGACATGTTTTGTACCTGATAAATTATTATTTCTATTCAGTTTATACACCTGCAAACGAATGTTTGAGGGGTTACACTGGAACCTCTGTGTCGATTGGTCGGTCTGTCGGCCAGTCAGTCAGTCGGTCGGTCTATCCGTCTGTCCAACTTTTGTTACAAGTGACATATCTTGACTAGATTTGGAACATGTATACCTTGTGTAAAAATAAGGCTTTGATGTGCTGTTTGTTATCCAAAAAGAAATTTCTATGTAACTTGTTTCATAAATACCTCGTGTAATGATAATGCTTTGGTGTGCTGTTTTGGTCTGACGAGTCAACGTCAAGGTCACTGCTACTGAAAATAGATTTGTGTCATTCAAAAGAATTTCTTTATAAATGTTTTTCATAAGTAACATAACTTGGTCAAATTTGGAATATGTATTTGTGTATGTGTAAAGATGAAACTTTGATGTGCTCTTTGGGTCTGATTGTGACAAGGTATATTATTATCAAGCTTGGTACTTTTATAAGAATATATTTAATTTGAATTCCAGTATTATCTAAAGTGTATTAATATCGCAAAATATATAATAGCGTTTAGTAAATTAAGATTATTATCTCATGGTCTAGAATACAATTATCAGAAAGACTTTGTCCATTATGTAATATTTGAGAAGATGAATGTCACTTCTTTTTTGAATGTCCACTTTATTCTAGAATAAGACAAATGTATATTTCTAGATTATATCGAATAAGATCAAATATGTATAAAGCTATCGAACTATTTAAATGCAAAAATATTACAGTATTAAGAAAAGTTGCTATCTTCATATTTAAAACTTTTGAAGTAAGAGCAAATTATGTTAGACTATGATATAAATATAAGTAGATATAAATTCATAATAGTATGCACAGTATAAAAATAAAATTAAGGAAAAAATACAAAGTGAAAACATTGGGTTATAAATTATGTTTATTACTAGATTTTCTTTTAAAGGTATACGTACATGTCTACTCGTATATATATTTACATATTTATATTCTGAATTATGAAAAATTATGTCCGCCATGTTCTGTAATGTTGATCTATGCATGTGTTTATTTAAAAATGATCATGGACTATTTAAGTCTATTTTATCTGTATTATTTCATGTATGGTAAATGCATTGTTAATAAAACTTGAAAACTTGAGAAAAAACTTGTTTACTTTCCATAGTTTATGTCCTCAACATTTATAAAATATTTCCAAAGACAAACAGTATGCGGGGTCAATTCTGTCCCTGTTCTAGTTATTTCTGTTTTGACAGTCCTTTGCATTACTGACAAAGCAATAAATATGATAGCCTATTGCAAAGAATATAAAAAACAATATTAGGGCAAAATAAAACGGATATCAATATTTAATATTAAATATCAACATTTATTATTACTGATTATTGTAGGGGGATGGGGGCAATAATAAAGCACTTAGGGATTACTAAAATGTGTCAATTAAAGTTGAAATTTATATAAAAAATTGACAAAAGTTGATTTTCCAATGCATTCACAATGTTATAATATTTGATTCTAGGACATTTGCCCCCCGGACATTTTCCCCCTCGGACAAATGCCCCCTTTTTTGACTAGGGCGGACATTTGCCCCCTCAGTGTTTCGGATAGGGCGGACATTTGCCCCCTCACTTAGTTTGATGGGGCGGACATTTGCCCCCTAGCCAATCAATATTTATGATAAGTCTGAATGATAAATTTGATATAAACTCAAGACATAAGATACTTGCGTACCCAAATATATCATCATACTAAGACTCGTTTTGTGTGTGTTTGTGTGTTTGTGTTTTTTTTAAAGGTGCCAATAGCTTTGTTTTTCTCACCTTTTTATTCACAATCGCGGGCGAACTACTAATCACTTGAAAATCGCGACTTTTTAATTACCTAATAATGATCGTTGATTACAGTGCCTCAATTTTCACCATCACGTTTTTGTGTTCTGATTTTTTATATTTTTTGTGAACATTATTTACAAAAATAAGGTATGTGTTGACAGTTTATCAAAGGGAGGTAACTTTTTTTTCTGTAATGTATATCTTTTTTTAATATCTGATATAAGTGATATCGCAGTAAGTGAAATTTAAAAATGAAAAGAAAGAAAAATAAAGGAAAAAAATTTGTTTATACATTTAATCAACACAAATAAGAATTGAGACATAAAGCACATTTTATGGAGACGTAGCACACGAGATTGTAATAATTGAACAAAGATTTAAACACATAGACAAGTCAAAACATGATTTTACATATATATATACAAACAAAAAACAAAACAAACAAAAAACAATCAAACAAACAAACAAAAAACATTTGATAGAGAATATTTAGCAGAAAAATATATACATCTTATGTCACTGAAAGCCTAAAAGCTTAAACTGAATCCCGTATGTACTAACATATATACAACAACAACAACTTGAACTTTTGATGGAGACTGAACAGAACACTCTAACAATCTTTTTCTAGGAGTAAAGAACTCAGATAATGGATTCTAGGACATTTGCCCCCCCCCCCCCCCCGGACAAATTAATAAGATTAATCAGATTAATAAGCTCACATTAGTTTTTTTGCCAACAGTATAACTGCATGTTATATGTAGCAATACTATCAATACTTTAGTTTACAAATATACACAAGCAATGATCAAACCGGTACTCATATTAACGAATCCTGATGTGGCCCCCAATGGCATACAAAAAGTCAGCCACAGACTTTTCCCCATCAAGAAACTGTTTGCAAAGGGTCTGGAGCGTACGCTGGTAAGTCTTCGTTGCCCTCCTGGTCGGCATCTTGCTTGGCTGCCCCCTCTGGACCCGGAGAACTTCCGCTTCCACCATGGCCGCGTCTTTCTGGAAACAGGTAAGAATTGTCCACAGGGAAGGGTTCAGGTGTCCAACCAGTGAACGAAACCCGTTGTTCCAGGACTCGCAGATGTTGTTCGTCCTTGCATCCCCTCTCAAGGTGGCCTGATGCACATTCCACTTATCCACCTCAAACCTTGGTTGAGTCCTTCTGAATTTCAGACCTCCTGTCTGTGTCACTACTGACCTGAAAGATACAAAAAAATAACATAAATATATAGATTTATTGAAATTGATAATGAAATTGAAAAAAACATATTCGTTAGAGGGTAATCTTTATATTTATAAAGCAAGAAATACACAATTTAGCTCCGTACATTATGCGTCTACCTCTTTCAAATAGCAGTTAAAAAGAAAACTTACCTAAAACATCCATGCACATATGTGCTGTCAAAGTATTCCACGACAGGTATCATCGACGCCGGTGCTTTTGATTTCAGATAATCCATACCCTCCTTCACCCGGTCTACTGGAAGGAAGGCTAGTCCATCTAACATCCCAACGTAATGTTTGATGTCTGGATCCTCGCGATACGTCCCTTGTAGCCCTTCAGCTTGCAGGTGGCGCCATGTGGACTGGGTTAAATGATAGAAGCAGCCCTGAAAAATATAAAATATACATGTGTACAATTTAGTAAATGTAATATAAATTATATTTCCTATATTTTATTGTATTGTATTATATTTTCTTATATTATTCTATCATTGTTTTTTATAATTTTTAAATTTTATATTTTATTATTCAGTAGATCTTATTACCTGTATATGAATGTTGTTGGATAATGCTGAGCGCACTGCATTGTGTATCGCTATTTCATAATCCGCAACAACTCTTGAAGGGTTGGGCCGGATGTCGCGTTGAAGGCAGGCATCTAGTATGGCCGTCAGGCATTCCTCATACACTTCTTGCGTCTTTGACGGCAGCAGTGCGTATGCTGCAGTGGCGGAAGTCTCACCCAACAGCACACGGACAGTGAAAACCTGAAAAAGACAGAAATCGACATAATTATTATGTTAAAAAATATAAATAAAATTAAATAAATTAAATTTGATTTTATGTGTATTAGGAAAAGAGTCTGTGACATTAAAAGTTTAAAATTTATTGGATTGATCTTGTTTATAAATGCATACCTGTTGGAACTGCTGAGGTGCTGTAGAATGTGTTCCGTCCATGAACCAGGAGTTGGCGTCCTGCAACAGTCTCAGGCCATCCTCACTGGCGAATACGAGGATCCTGTTGTCTGGAGAGGCGTTGTCGTAAATCATATTATTGGTGTAAGTATCTGGAAGTGGAGATGGTATGTCCTTCAAGTTCTCTGGGTTGGCAGGTGTATGTCCGGCCCTTTTCCGTCGGATATTTCTCTTTAACGTCTCGTTGGAGCCAACAGCAACTCGAACCTGAAACAAATAAAGCTATATGTTAAAACACTTAAAAAATATAAAATATTTCTTTTATTAATTTTTAATTACTTATAAATATATTTAAAAAATTTCAAATAAAAAAATAAAATGTGTGTCATAACATATTTTGGTATGCGACATTTAATTATAAACTTAATTTACCTCGACAGGTTGGGACACCATCTTTTCCGCTATAATTTGGCCTGGTAATCCCCGGTTCGCTTCTACACTGTCCATGATTGCAGTCCTGACTTTAGCTGCTTCAACCTGAAATGGGTCGTTTTCATGGCAGTGGTCTTTGGTTGATTTGACTTCTGTTGGCTGGAATAAATAAACATATAATTAAATTAAAAATATGTAGATCTAACTGTTTATGTTAATTAACATCAATATTCGATAAATTATATATCATTAATATTTAAAAGTCTGGAATTTATAATTTAACAATTTATAAAGTTTACAATATACTTTGCTAGGAATTAAGTTAATACTTACTGGATTGTTTGTTATCACAACCCCTTTGCATGACATAGAACGGCGTTGAGAGCATTCCCATGTAACTGTCGTTTTACTTTCTTTCTTCTTTGTGTACGAAAATCCTTCGAAACACAACTTCAGTGCACCTCTGTTACTTTTAATGAATTCCATGATTGCTTATTTTTTTTTTCACTATCAATTATTTCTTTTTTATAAACCGCCTTTAATTAGTTCACACATAACGCCTTTTAATTCGTAGTTTGCTTATTGTATGAATGTCCTGTTAGTTTCAGCTCATTATTGCATGTTTCTAATGATATTCAATATAAAGAAAAAAACTAGCAATACAAAATATTGATAAAATTGATAAAACCAACATAAATCAGATAATTATTACTCTCGATTTCGAATATATAAGAAAATACATAAACATTATTACTTTTAAACATTTCGGTAATTAAATAGACGTTCGCACAATTTTGAAAACATAGCGATCTATTTGGCTCTGGTCAAAAAATGTTTTAGGAATTAAATGTTATACATAAATTGTCAGATATTATTTATAAGTAAGTATAATCTTTATTAAAACACTGTTAAACATAGCATTCTATTTATTTATGTGGTCGTTAGGGAAGGGAGCTACGTCCGAGGGGGCAAATGTCCGCCTTAACAAACTAAGTGAGGGGGCAAATGTCCGTCCTGTCCGAAACACTGAGGGGGCAAATGTCCGCCCTAGTCAAAAAAGGGGGCATTTGTCCGAGGGGGCAAATGTCCGGGGGGCAAATGTCCGGATACCTATTTATACAAGTCACTTTTTTTTTCTTGTATGGGGTCAGAAAAAACACCACTTATTAAAATATTGTACTATGCCAGTTGTGATTGAAAATGCACGAGAAACCACTATACCATGCGTATTTCATAACGCTCAAGGCTTAGATCCATGGCCTTCAAGTTAAAAAAAAAATATCTTATTAAAAAAATCAAGTAACATTTTTCGCCAGATATCTTTCCGAATGCACCTCCATCATAATATAGTTTCCCCTAGGAGCATTCCCCCTCGGACCCTCAGTAATAATAATAATGATATAAGAGTCCCCTGACCTAGCTCTTAGAAGGTCAAAATAAGACTTCTTCATCAATGTCATGTGATCATGTGTGTTTTAGTACTAGAGAATCCACTTTTTCTCACCTATCGGACAGAGATATCCAGAAATTTACCCGTGTGAGATAATCTTATCTCGTACAGCTTGTCTTGTACAGCTGCATGACTGTCTATATGTACACAATATAAGTAAACGATACTTTAATGGATTCACAAATGTTGTGAATTTATATTTCAGTCGTTTGAGATATTTTCTAGCTTGTTTATTATATAGAAGTAAAATTAAATGCGGCATCTTATGTAATTGAATTTTTATTATGGTTTATTTTGTTTTGCATTGAGTCTATAAATAGAAACACCGCAATGCGGTCTTGTGTATTGACATTACTACGTGAAAAAGAAACACCGTAATGCAGTAATGTGTACGAAGACAGCTGAAAATGATCATTGGTAGGTGAGGAAATAAGTCTACCACGCCCATTGAATTGTTGATAAGGAAATCCCACCCTCGGGTTGAGATACGACCAAAAAACCTCTTTTCTCAACCCTCGGGTGGGATTTCATTATCCACAACTCATGGGCGTGGTAGATTCACTTTATCCTATGCAGGCCCGGATTCACAGAAAGGGGGGGGGGGGTGCTGAGGGGGCTTAAGCCTGGTCATACAATTTTCTAGGTGACGTAAATTGCCTTGACTAGGTAAATGTTTGTGTCCCCATTCTGAGCCCCTTAGTGAAATGTAGGTGCCCAAATGACCAGTCACACAGGCCGACCCCTGCAGAGATGCTGAGAGGCATCAGCACCTTGGCAACAGCACTGTGTCTGCTTTAATCTGAACCAGTTAAACGCTTTTACTGTGTATACATGTCACAAACGTTAATTAATGCACCGATATAGCGATTGGTATGAATTGGACTCGCATTTATTGCACATATTATAGTAAAATTAATAAACGAGGATCAAATCAAACACATTGTTAGAAACGCATTTTGAACTGCGTAAACACTGCCGTAACAAGAAAAATCCTAACATTTGTTTACTGACGGCTTCATGAAGATTCTATTTTCTATATCTAAACAAACAAAGTAAAAAAAATTTAATAGAGCCCAAAATATAAATGTAATACTCCATTACCATATTTACCATGGAAATAATAACCTTATCAATTACTTTCATTTTTATATATATATATATATTTAATATTTGATGAGATTTAATTTAACGAAAAAAAAAAACCCATCTGGGTCAGAACCCGCAACCTAGCCTTGAAGCCATTGGTGCCTTAAAATACGTGTTATGCCACTACATATGCCACTACCGACAATTGTTTTGTATGCGAAGAATTCTTCTGGAGGATGGGAGTCTAGTATTCTTTCCAAAGGACGATGGTTGGGTCAACTAGATCGCCTGATACAATAATCTCCAGCAGAGTTGTCGTTCCTCATTTAAGCAACGGGTCAAAAATCTTGTCAAAACAGAAAAAGAAAAAAATGTAAACTAAACTTGATTTTAAGGATCAAAAGCATAAACATGAAGAAAAAAATCTATTACAAAAATTTCGACCCAAGCAATAGTATTATTTAGCTCAAGGCTTAGATTTCAATATATATATTATATTTATTA
The DNA here is from genome assembly GCA_021229015.1 of Solen grandis. NCBI lineage: Eukaryota > Metazoa > Mollusca > Bivalvia > Adapedonta > Solenidae > Solen > Solen grandis. The sequence continues at coordinate 1,532,253 of CM037783.1, forward strand.
AAAAAAACACACACACACACACACACAAAAAAAAAAAAAAACAGATATAATTCCCCCTCCCCCCTACCTCCCCGATACTTCTCAGAATGTATCTCCTTCATCATACCCCAGACACCTCTAGCACTGACATCATATTTTGAGCACCCCCCAAGTGAGTTCGGGATCTGGCCGTCCTGCTATGAGAGTAGTTTATTACCTCCCTTCTCTGTGTACTGTATCTCACTTCACATCCGCATAATAAACGAAAATTTACTTTCAATTTATGCAAGTTAATATTGCAAACAGATAAAACGAAACTCGTTTTATGTGATCAGTTTTTTTCTTTATATTGTCATTGTGTTTTGTTTTGATGCATTTCTATGATGTTTTTATTTTCGTAAAGTGGTCATAACATTTGTCATTGTCACATTTATTTTTAAGATATACAGTAATTGTGTTTACATCCAGTTGTTGCTAAATTTAGAATTGAGTAATATTTCAGACTTGAAACTTGCAAAAAGGAAGTCAATCTTGAAGCAACTTTTACAAAGGTAAGGTTAACATTACTGAAATTCATCTAATATTTAAACATTTAGTTGTAATAGCTTGTAATAAATGCTTATCCTTTTGAATGACTTAAGTTATTAAATGTGTCTAATTCTTAATTGATTGCATGTTTGTATAACAACATTTCACAACTGAGGTGCAATTCATTGTCATGTTGTTGGCTAGACAAGAGTGCATTATCTTCAAACTACTTTTTATTTAGTTAATACTACTGGATAATATAAACAAAACTATATAATTAATAGCCTATAGGGTATTGATTATAAATCAGACCATGTACTGCCTTAATATTAAGTTGAACTAATTTTTGTCCTATGCCGGACATGCCAAGTACAACAAACTTGTGTAGGGTCAATCCTAGAATAAATGGTTGCCGGTCTTGCTACAATAAGTCAAAACCTTTTTGCTTATCTCGTGTAGCTACGCTGGTTAAATAATGAATCTGATTTCTGTCAATGAAATAATATAAAATCATTGCTTGAAAATGTCATAGGGTGAGAAAAATATACAGCCTGACTGGAACTTGATCCTGGGGCCTTTTGCTTACAGGGCAAAAGCTCTGCTGACTGAGCTACCCCCTGTGTATATGCACACATTTCTCCCTATAGTGACTTCTAGTGATTTATTGATATTATCTATATTGTGAAAAAATTCCATGTTACAAGTACAGTGAATGGTGCTAAGTGATAGCAGAGTAAAAATGAGACGGATGTCTGGGCTTACCTGGAATTACCTATATAAATTAATACCTTAATAGAGAGATTTTTAATCTGAATGACCACACTATTACAGCTGTAAAACAAGAAATAAAACACAAAAAGCCTCACAACAGGGATTAACCGACTTACAGGACACAATTTTCTGTGTCCTTCCTGCACAATAAAATGAACTGGAATCCAAAAAATATAAAACCTGCATCTCTCACATGGATGCGTTGTTCTTTGGGGAATGTTTTTCTTTCTATCAAGATTTTTGAAGCTATTTTAAAAAAAAATGTCTGGTTATTTCTTTATCAAAGTATACATTTATAATGACATGTACAAAGTCACAAAACTCACATTCATAATCAGATATTATAAAAGCAGATAGGACTCCAAGTTTAGTGACATGACCCCTCATCAAAACAAAGACGATTCATGCATTCCCAAAGACCCCCAAACTTTGATCATGATGTAAAACACTTTATATGCTCTGTCAGTTTTTCTCAGATTGGTAAGAAATCCTTGCTTTACATGTTCTTTGCATGATTCTTACCGGTATTCTCCAGTCACTGAATCATAGGACATACAGTCCATTCGCGATGGTACGAAGTAGCCCCGGGAAACGCATTTATTTCGTTCCATCGCGTATTTCGTTCCATCGCATCTTTCATATTGACGATTGAGAATCCCTTTATGTATGTGCTCACTCGTTTGTTTATGTCGTGTTTTAGTATGTACTGCCGAAAACCATGTACTGTCGTAAATATTTAGTGTCATAATATGTAGTGTGATGTTTTTTCATTATTTGATTCTCTATATTTCACTTCTATGGTATGTGTTTTTCTCCTCACTCCCCTCTTTTCGCTCGCCATTTCCTACCCTGTTATCCTCCCGGATGACCCGGGCCCTTCACAATGTTACTAGGAAAAAATATCTAATAAAATTCTGATCCAGTTATCCCCCCAGGTGAACTGGGTCCTTCACTGAATTACTTAGACTATTGCTATTAGATATTCAATGAAATTGTATTTGTAGAAGTCTTAGATTTATATGTTCGTATTAACATGAAGTAGAATGGAATGACAAGTCAGACCTGGAGACCAATATTTATACTGCTGCTTATTAAGTTTTGAAATAAAATCACTCATTAATCTTTGTAACAAACAAACAAACTCGCTTGTAAGCTTCGTGTCAGTTTGCAACAACGTCACGGATGGCGTGCTAATAGGCTGATTACAGACAATATAATGGCGGACGCGAGTAAGCGCCAGGTGTCACTCGGGTAGGTGTGAAAACTGACCAACACTTCGTTCGAATGCGTCATTAATCAGTTGTTAATTAGCAAATCGGACCACATACATACTTCGCTCCAGTGCATATTTCGTTCCATCCTATTCGTTCCATCGCATCTTTTTTACATTGAATAAAGAACAAATATTGCCGGGACCTGGCAATTACTTCGCATTACACCGTCATTTCGCTCCATCGCATTTCGTTCCATCGTGAATAGACTGTATATAATACAGTCAGTTACTTGCATGCATACTGATCTCATTCATGCAGGTCTGCACCTTTGCATGCATGATGTTTCATGTGCCAGTGCCAGATATTAACTCAACTTGCATCCAACCTTTTACATATGGCAAATTGCAATCTATATAATACAATATATATGTCAGATATAAACCAATGAAAACGCTATTTCAGGGCAGTATTCTAAAACCTGGCATACACGAATAACTGAAGATGGACTTTGGTTCAGATTACGTGTACGTGTACGAAACCCCCGACTATGAGTACATATCAGAGGAGGAGTATGACATTGGAATGAACATCAGGTAAGTAATCATCTGTTAGCTTGCATAACAATGTGCAATGTAGAGCTATTACTACATGGTCCATTATGATGAGGATGTATATCAACATAACTCTTTTTAAAGAGAGTGCACAAAGTCATTTATTTGACACTGTTTTATTGTCATGTAACATGGACCCCCGAAACCATGCAATAATGGATCAGAACTGCATGTACATGACGTGTGTCCTGGTACTTATACACACAACAGGAGGTATGAGGAGTACACAGTTGATTCCAGAGCCCAAAATCTTTAGTCTTCTGACGTCAACTATATTTCAGAATGCAGATTTTCAAAAATAGTCTTAGGATGATGATAAAGTATTAGTGTCCGGTCTGTCTGCACAATATTTTCAGTGATTGTTGAAAGGGTCATATTAACAATTTAATTACCCAGAACTTGACATTATCTTTTGGCCAGGTATCCCATCGGAACACCTGCTTTGAAATTCAGGAGTCCCTCGCTGAAAATGAGGAGTGCCTGTCATGTCAATTGAATATATGTTGGCTTAATTTGCATAATCAGTGGTCAAAATGTTGCAGTTTATCATAGAGGGTTAATAATAAGAATGCTTTATGAATTTAGATGATTGCATAAATTTGTAAAAGATGTGGCTATTCAATTTACTTACAATTGGAAAAGTAAGTGTCCAAACGGAACACCTGATGTGTCAATTCTGGAGTCCCTTCCCATTTTTTTTTTTGTGTCCTCTGGATCCTGGGACACTGTTAGTGTCGACTGCTGTTACTGTTGTCAGTATGTATCTTATAGAATTGCTTATTCAAATTATGATTCTTTAAGTATTTAAGTCATTTTCTTATATACATGTATATTATTTAACTTTGAAATGTTAAATATGCAAATTTATTGTATTTAAAAGAGTGTCCAAAAGTCATATTTGTGTAACAGTTAGTATCTTCATTAATGATTCTGGTTGGCTCTGGACAGGTCTGAAAATAGACATGGGACTTAAAACATTAAATTAGGGGCAGAAGCATTATTATAAATAACATTTTTTTTCTCATTTCAGTGATTCTGATGAAGACGATGGTATGTATGAAAACATTTTATTATTAGATTCGGCTCTGTCATAAATCATACATAAATGCCAGGCTCTAATTCAACAATACTTTGCACATAGTATTTCTTGAATAAGATAGTAACACATTTCACCATTCCTGTTTTATGAAATTGTAAGTACATGACTAAGTTGTCAAAAAGTATTACATGTTAACAGAATTTGTTTATTTATGAAGTTTATGAAATATTTGGGTATTTTATTAGCAAAACAAGGGCAATGAAATTCACCCCTAAGTATAACTTAGTGCTAAGTATTGTTGGTGGAATTTGAGCCTAATAAGATGTCTGTAAACATGTTATTATATTTTTCCCAATATGAATATAAAAATTTTCAATGAATCTTTTTTTCTGCTTTTCAAGAAATTGACAACGGTAAAGCTTTTTCCCACACAGGCAGTTTAAATGAATACCAGTTGATGATTAATATAACTGATCAATATATACCTAACTTGTTTTTCATAGATTTGCTGTAATTTCTTGACTATTTTCCCAGTATCTAAAGTTTTTGCACAAAATTTTCAAATTTTAATGGTGTAAGTCATCTCCCAGAAAGACTGATAATAATGCCTACAATAATAAAACAGTCAGTTTCTGCCTGGTTAGAACACAGACATGAGGAATCTGGTCTTTAATAGTGATCCAAGTGAGAGAGAAAAGTTTTGACTTTTGTTTAAATCCCTTTTCACTTGTATCATGTATAGATGTTATGTGAAATAAACTTTGTGAAATAAAATATGTTTAAACTAGTATTGACACATCTAATGACAAGATATCATGAGAAACAGTATGTTTAGACTATTCTGAAATAGTAAATTCTGCTTGTAATGAAACTGCTCTCTTGGTCCCAATCTTTTTCTTATGTAATTTAATATGAAAGTCTTATGTAACAGTAATGCATGTGATATTGTATAGAATGATGGAATATCTGAGCCCAAGGACTCGATGTTCCGTTATAATGCTTCATTATTTTATTCTTAGAGACAAAGTCCCCAATTGACTGAAATTCTGTCAGTTTTGAGCCAGCCTGGCTTTAAAACAAGCAAACAATCAAAGATAATCCTACACATTTTCTGTGAATCAGACTCCCCTATTGGACCTACCTTTGCAAGGTCAGCCCCTCCGGTTCCTCCTGCACCGCGTGCACCTCCAGAGTCGGAAACACTACCACCAATACGGATGTTTTGTTCTTCGTCAAAATGTGAGTCAAAAATGTTGGTTTAATCCCAGTTTGTCACTAGAAAACCATGCAATTTCACTTTAATCCTGCTATATTGCCATCCATTGTTACAGTGCACAATAATATACAACATGATAAATAAGGTTTTTATCTACCTGACTTGTTTGAATCCTTTTCAGCTCTTCTATTTGAGGAATATGAGAGCTACTGCAGTCACCTTTGTGTCCACGTTGGCTTTTGTGTTTTGTCAAAGTTTTGCATGCAAGTTCCTTTGAAGCTTATATCTCAATAACCATTCATGATATTGACTGGAAAGTTTATGAATATGATAACGAGACATCAGACAATCAAGGTATATAACTCTTGACTGAATTTAATACAAATTATGGCTCTTTAACTTTGAAAATCCGGTTTAAGTTTTGCTGGCAATAGGAAATTTGTTCAAAGTTTTGCATGCAAGCTACTATCCAGCTTATATCTCAAATAACTATTCATGGTATTGACTTTAAAGTTTATGAACATGTTTAGGGGTATATGGCAACCAAGATACCTCTGATTCACAATATATTTGAGACTGGTGAAATCTGCATGTAAGGAGTATGTAGGGTTAAAATGAGTCCAATTTTACCTGGGTACCTGTTATACTGTTACCTGTGGTTACCGTAGAGATGAAATCATTGCATGAAAATCACTCTACCACCTTTAACAACAAAGCCATTTTAATATGATATGGACTTTGTTCACCCAAAGTATGTCCATCTTGAAGCATGTGAAGATAATTCCTTGACAAGAGTGTAGAATTCTGTTAAAGGATATCATTACAGATTGGCTATTGAGGTATAAATAAGTTATAAAGAATTGAAGTGCATAAGGTATCATAATAGAAAAGGCTAACATCAGGTAACGCATAATGATTTTGCACACATGTACCCGGGTACTCATTTCAGCCCTAGAAGTATGGATAAAAATCCTCACATAAAAAAACATACGGAAATAATGTTTAACATATTTCCATCCAGTTAAAAGCAAAATATCTAATTTGCTTCAGATTTGTATATGGCTGTATCTTGTAACATCTTGTAACATCCGAACAGTCTCTTATCATTCATCAATTAATATTCATTTTAAAGTCATTATTTTTTTGTATAATTCAAATGTCATTTGTGTGTGTTGGTTAATCCTTTCCCTCATATAGAATCATTTGAACGCACTCAGTAGGTATCACATAAAGCCTGATCTGCAGAAAGCCAAACTCAAACTTTTCCAAATTTAATTGTAAAATCCTCATTATCAGACCACTGAGGAGCAGCGAACAGCATAAAACCAGATCAGCCTGCGAGTTACTCGCAGGCTGATCTGGTTTTATGATGCTCGCATAGGTCTTTTCATGGTATCCTCTATGAGGGAAAGGGTTAAAGCATTTAATGGGTATAATATGTGTGTATTCCTGTTCAAGAAAACACAAGGCTTATAAATCCATTAACATTTCAAAGAGATAATATTCATAGATGATACTTTTTGCAAAGTAACCTATACATATTGGAGTCCTCCATGAGAGATGTCATATTTGCTGTTATCTTTGTTATTCTTTGTTTATAAGCTGAACCTGTTATGAAGAAATCAAGGAGACATCATTGGCAGAAGATGGAGAATGAACGTAAGTTTTATTTCTTTGTTATACCTAGCACAATTGTTTGTGTTATGGGACAGGAGTTAGTTTGAGCTTCACCTTGTCCCATTGCATTCCATAGTCCTGTATCACTTAACAACTCAACTCAAATAGTTTATTTGCTAACTAGACAGCACAGCTGTCTTTGGCAAATACATAAATAGTTACAAAAATAATGCACAAGAAATACATTCACAAGAATACGAACTATGTATACAAAATATTCAATCCTATTAATTCATGGCACATGTGTATATTAGTTATATAATATCAGAGTAACGGTAAATCAGTGATCATAATATGGGTAGAACATTTATACAATGTATATATTCATCACCTTTCGTGCCAGACCCCTTTGCTTTAAATCTGTCTCACATCTCAGTATGCCAAGTCAAGAAACAGTGATGAACTTGCAAGTATAGATAATTATGGTATACATGTGAAACACAGGTGTTTAAATGGACAAAATTACTGTTGGTATTATGATTAATTTAAAATACATGTAGATCCAAAACATTGGGATTTTCATTTTAGGTAATACAATATACTGTATTTATCAAGCTTTTTACAAGTTTTTTTCTCCTAAATATTAATGTATGGGTTAGGTGCAAAACTATTGTAACTACATATGAATAAAGAATCAGTTACAATAACGTTTCAGCATTCCCTTGAATTACTAATTTCTTTTCTCTTACAATTTTAAGCTGTCATATAGATATGATAATTTGCTATGCAATTGTTTTCTTTCTAATCTGACTAATTATTGTGTTTATAATTGTTTTACATGTTGATACTCATCATTCCTGTCTATCATACCTCCAGGTTGCGTCCCACCCCCACCCATGGGGGGAGGTCAGAGGGTCAGGATGGGAGACACAAATGTGGTGTCCGTAAAGCTGAACAATCTGATCGCCCCTAGCAACATGCATGCTGGGGACCCTACCTATTGCAGTGTATGTGGCAGTATCATGTCAAAGATCAGTTCACTGTTGACAGAAGGGGAGGACAAGGTAATTTATTTTACATGTAGGGGATAAAAGACAGAGCTTCTCTGCAGTAATGAATATCATTTTGATGACATCATCTCTGTTAATCAGACACATGTAGTAACTAGTCAAGACATCCTTTGTCACAATAGAGTATAACTGTGTCATCCAAGCAGCATGGATGTAATTTGAATAGGTAATAAGAACTCTGTTTTAACTTAAAGCCGTTTCAGCGGGTTTTTCCTAACAGACAGATTTTTCTAAAAATTTGCATATAAGTACTTTAGACTTTTTTTACTAAAAGTTATATGAATTAAAAATAGGGGTCACCATGCCTGTTTTAGAGATTAAGCTTATGGTAGAGCATCTATATTTTTAATATTAAAAATTCAGAAAATACAAAATGAGTCCTAAATCTCATTTGTGCCCGGACCAAAATTATTGACTTGTTATAAATTATAGACTTGTTATAAATTATAGACTTGTTATATATTATAGACTTGTTATAAGTTATAGACTTGTTATAAGTAATAGACTTGTTATAAATTATAGACTTGTTTTGACACATTGGCAGACAGAACAGACCCAAAATCAGATAGATCCTTCAAAGAGGTGTCTAATCAGGGTCTCCTATGTTTCCTCATACAATATTGTTGCTCAGATTCTACACAGTCTAATCAGGGTCTCCTCTGTTTCCTCATACAATATTGTTGCTCAGATTCTACACAGTCTAATCAGAGTCTCCTCTGTTTCCTCATACAATATTGTTGCTCAGATTCTACACAGTCTAATCAGAGTCTCCTCTGTTTCCTCATACAATATTGTTGCTCAGATTCTACACAGTCTAATCAGGGTCTCCTCTGTTTCCTCATACAATATTGTTGCTCAGATTCTACACAGTCTAATCAGAGTCTCCTCTGTTTCCTCATACAATATTGTTGCTCAGATTCTACACAGTCTAATCAGAGTCTCCTCTGTTTCCTCATACAATATTGTTGCTCAGATTTTACACAGTCTAATCAGGGTCTCCTCTGTTTCCTCATACAATATTGTTGCTCAGATTCTACACAGTCTAATCAGAGTCTCCTCTGTTTCCTCATACAATATTGTTGCTCAGATTCTACACAGTCTAATCAGGGTCTCCTCTGTTTCCTCATACAATATTGTTGCTCAGATTCTACACAGTCTAATCAGGGTCTCCTATGTTTCCTCATACAATATTGTTGCTCAGATTCTACACAGTCTACACATCAAAGAATTTTATGTTCTACTAATTAATATTCATCAGGTCATAAATTTGGACATGAATATTCATTAGGCAGAGATTTATATTACCTAGTCTAATGTAACTTTGTGCATGAGGCAAAGGGCTTAATGTAATAAAGCAATTACATACACAGGGTTCTAACTAACTCCATCCTTTGAATAGGAGGGCTTCAACTTTTGGTAAATATTTGTTAAAGACACCAATTTTTGGTAAATCTTTGTTAAGAACTCCAGTTTTGGTAAATACCTTTGTGAGAACCCTAGTACAAAGATAAACACTTTTTCTTTCACAGGTATGGAAGTGTGAGTTCTGCAACACTCGGAACATAGTGGATGTAGAAGCAGAGGAGATTCCTAAAGACGAGGACGTTACCTTCATGTTGGAGCCTGCCCTTGCAACAACAGCTAGCGGTCCATCAGGCATGGATGAGTCTCTTATTGTGTTCTGTGTCGACACTTCGGGTAGCATGTGTGTTACTACAGAGGTAGGAACTTTAACTATGACTGTAGGCATGAATAGATGTTTAGAGAAATTTTGGGGTAAAAAAGACTACATTCAGATGGGTACACACTCAGCTCTCTAATGTTTTCATGTAACTGGTTCATTTGATATTGAAATACACAACTAAATAAAAAACGGTGGGCCTTATCACTCAGATTTTAAAATGAATTATTATTTAACAGATTTGAAAATACCCATTTATGCTCTCATTTTAAGCCAATTTATTATTAAATTAAAACTAAGAATTTAACAGGTTTCATTATCTTTAATTGTGCAGGTACCCGGTCATGTAGAATTACGTGGTGCGGAGACTCTGCGGCGCATGCAGAGATTCAACCGGGAACGAGCTGACCAGCATCTCCCACGGCAACGAAGGGATGTGACTTACATATCCCGTCTGCAGTCTGTTCAAGCAGCTATTGACCACCAGTTGCAGCAGATGGAAAAGGAATTCCCCAACAGACGTGTGGCCATTGTGACCTTTAGTGATGAGGTCAGTGGAGAAAACAAATGATGTGTAACCAGTCATTAGGCATTTAACCCGTACAGTGCTGTGGGTACTTGTGACTGCCTTTGTGACAAGTGCAGACCAAGATCAGCTTGAACATCCATGCAGTCTGATCGGTTTATGCCCAACTGTCCCACTTTTTGATATTTTGTTTCCCAACTGTCCCACTCAAGATTTTTAGCACCTTGCTGGGTGTGTTTTGATAAGGGATTATAATCTATTTCAAACTACAACACATTAAAATGAATTGAAGTTGTATTATCTGATTTTGTTTCTGATTTTTTTTTTGATTTTGTATTTTAAGAGGTAAAATTTCATGTTTTAGTTATATTGTATTATTTCTTTCTAAAATGTGTTTATTAAGGTCCATTAATTAGGGTTACTAAATTAATTGTAATTTATAGTGTAAACATGCATTCCTTTGATCTCTGGTAAAGCTTATGTGAATTGATAAAGATAAAAAATAATTTGAACTTATTAAGATAATTATCACCTCTGCTACTTTTTTCTTTAAATTGTGTTAATTGATTGGTCCAACTAAAGTCCATTTATCCTGTATATATTGCTAAGTGATTGGATTAAGAAATACAAACAAGTCCTTTGATCTAGCAGTTTACTACTTAAGGTAAACAATTTGATTTGAAGTAATTAACATTTTTGGTTATCAATTTATTGTGACTTTCAAACTGTGATATCTCATTAATGAACTGAACTGTATCAGATACAATATATTTACATTCTGATGTAAATGTCTTCATTTGATAGTAAAATTTCACTAAGTAACATCGTCTGAAATTATAAGCTAAAATGGCAAATGCACAAGTGAGTGTGCAGTTTGTCAAGAACCAACGTGGTGGTGATAGTCTGGTTTACAATGGATTCAGATACCAGGTCAAAAACCGAAAACCAACAAGGGTGTACTGGGTCTGTCATGTCCGAACCTGTTCTGCTAAAATCACAACAGCTGACAACATTCCAGTTTCTGTGACCAATACCCATAATCATGCAGCCGAACACATGGAACTGAAGCGCCATGAAATAAATCAACTCATGCGAAAGAGGGCACGCGAAGAAACCACGCCGATTCCGTCAATATATGAAGAAGTCATATCCAGTCTGAGAGACAGAGAATGGGACGAAGATGCAGAACAAGTCTGCAAAGGATTACCAACCTTCCCTCCACCAAGTCATCTCTATACAGGGAAAGAGGTGCATTGAGACCGGGGATACCAAAGTCCAGGAGTGACATAGATTTGGATGGAAAATGGACTGAAACGCACACTGGTGAGCAGTTCCTACTGGTTGATGAGGCAGAGAATGACAACAGGATGCTGATTTTTGCTACAAGAACAAATCTCCAGCATCTGGCACAGAACCCAACCATATATGGAGACGGAACATTTTATGTGTGCCCAGACATATTCAGCCAGGTCTACACACTCCATGGATATATTGATGGACACATGTATCCGTTAGTGTTTGCCCTTCTGCCTGGAAAAAGTGAAAGGATTTACTGCAGACTTTTTCAACATCTTCAACAGAAATGCAGGGAAATAGGAATGGAACTGGGACCAGACACACTCCTGATAGACTTTGAGGCAGCAACCAAGCAGGCAGCTCGCAGAGTGTTTCCAAATGTGAATGTGAAAGGGTGTTTTTTTCATTACACACAGTGTGTTTGGCGGAAGATACAGAAGCTTGGCTTAGTTGGACTGTATTCTGAGAATGAGGACTTTAAGAAACTAGGAAGAAGAGCTGCAGTTCTGCCTCTAGTCCCCATACAACATGTTGAAGATGTGTGGTTTGTCGCACTGACGGATGCTGAAAATGCAGAGATTCCAGTGGATGTTTCAAGGTTCACAGACTATGTCACTGAACATTGGGTTGAGGGAGACAAGGACAACTGGAACCATTTCGAGACAGAAGGACCAAGAACAACAAACAACTTGGAAGGCTGGCACAACAAACTAAAGAAAAGTATGAGACAGTCACATCCGAACATTTACAAGTTCTTGGAAACAATACAAAGGATTGAAGCTGCCAATGCTATCAAAATTCTTCAGCACAGTGCCGGAGGAGTGAGAGAAAAGAAGAGGAGGAAATACCGACAACTTGAACAGAGACTGTCTGCCCTGAAACACAAGTACATGGCTGAAGAAATCACTGTGATGGAGTATGCCGATTGTGCATCGCATTTGATTCGGTTTGACGAGTAACTCTGTATAGAACAGATCAGTAGGGTGGAATGTCACAGTTGTTTAAATGAAATGCTTGTTTTCAAATTAAAACAAAATACAATAAATTGTACCACATCCGAATATAGCCCTGTCTTTATTTGATTTGTTCATGACACATGAAATAAAAATAATAAATATATGAAA
>CM037783.1:1545024-1595024 GCA_021229015.1 Solen grandis
TTTTGAAAAAATATCTGTGAAAAAGAATATAAACTTGACATTTTATTTCTTGAATTTAAAAGATATATATTTTTGTGTAGATTAAAAAATATACTACCAACAATTGTAGGATTCAGGGAGATAGTAAAATTAGATTGGGAAATTTATAAAAAATCAAATATCACTGAAACTGAAAAATCAAATTGGAAACTTGTAAAAAGTATAGTTGAAAATTGAAGATTTAATATATATATTTAAAATCAAGATAAGGATTTGTATTTTATTGAATGTGAATTATGAAACTTTTAATGTTAATCCCATGTGAAGAACAATTTACTTTTAGTTTTTTTCTTTTTTCATTATTATTAATTTTGTTTGTATTTTTCAACCCATAAAAAAAATAAAGTGCCTATATGGTTGAATTTAATACAAAGTAAAATATAATGTTTATTTTTTTCTCTGTATAATTCTTTTATAATGATTGAAATTTATGTTACATTGTACGGTCAACTGAGGATGGTTCCCCGACCTCTGTTCACCTATTACGGGGAAAATAAATGGGGATACCCATATGGGGCCTCAAAAAAAAAAAAAAAAAAAAAAAATGTTCACTGAAACCTGGTCGAATGACTTATATAATATGAATGTAAATAATTTTCATCATTTTTCTTTGCACAGATAGCGGACACGAAATTGCAAGCGTGATTCGGGTGGTATTACTATTTATATAAGAAATACTTATATTTCAAGTGATTGTAAATTTTATCAAAGTGAAGATGACATTTTATGGGTAAGATTGGATGGAAAATGTTTATCTTTATCAGCAGATTTATATGTAGGTTTATGTTACGTTATGCCAGAAATTAGCAGTAGATATAACTTGATTGAAATTAGTGTATTAGATAGACTAGCTGATTCTATATCCAGTATAAATAAATCCACCAATGGAAATTGTCATATATTACTTGCTGGCCATTTTAATGGACGGACTTCTTTAAAACCTGATTTTATTACAAATGATTCCGGTTAGATTATTTAGTGTTACCAGATGAGTATACACCTGATACTTTTTGTCCAAGATTTTCTCAGGATATCGGACATGTAAACAGTAATGGCAGTGCTATAATAGATCTGTTACAATAGTAAGGGTTGAGGATTTTGAACGGAAGACGGGGTAGTGATAACGGCATTGGTAAATACACTTTTATTGGTAATAGAGGTAGCAGTGTTGTTGATTATGTTCTTGCCTCAAATTATATATTTGAAAGTATTTCTGTTTTAGAAGTAAGAGACCCTAATACTATTACAGATCATTGTTTAATAGAGTTTGTTATTGAAAATAAATTGTCTACACTAATAAATATAGTAACTGAATATCAAAATTGACAATATATTACAAATAAGTGTTCATGGAAAAATGAACTTAAGAATGATTATGTGGCAGGTTTACAGTCTTAAGAGTTTTTGACTAAACTTAATGTTCTAGCTGTTGATGCATATAGTTGTTCAAATAGTTTAGACATAGATAACAACCTAGACCAGTTTTCAAGTCTTTAGGAAGTGTAACCGACATCTTATTTCAGAGAAGTGTTGATAATAATTCAAAGTATAAAATGTTGATAATTATAGTAATCCTTGATTACAGAAGAATGTGAAAGAAAGAGGAGAGATTTTTTGTCTGCACTAAATAGGTACCGAGAGAATAATTTCGGATGTAAATAGACAAACGCTTGTTCGGTTACGATCAAGTTATAAAAATAAACTTAGACAATGTAAAAAACAATATTTAATTACAAAAACCAAAACTTTAGAAATGTATCGAATAAAAAATGCTAAATGTTACTGGAAGTTACTTAAAAATACGTTTCACATTAAGACACCTGACATACCTCTGTCCGCTTTTGAGCAATATTTTAAGGTGGTAAATAATCCTGATGACGCTTTCTTTCAGTCTGATGATGACGTGGTATATTTTAATGAAAGGATTTTTATTAATGAGTTTCAAGTAATTTTTAGCGAACTTGAAATGAAATTATAAGTGCAATTAAAGAATTAAAAACAAACAAAAGCCCAGGTCCAGATAACTATCTGAATGAATATTTTATACACGGAGAAGCAATTATTTTACCGTATTTATTGTCATTATTTAACACAATATTTAAAATTGGACATTTTCCCAGTTCATGGTCTGATGGTTATATAATTCCTTTGCATAAGAAAGGACCAGTTAATATGCCTGAAAATTATAGAGGTATTACTTTATTAAGTACCTTGAGAAAATTGTTTACACGTATCATAAATAACAGGTTACACTCATGGGCTATAACGTATATGTGAATGCTCAAGCAGGATTTCGCGGCTGTATGGGTACTACAGATAATTTATTTGTATTACATGGATTGATATCTCACATGATCAATAATGGTAAAAAAATGTTGTTTTATTGATTTCAAAAAAGCTTTTGATTACATCGAAAGAAATAGTTTATAGTATAAATTAATCAAATTTGGTATAAAAGGTAAAATGTTTAATGTTTTTAAGAGTATTTTTGAAAGTGTTAAGTTACGTGTTAAGTTTAATATGTTTAGTAATGATTTTTCCTGTAATTTAGGAGTACGTCAGGGAGAATGTTTATCGCCATTTTTGTTTTATGATTCTAAATGATTTGGAAGAGCATTTAATACTGAATGGTTTCAATGGTATTTACTTATACATGACAAAACTATTTCTTCTTCTTAGCGCCGATGATATGGTTATATTTTCAGGAACTGAAGATGGGTTACAGAATGGTTTAGATTGTTTGCATGATTATTGTTGTAGGTGGAAATTAGTAATAAATGTCAAAAACAAAATAGTAATTTTTCGGAAGAGTGTGGGTTTACCTGGAAATGTACGGTTTAGTTTTAATGGAGATATTGTGGAAATAGTCAAACATTTTTCATATTTGGGAATAATTAGTTTTCTCAAACTGGTTCACGGAGTCAGACACAAGTTGCATTATCAGAAGAAGCAAAGAAAGCTATCTTTACATTAAATAAATATTTATTTAACTTTACAGATGTTAATGTAAATCATAGACTTGAAATATTCGATAAGTTAATACTCCCGAAATTAATTTTAGTAGGTGAGATCTGGGGTTTTCATTCAGCAGGAAAGATAATGCGTATACATACTATATATTGTAAGTGAGTCTTAAATGTTAAAAGATGTAAGCAAAATGATTATGTGTATGGAGTACTAGGTAGATCAGAGTTAATTTATGATAGATATTTTAAAATAATAAAATACTGGTGGAAAATAACTTGTTCAAATGAAATCAAATATTGTGCCATTGTTTATAATGTATTAATGAAGGATGCTGAACTTTGTCCTAATAAAGTATCATGGGTTACACTCGTCAAGGATATGTTATCTAGAATGGGTTTTCTTGATGTTTGGCTAGCTCAAGGTCTTGGAAATATTTTTTTTCTGAATATTTTCAAACAACTATTAAAAGGCATAAATATTCAATCATGGAATGACAGATTACAAAATTCTTCAAGAGCAATCTTTTACAAAGAAATTATCAAACACGAGTTTCAGTTTTATTTATCTAGTGTTTATACCTAAATTTAGAAATGCTATGTCAAAATTATTATTATCATCTCATAACTTGGCTGTGGAAACTGGTAGATGGCATCGGTCAGCAAGTATTCCCAATAATAATAGAAAATGCATAACATGTAATATTGTTGAAAATAAGTATCAATTTCTGTTAGAATGTAAGCTATATATTAATTTACGCAAACAATCTATACCACGATTGTATTGGTTTCGCCCGAACATGCATAAATTAGTTCAATTATTTGAATCAAAAAATGAAAATACTATTAAGAAATTTAGTGTTTATAATATAAAACTTTCGAGATAAGAATTTCCATTATTTGATATTGTATAGATATGCATTTAATATTGTATATGATGTATGTTGGTTTTATGTTAATGTGGATATGGATGTGATTTACATTTATGGTCTATATGTATACAATTCAAAATCAGCGCCTTCTCCGCAAAATTGTATCATAATAATGTCCGATTTATAATAGGTCTCGTATATTACATATCATTAGTTTTATTTATATGTATTGTGTAATGTCACCATGTTACGTCATGTACTGTTTATGTATGATGTTTATTGTCACCAGAGCCCAAGGTCTATCGATATATATATCTTTTTTTACGACGATGACGCGGCGGAACGAATATCTGTTAATCGATTATTGTCTCTATTCAGTTAAGTAACTGATCGTCGATGACTAGTGACAATCGAAACATCATTAATAATAACTAACTAAGAAGCATTTTGTGTAATTTTAGCCATACCTCGGTTTTATAATCAACCATTTGTATTTATAATGTGTATCAGCATTAACAGGAAACTATAACTGAAACGGTATGGCCTGTGTCAATAAAACACCATACAATCCTGTAAAAATAAGTTATTTATCAATATTAACACAATACTATAATGAAATTATATATTGTGTATCAATAATAACACCATACTATATATATATTGCAATTATACGATGGGTGTCAATAAAAATCATTTGCTTTTCACTCTCGGTATAGTTTTCCCATCCTCATAGCCATCAGTTCCAGCAAAAACATACAACTATAGCATAACAATATAAGCTTAAAGATATAAAACTGTCCAAATCCAAGATATAGTAATTTGAGTTTATTTCATTTCACCACCAACTCCACCACCCCACCCCATCCGATGACCAGATTTGAAATATAGTTACATTGTATTAGGCAAACTCCACACAGTGATCTCCCTTGCAAGCAAAAAACTCACTGCCGTCACTAATGTTACGGGATGATGGTAAACTAACAAGATGGCGTCTCCGTCTGCTGTTACAACAACAAAAATATTTTTTAATTGATATTTTTTTTACCACGAGACGATATTTGATGTTTATTAAAGAAAACATACTTAGGGAAATGACACTCGCAGTAAAATAAAATTTTTGGAAAAAGGAAAATTAGCTAAATTCTGTTAATTTTTACTTGTAGTGGCAGTGGTTATCTACAACTGTAAGGGGAGGTTACTACTGGGGCGGAGTTTGTGTATTAGGGCGAGTGTACCTAAAGAAAAAAAAAATCATAATCGTATCAAACAAAGACAAATTGTTAATATTTTCGTACCATCTTGTTCAACGGTAGTGATAGTTTGAAAATCTTTATTTTCTTTCCAATCAATGATATTTGATTATGACTAATTGTCATGTAGCATTGTTTAAGGTTAAAATTCGTATGTCAGTTTGTCGCACAAACTTATTCAATGTAGGTCAAAAAGTTCTATTGTATTCTATTTCACAAAGCACCATCAGTAAAATTCAACAACATTGTGACAGTAAGACAAGTAAACATGGTATTCAGACAAAAGAACACTTTTCTCGGACAGGATATAGGACAACTATTCAAGAAGAGAAAATTGCCAATAAAGAAGATAAGATGAGATTTAACACAGTCATTGCGTAGCATAGATGTGAATTTAAACAAAGCGTGTATCAGTATGTGACTGTGGTCATCAAACGAAGTGTGTTAAAACTTGGCTATTAAAAAACTCTTTGACTTTGTCATCTGTATTTTTTGGCATGCAGAATTGCATGTTGTCTTTCAAATAGACAATGCATATAATGATATCCATGTAGCAATGAATATAACGTGATATGTTTGCTTCACCCACTTACCGTTTGTCCCACTTTCTCAGCAAATGAAATAACCCTTTTTCTGTCTAAAGTAATTTTAAAAAAAATATATTTTCGTATTTTGCTCATGCAGGTTATGTGAAAAATATGGACGGTTACATGAGCTGCGTGACTTTAATGAGTCATAGATATTTCTTGAAATATGAAACGTAACCCTGCGGTTAACTTCGCCTCACTTGGATTATATTCCATATTTTAAAAAAAAAAAGAACTCTAAGTAACAAATATTCCAATTCTTTCACGACAGTTGGGCTTGTGTTAAAGAATCGTCCATACATTGCTTGAGTTTTTTTGGTTTGAAAATTTTTATTCGATAATTTGCTAGGCAATATAGTTGAAAACACTTTACATTAATGATAATAACGAAAGACAGTACTTATATTGTTATTTTTCTTAACATTGGAATGTTAGTGTTCACATTAACCAACAATAATTTTGCAATGTGTTCACAGTGTAGTTCACGTATATTCTTCAGCATTGTTTACTTATATTTCAGAATATTTCACCTACATTCATATATTTCAGCGTATTTCAGCATATTTAGTGTTTAGTTTTGTTTATTTTTTTTTCACGTATGATTCAGCATATTTCATGTATATTTCAGCATATTTCTCGTATATATGTTTTAAACTCGTCAGACATATTGATGCGCTTTGTTATTATTTTTTTTTGTTCATTTGTATCATAAAATCACAGCATTAAAGTTAATGATCTTTGTAAAAAAAATAGCAATAGACACTTACTAGTGTTTAAAAAAGCACCAAACATGTTAAGGGTTGCATGTAATTGTCTTCTTTTTTTTCTTTTTTTTTTTTTTTTTGTCTGTTTTTTTCTTGCGGAAGAGAAAGGGATATTTTAAGAAATAAAGTCAAATAAAAAATAAACTTACTCAGGATAAATCCTTTACACCCACTGTTGAATTTATGTACAAAAGATATTGATTATAAAAGATGATTGTGTGTGTTGTGACAGCTTGGTTATAATTTATCCTACAAACTTATCAGATATCTAGTTTTAGCTTACCTGAGCACATGTTCTCAGGATGAGATATTAGGATCGTTGAATCTACGTCGTCTGTCCGTCTTCCACAGTTAGTATGTTTACACTCTACCATCTTCATTCCTTAAGCAATCATCTTCAAACTTCATGGCAATGTTTATAGACATAAAATCTCGGCCTAGTTTGATTATGGCTGATATCGGTCAATTAAGTCAGGAGTTTTGACCTTTGAATTTTACAAAATGCCAGATTCTTTTACTTTGTTTACACTCTAGCATCTGCAATTATTAAGCAATCACCATTTAACATATACACAATTATAATGGCAACAATAGCTAAAATGAGTTCGATTAAGGCCTATATTAGACTGCTAGATCTACATTTTATGCCCTTTACATATCAGAACATCACTTATATTTGCCGTTTTAACACTCTTACATCAGGCAATGCTTTTCAGGTGAGCGAATATTCTAATTATACCATGTCTATTCAACTGAAACTTTGTCAGCCTGGCGGTCTATTTGTTATAATCAATAATGTTGACGTTATTGTTTTCTCTCTAATTGATCTTATTTGCATTGTTTTATCTTAAGCTGTCGTCATACTTAACATGTACCTGATATTGATTTCAGTGAAATGTTGTCAGCATGTACAAATGAAGACTTGACTTGAGTATTTGAGTTTACCGTTGCTTCGACAGTATTTCAGTCATATAGCGACATCAAGCTAATAACAGGTGGAGAAAGACCCCGATGCACGGAGGCATACGGTAGAACCACCGACCTACCGCAAGCCAGCTAGAAGGCTACCTCACATGAAAATCCGAATGACACTGCCGGGATTCGAACCCACGCGGTGAGGGGCTGAGTAAGTGTTAAACGCTGCGACTTTACCTCTCGACCACGGAGGTCCGACAAATGAAGACACAAAAACATTTCTAACTAGAATCACGTTCGGATGTTTCGAATAATATATTTCTTCGTTCACTGGTTTATTAAATGCTGTTAACAAAGATCTTTCAAACATTTGGTTGAAATGTTTAAGCATACTTTTTATTCAATAGAATGTGTTTGACCATTACCTGCCAATTATGTACGGTAGTCTGGAACATGGAAACTTTGTAAGGGAATCTGGTTTGTGCTATATGTTAGATGTTGTGTGTTGCTTTATGAATGCGACGAATGACAATTGGAAACGACGCAAAACAATTGTAAATTACACACGACAATATAATACAACACACAAAAATGTGACAAGTCATTTGACATTATAGTGTACAAATGTTCCGTTGACTTAATATCTTTTTCATTTTAAATTTCTTTGTGTTGCATGAAATTGTCATGTGTCATTTCATACTGTTGTGCTAATATCATATTTCACATGGAAAGGTTCACACATGACCATGCAACATGATTTTCAAAGACAGCAACATAATAGAACATAATAGCAAGTAAATGTTGTCGATTGTTTGTGTTGTGTTACAGTTAAATCTCGACACACAACATTATGAAATGATGCACGACAATGCAACAGGATACAATTCAATGCAACAACACTCAACATTTTGCATTGTTGTTTGTTGTGTCATATTGCCGTGTGATGCTTACAAATGTCGAGCATTGACCTTTCCATACATACCAAAAATGTGTTCGCATTGAATGAACATAAGTTACACAAAGACCATGTCAGTGAAAACACTTGACTTCATTTTTTTAATAACCAGTATGTTGTCACAAGAGTGCAAACTATTTTAAGATGATGTGAAAACCATGATCTTTCAAATATGAGGCTGCAGTGTATAAATTGCTTTTATAAGATAGACCCTATTCTTGAATTCAAATAACCATGATCTTTCAAGTATTTGAACGCAATATCAAAACACGTATACATTTCATTCAATACACGATGGTGTTTAATACAGTTGAATACAGATGATTGCCACTATTCAATCATTCAGTAGCAAGCTTAAAAACTACTTTTCATATGATTAAACAAATAAATTATGTCCGTATGCCAACGTGGAGTAAAAGCCATTTCCATTCTCTGTAAAATTTGCAACCTGTGGACACACAAGAGGTGGACCACAATTACATCTGCAAATCCTGCATCAGCCATTCAGATGGTTTGGCCACGGAAAAAGACCAGGTTAAAAACATATGGGATAGATGGTCTGTACCTGATCGAAATCCGGTGGTCGACCAAAGAAAGATATGATATCAAACTGTAAAAAGAGGATCTAGCATGTTTAACCTCAAAACAGCAGATTCTGTTGATAGGAAAGTTTTGCAGCAATAGAAGAATGCATTCCCAGTAAATGGAAAATGGATGATGATGATGATGATGATGATGATGATTTAAGTACAAATGTCTTCCCAAAATATGATCACAATACATAATTTTGTTTAATACGGTTGACTATCATCTTTCATTTTATATTAAGTTGCAAGCTTGAAAGCCGTTTTTCATTACATAAAACCAGTTTGTTACCTTTTATTATTACTTGTTAATATATAGTTGCGAATTTAAAAACTGTTTTTCATAAAACAAGACTAATTCATTAAATGCGAATATGTATGCGAATATGTATAAGCTTTCAAATTTTTGAACGTGATGTTTGAATATGTGTTACACAAAAGATCATGTTTTTGAGTACAAATGAACATCATTAAAGTAAGTAACGTACCTGCTTAATAATTCAACACTCTAAGGTGTTTCAGCATATTGCAGAAGATTCTACGGAATTAGAGAGACTTTCACCAGAGACAATTCACAGGCCAATGACTATGTCACTTTTGTTCGACTTATTAATGCGCCAGGAAAGTGCAAGAAAATGTTGCAATCTTTTTCATGGTAGACTGTGGCATTTAATGTGACACAGTACGTATTGCTTGTATAAAGTTATTTTGTATGTGAACTATGAAGCAATCAGTGGTCTGAATTCAAATACTCCACATTCGAAGACTCAAGTTCTCTTAATGCTATTTTAATGATAATCATTATATGCAATTTACAATTAACAGTGTTAATTTTATACCTATATCTTGGATGTTATGCTTTTATGCATGTGAACTATAATAAAAAAGAAATAAAAGAGTTATCAAATGTGTTGTTGTTTTTTTTTCTTTTCATTCAGAACGTTTTTTTCGATATATGCCATAAAGATTCCTCAGTTGGACTTCAAATCCACTTGTATATAAACATTCCTGAAAGACTCAAGAATATGGCATGCTTTTTTTTCTCTTTGGAAATATGGGTAAGATAGAAGAGAGTAAAAATATACTGGCTTAGGTCATATGCTTGCCTAAAATTGGTTGGTTGGCCCGGCTTGAAAAATTAATTTTTCCTTTGTTTTCACTTTTTTTTTAAAATAAAATGGCCAAAATGCAATTTTAAATGAATAATTTATTATTTCTGTTTTTTTAAAAATAATCAGCTATGTATATAGTTAAATATGTATAATGATATAAGAAATGAAGACTAGTATGTGAAATAAAGTAAAATGAATAAATATTTAAAAATAAATATATATAACAAAGCGCTGAGGGAACAAGATTTTTAAGATGATGTCGCAATTTCCTTTGTTTATCAAAGCAATTTAATTAATGAGGATCAAATTTTCAAGCCATGTCAATAAACCCAATGTTATGAAACTGCTTTAACCTTGCTTGAACACAGTCTTTAAAAAAAAAAAGAACACATCATTTGTCTTTATGGACTGCTAACAATAATCATATTACCATCCTTACCCTCCCCATGTCTCAATGCCTACAGTTTATAAGATGATAGGAATATGTTGAAGCAAATCTAAATCAACAACCTTTTATTATTTTATATATTTTTTTCTCTTCATTTTTAGCTCACCTGAGCACAACGTGCTCATGGTGAGCTTTTGTGACGGCTTTTTGTCTGGCGTCTGGCGTCAACAATTTCCTTTAAACATCATCTCCTCCTAAACCGCTGATAGGATATTGACCAAACTTCACAGGAATCATCCTTATGATGCCCTCTATCAAGATTGTTCAAATTAGTTTGATTGGTTAAAAAAGTAGGTCACAGAAGCTAAAAACAGATTTTAAAAATGCAAACTTGGAAAATCTTCTTCTGCAAAACTGCAAGGCGTAGAGCTTAGATTTTTGGTATGTAGCATTGTCTAGTGCACCACTATCAAGTTTGTTCAAATTATGACAATGGGGTCAAAATTCGTCCCGCCCCAGGGGTCACTTGAATTTACATAGGCTTAAATAGGAAAAAAAATAGAAAAATCTTCTTCTCAGAAACTAAAAGGCCTGGAGTTCAGATATTTGATGTGTAACATTGCCTTATTGACATCTATCATTTTTGTTCAAATCATGGTCAAAATTGGCCCCGCCCATGGGGTCACTTGATTTTACATAGGAACTAATTTTAAACAAGAGGGCCAAAATGGCCCTAAAGACGCTCACCTGAGAAAAACTGCCTGTACAAGTTACTAAATTATAGCATAGTTGACTCAGTTGTACTAAACATAATCCATGAGATCATTTATAATTCCACGAACTAAACAGTGCCCGTGGTCAAAATCTGAAGTCAAACTTGACTGAGAAATTGTTAAACACATAAATTTAAACATTAAAAGGGGCAGAATTCCTGACCTAATTGACGGATATCAGCCATAATCGAACTTGGCCATAAGAATATGGCTATAAACATTGTCATAGAGTTTGAAGATGATTGCATAAGAAATGAAGATGCTAGCGAGCAAAAAAACTGAATATGCTAAGAAATAAAGATGCTTGAGTGCAAACAAACAAAAATCTGGCATCTTTTAACGAGTTAATAAATAACCAGCCTAACCTATTTCGGGTTGAGATCTACCTCTTCTTTTTCAATAAAATTTCCCTCCAGGGCTATGCACTTGGACCAATGGTGTTCAAGTGCCATCTGCCAAGAAGTGAAGAAGTCAGGGTCCTTTCCATGGAACCACTCCTCAACTGCCGCCACGACTTCTTCGTCAGAGGTCCACGTATACCCTTTTTCAATTTTGGAAAAAAGGAAGAAGTCGCTAGGAGCCAGGTCTGGTGAGTAGGCAGGGTGCGGTATTAATTCATACCCATTTCGCTCCACAGCATCCATTGCAACTTTACAAGTGTGGACTCTTGCATTGTCCTGTTGCAGCAAAACACCTTTGGAGAGTTTACCACGGCGTTTCTTGCGGATGGCGTTCCTCAGCTGGTCTAGCAAGTTTGCATAGTATGCTCCGGTTATTGTACTTCTCTTGGGTAAATGTCCAACAAAATAACGCCCTTTGTGTCCCAAAATACTGTGGCCATCACTTTGCCAGCAGATGGTTGAGTCTTGAACTTCTTTGGCCTTGGGATCCTGGCCCTATGCACTGACGACTCTGGGCTTTATTTTCTGGTTCATAATAATGCACCAAGTCTCATCCACAGTAACTTGACGCAAAAAGAATTCATCTTTTGACCTCAAACGCTTCAACAACGCACTGCATACTGATTTTTGACCATTTGCTCATTGCTAAGGGATTTTGGGACCCAACGGGCTGTAAGCTTGCGCATCCCTAAACGATCATACAAGATTGTTGAAACGGTACCATGTGAAATGCCTAATGCCTGTGCTATTTCTTCAACCTGACTTCGCCTATCTGAGTATACCAGATCTCTGACTTTATTACAGATATCTTCGTCGGTGGCATCAACTGGGCGTCCAGACCTGGCTTCATCTTCTAAAGACGTTCTACTGCGTTTAAACTCCCAACCCAGAATTTAACTTGAGAATAAGATGGTGCAGAAGACCAATACACATCAACTAACTCAGCATGTATGTCCTTACCTGTTTTACCTTTTAAATGCAAGTACCGAATTACGGTACGGTACTCCATTTTTGATGAAAAGCTTGCTTTTACATTACTAGCCATGTTTGACATTCAATATCTGACAAACAAATGACCGTATACATGTGTAGTTTTGTACACAGGTATAGTACATGTATTGAAACAATGCGTGAAAATCGTGGATGTCTCGGTTGATCGGAGATATCATAGGCTGGTTATTTATTGACTCGCCCTCGTATTAAAGGGGGCATTACTCCTGCCCTAATAGGCCAATATCAGCCATAATCGAACTTGACCAAGGAATTATCATGATAAACATTGTCATAAAGTTTGAAGATGATTGCTTAAGAAATGAAGATGCAAGAGTGCAAACAAAGTGAAATCTGGCATTATTTAATATCAAAAGGGGCATAACTCTTTAACCTAATCAGCCGATATCAGCCATAATCAAACTTGGCCAAAAGAATATGGCTATAAACATTGTCATAGAGTTTGAAGATGATTGCTTAAGAAATGAAGATGCTAGAGTGCAAACAAACAAAAATCTGGCTTTTTTAAATATCAAAAGGGGCATAACTCCTGACCTAATGGGCCGATATCAGCCATAATCAAATTTGGCCAAGATTTCATAGTAATAAACATTGTCATAAAGTTTGAAGATGATTGCTTAAGAAATGAAGATGCTAGAGTGCAAACAAAGTGAAATCTGGCTTTTTTTAATATTAAAAGGGGCATAACTCCTGACCTAATGGGCCAATATCAGCCATAATCAAATTGGCCGAGATATTATTTTAATAAACATTGTCATAAAGTTTGAAGATGATTGCTTAACAAATGAAAACGCTAAAGTGCAAACAAATTGTGGACGACGGACGGACGGACGACGGACATTAATCGATCCTAATCAGGTGAGCTAAAAGGTATCCTTGTCAGAAACCACAAGATCATGGGTTTAGATATTTGGTATGTAACATGGCCTTGTCAACCTGAACCAAGTTTTCAAATCATGGCCCTGGGGTCAAATATGGTCCCACGCTAGGGTTAGCTTGGTTTTTTTTACTACATGTAAACTTTTTGTGTGGAATAAAGATTATATTGCTGTTTTTCTGCATGGATTTTGTATTCAGTATGACTATGACTATGTTGTAAAGGCAATGAAAGCAATATTTCTCAATATTTCTCAGGTCAGCTATTCAGGGCCATCTTGGTCCTCTTGTTTCATTACAGTTTACAAAAAAAATGTTATCTCCTGCAGCATCATTAAACATTTTAGTTAAATTTTGACTTCCATAATGCAATTGTAATAATTAATTATCAGAGACAGAAAACGATAACTGATTAATTATTAACATTGCAACTATATCTCTGAAGAAAAACAAACCCTATATATAGATGTCTAAATATGGCCCCATATTGTATATTGTCTGATTCAAAATGTGTGCTACTATAAAACAGCATTGTTAGATGTCTAAATATGGCCCCATATTGTATGGTTCAAAATGTGTCCTACAGCAGAACAGCGTTGCAAGCAACCCTGTTCAAAAATAATAAAAAATAAAATAAATGTATAAACAGTTTTATTTTTATTCAAATAAATATTTTAACATTCCAAACTATCGTTGTTTGTTAATGATTAACAGTCTGATAACTTATTTCAGGAACAGATTACAGCTTAGACGGATGACTAATTACATTGCCTTGATCATTGTTATGTCGGTGAGGAAAATGTGCAACTTGACCGGGGCTCAAACCCGCAGCCTCTCGCTTACAGAACTTTCGCTAACAGAGTAAATCTTAATCGACTGAGCTATGCGGTGTACTCCTGATTTTCCCACTACCGTGACATATGGAATTCATGATGTAGTGCAGTTGCTGCTACGCGCATGCGTACTGAAGGGAGAGAAAAGCCCGCCATTATCCCTGCCTGCAGCAATAAACCAAGCATAGAAATTAGCGTACAATTATGGCCTAGACAGGACCCCTATAAGGTAGGAACCATGTTCTTACCTCTAATTAACCTCATTGCTATTGTAAACAAAGTACAATAATGATATCCGGAACTTCGTTAAAAGATGACCATGAAAAGCATGCATGCTGCAAAATAATATTTCTGTTATTATTCTTATAGATTTGTATTCATTTCTATCCATTAAATGTTATTTAAAATGTTTTTGTACCTTAATGGCACTTGGAAAAACGAATGTGTTAAAAATTTATACAGGAATAAGTCTATCTATGTCTAGAAGTACATATTTAAAAACATAATTATGAGTATGGTTTGTCGCGGCCGGGAACCGAACCCAAGACCTCCCGCTTCCGAGGCGGACACTCTATTCACTTGGTCACCGGGGACGGTATATGATTATAAGATAGAGGGGAAATCAAAAGTAATGAAATATAGGCATGAAATGAGCACACCTAAGCAATGTTCTTTCATTGTAAAGTTGTACATTGTTAGAGCGTCCACCTCATCCAGCTCTCAGCCCCTCACCGCTGTGGGTTCGAATCCCGGTAGGGACTTCGGATTGTTCATGTGAGGAAGCCTTCCAGCTGGCTTGCGGTAGGTCGGTGGTTCTACCCGGGTACCTCTGTGTACTCGGGGTCTTCCTCCACCTGTAATTAGCTGGACGTCGCTATATGATTTAAATACTATCACAGCGACGGTAAACCCCAATACAACAACAACAACAACCTCATCCAGACCTCCCGTTCACCAACAAAACCGAAAGTAGGGGCTTATCAAGAAATTTACACAATATCGGCCAATTTATCGGTATCTCCTTGAAAAATATACATAAAATAATATGTAGATTTCATATATAAAACAAATTTTATATACATACAGTATACATGTAGTCCGAGATGAGAGATTAATGAAATATAAAAAAAAAAAAAAGGTTCCAAATTCCTTATCTGAGTTGCTATGCAGCACTGACATTCACATTGTATTTATGTATTATACATACATACATATCTAGTGCAATATGCATTTTTTATATTATAGTAATGGTTTAACCATGCTATGCAGATATCTTAGTATTAACTTAAAACAGTTAACCCTTAAACAATCACTTAATTCAAGAGTTGTAAAACCAGTTAACATCTCTGTTATTTGATTACGGGGAGTTAGTCTGATGAAGTTTTCATATTCTACTGCACCGAATTTAATACATAGAATGTTCCAGAGTTGCAGTCTTTTAACATTGTTACAGAGGCAGTACATAATAACATGTTGTGTAATTTGGTCAGTGGTAAGCTGACACAGTGGACAAATAGACTGATATTGTCGACCATATAATTTTAACAGAATACTGAGACCTGATCTAAAGTAAGGGAGATACTCGCGATACATTTTACTGAATTGCCAAAACACACAGGGTACTATCTGAACTTGTATATTGACAAAGGAATGCAGATCATGGTCAGCTGTAATGTTCCTAATATGATCAGAGTTTGCCTGAAGGGTGATTTTTTCCTTTTCCTTTACAATAGATTTCCATTGCCTTACGTTTGGGAATACACTATTATCAATATATTCAACAATACAGTTAGTTAAATCATATTTGCCCAAAATTCGGTATATATCTGGGAAGAACCCAAGGCATTTACCCGGCTTATTCATATAATGTGACAGTCGATATAAAAATAAAGACTTTACAGCTCTTTCTTGAATGATATTACACATTTGACCAAAGAAAATAAGTTTTCTTTTGTCTATTTCATATTTAATAGGATATGAAACAAAACATGCATAAGCTAGAGAGGATCTACAACTCTGTGGAAGCGACTGCATAAATTTTGTACAATGTCTGTGGATACGCTCTCATGATTTAACTTGTGTGCTGGTAAGGCCGTTCCACAACTTTATATTGAGCAACTCACCTGTTAAAAGTGGCTATTGGTCCTTTTTTTTTTTGCCATCTGTCCATCGTGTGTTTGTGTTTATGGCAGAGAATGACCGGTATGAACGCAGAGAGCCCGCCGATATGGTTAGGCACCGTGATGTAGATAAGTTGTTTTAGAAGTGTTTCTTGGTTTACGTAGGGGAATTAGCTCAAGTGGTAGAGCGCTCGCTTAGCATGTGAGAGGTACCGGGATCGATACCCGGATTCTCCAATGTTTTTAAATTTTACTTAATTATAACAAATATAATATCTAATATAATATAAAATATAACAAAATAAACAAAAAACATCGTTATTTTTTTCTCTCATTATTAAATAAAACACTTCAATTATGAAATTGTGTTGTCTAAATGTTTTGTTGTTTTTTTTGTTGTTGTTTTTTTTTGTATTGTTTTGTTGTTTTTCCAGAGGGACCAATGTGTTGTGTGCTATAGTTTTATTCAGAACAATCGAAATCAGATATCACTCTAACAGATATATAATTTAAAATTTTAATGAGCTTTCACTATAGCTTTTGTGTAGTCCTTGATATGGATTGATTGGATATGGAGACTGGATACCAAGTGAATTGTCGGTTAATAGCTATTCATAGCTAATGTTATTCTGTTGTAAAACATGTCTCCGACAATAAATCATTATTTGAAAACTCTGGAGCAGGCTATATATGAATGGCAAATTATATGTAACATAATATATAGAATAGTTCGATGACTTCTCTCACCGCACACACACACAAAAAAAAAAAAATAAAAAAAAAATGAATATATCAAAGGGCAACAACTCAGTTAGAATTAAACCGATTGTGATGTCGCAAAGATATCCACAACAAACGCTGGTATTTATAAAAGCTGTGAAGTTAATATAAAAATCTGACTAGTTAAAAACAAAATCTAACAAAAGGTGTTTGTGGGGGGGGGGGGGGGGGGGGGGGTGTAACTCAGTGAAAATTAGGCAAGCATGACATATGTGAGGGGGAGTATAACTCAGTAAAAAATGAGGCAAGCATGACATATGTCATATTCACTCTTGTTTCTGTGTGTGTGTGTGGGGGGGGGGGGGTAAAACACTTACAGTTTTTAACCAATTTATGTTTGAAAATATATGAGAAATCACTATAATTCGTTCTAATATTAAAAATACAGTGCCTAACCCTCTTTACCGGAGTTATTCAACAACATGAATTCATCAAAGGATTATTTTCCGGGGGAATATGTCCTCCCCTTAACACTCACATTCAGATCAGACACTCCCCTCTGGATCCGCGCCTGTGGCGTTGAAAAACATTTGACAGATAGGGTCCTGCTGGATATACCTACAAGCAGTTCAAATCTATAATTAACATCCCTCTAACGGCTGGGTTTAAAACATTGAATAGGTCTGTAAATTTTTTTTTAATTATGAACTAAATACCCGGTGTATGGTATATATTACTAACGTAACATGTGCAAATTTGTTTTGGCATTACTTCTCATGTTCTAAATCACTAGGGCTGTGTATTGCAGGAGAAATAATATTGCAATATATTGTGATATTTGAACCTAACATTGCGATGTATTGCAATATACATTATATACAGTGTATTGCCTAAAATCAAAACAACATACATAAAAGATGTGGGTGCTTCTTTTATTTTAAGCTAGATCTATTTTAAAGGATTTTCATATTTTGAGCTTTTTGTGCAAGCAGGGTTCTCCGGATGAAGGTACAAACTCAAAATTCTTTGCCTTAACTTTTCACCTGATGTTTTGACTTCAATTTTCCCCATTCTTATATATAGTAACCTTTACCACTTTATCATAATAGCTTGTTTTTGCTGCGTAGCCATTATGCAACTGTTCTCCTGAACAAAGACCTATAATAATGCTTAATAGGTCTTTGTCCTGAAGTTTTGAAATGTTTAAACATAAATTCAATGATGTTGTAGATCTTAAAACATATTTGCTATTTATTTCTATTTAGTAGATCTACTTAATACTTGAAAATTACTCTGAGCTCTACTTTTACAAAATAGATCTATATTGCGATATTTGAAATCATATTGCAATATATTGGCAAACAAATGGTATTTCGATTATATATTGCAATAGTGTGATATATTGCCTACCCCTATAAATCACTTAATTGGCTCGACATTGGGGAAAAACACGGGGATTAAAGCGTATATAATATATGCTCCCGATATTGAATGGATCAGAAATACATGACCTTTCAAGCTCTACCGTTATATTTTCATCACACCCATGGATATTATTTAAAACAGTCAACATGCTGTAACAAACAGCCCGGGCGTTTCTGGGTCTATTTGAAAGTTAAGGCCTATAGCTGGGGTGGTATTTTTTTCTTAATTAAATTTATATGCAACATATTACCTTATTTCGCTAAGTTCAAAAGTAATAATAAACAAGACAAAATCTGTAGATTTGTTAATCAAGTTTATATAGACTAGATCTAGAGTTATGGACCTTAAATTGATGAAAAATGGTTAAATCAACAGTGTCCGCTATTAATTCGAACAAAGAATCCCCATGATAGACAATTAGACATTACCACTATCATGCATGTATGCATTTAGGTCGATGCAGTTTGTATGGTCCTTACAAAGTATGTAATGTTAATAGATTCTATGGTGTGTGTGTGTGTGTGTGTTGCTGTTTTTCGAACACAATTTATATGATGTCTGCATTTGTGAAACATTACACGCCAAGGGGTAGCGCCGATTACTCGCAAAACGTACGTGCAGAAATCTCAGCAGAACATGTCTTTACATCAAATAAGTACTATTTTCACATTTATTGCGGGGAAATCTTCCTGTTTTGATATCTGTATTTCGTTACCAAGTTTTGAGTTTTATTATATTCAAGGGACGTAAATCTTGT
Organism: Solen grandis; assembly: GCA_021229015.1. Classification (NCBI taxonomy): domain Eukaryota; kingdom Metazoa; phylum Mollusca; class Bivalvia; order Adapedonta; family Solenidae; genus Solen; species Solen grandis. The sequence goes on from CM037783.1 coordinate 1,564,370, forward strand.
ACAAATTTTTTATTTAAAGGGGAGGTCGCGTACCCTCGGCGCGAACAAAGTGAAAACGAGGCTATCGTAATTGTCGGAAATGCGGACATTGTTGTGAGATTTATTATGGTGCATATCAAAACAGGAGAGTTGAAAATGTGATAATTTTGTATACATAAGTAAGGACAAAGAAAATTTCCATATTGTACATAAAACGCATAATCTGACCCACTTTCTGGGCAAGAAAAACGAAAGTTGCGTGCAAACGAAACTCGTCGGGCGGAAACACACGAGGATGGAGGTAGAGGTAAATATGACGATTGTTCGACATTTCAACATATTTGCAGTGTTGTGTTGGAATATCTAGAAAGAAACTAAGTTTACGTGGTCATGCATACCGTGATCATGCTTTAAAAGCCATTTAAATGGCTGCATAATTGGTTCAGTTTAGAAAACGGTGTTAAAGTAAACATTGCCTCGTGTAATTTATCCTATATGTATTTCATGCCAAATTGTATTCAAAATCAACTTATGTTTGCTATGGAAAACAAGATCTACATAAAGTTTTATATATATAATGCCTTAATTCAAAATATTTTCATTTGTAGTGCTCCGACAGACCCATTTTGCCCGTAAATTTTTTTTTAGGTTGTTGAGTTGATTTTTTTTTTTGATTTTTTTTTATCTTTTTGTGTCCATTCTGTAGAAGAAAAGCACTCTTGGCTATATCATTATCATTTGAAATAAAAAAAATAAAATAAAAAAAACACCAACACCCACCCCTGGAATTCAGGGTTGGGAGTACGTACTACAAACAATTTGTAAATGATGGCTCGACGCCTTTTTATATTAAACAAGAAATATCTTTTAGAAAAAAAAGAAAGATATTTGGCATCGATGGGAAAGTCTTGAGAGTCAAGAAGGATCAAACAGCACCTCACTATGTAGTCCAATATATAAGCCTTCGGATATCATAATTCACCTTTAACATATAAGTGTTTGAAATAGTCGCCTGCCCGATTGCCCTGGCAAATAAAAACTCATAGAGGGCAAGTTAAAATGTCAATGGAGTTTTCCGAGGGGCAACTTTAAAAATTACTAGCTTGTGTATTGTATGCACTCGCGTATAGTGCGCATCCCAAGTTTGAGGTTCAAAACCTTGGTAAAAATCTATTTATGCGCACTCATTCTTCGTACATCAAAGAGACTGTCATTTTGTTTAGCCGTGGGTGTTTTGCGGATATTCGATTGAACTACATGTAGCCGGGTACAGGTATTTGGTGATAAATCAATAGGCAATAAGACATGAGTGTCTCGATAGCTCAGTGGTAGAGCGCAGGAACGGTAGTCCTGAGGCCCTGGGTTCGAGTCCCGGTCGAGCCATGATTTTTTCACCACCTGTTACATTTGGCGCCCAACGTAAATAACCTACTGTTTGATATGGCTACTGCTTCGGCACCTCAAGAACTTTTCACAATGTTCTTTGTCTCAAAGAATTCGGGACGAATTCTAAATTTGGAGGGGGAATATGTAGCCGGGTACAGGTATTTGGTGATAAATCAATAGGCAATAAGACATGAGTGTCTCGATAGCTCAGTGGTAGAGCGCAGGAACGGTAGTCCTGAGGCCCTGGGTTCGAGTCCCGGTAGAGCCATGATTTTTTCACCACCTGTTACATACAGGTAACAAAAGTTCTTCTGCTTTCACAAGTCAGTGCAACTTGTTTGATTGTCACAAGTCCCTTTCCAATTGAAATTTGAAGTAAAAAATTATCTTTAACTGAACAGTTCCGTCCAAAATGGAACTAACTAGTTAAAATATCGTCTGAATGTACCAAAAACAATAAACTGATTGTATAATCATTACATAATGGCAGTCTTGGTTTGTCTCAGTAATGACGATGCAAACATCGTATTTGGGTTTTTGTTGTTGGGTTTACAGGTTTATTCCCATCGATATAAACAAAATGAATATGAACACGAGAACAATGATTTATTACACAGTTATATTGTAGATACAAACAGACTTCAGTTTCCGGCAAGTATATACAATAAAGCTTTAATACCGATTCAAAATATACTCATATAGACTTTGCCGGTTGCTGGTATACTTCTTAGTGGGTGGGGTAAAGTTTGGAAACATTATGAAAAAACAGAATTCTCGTGTATTTTGCGCACCCCTTCTCTGAAATCGAATTTGAAGTCATAGAAATGTGCACAATACATCAGTGTTTAATTTCAGTAATAACAACATGACACAAAATTGATAAAGTTAATTTCATAAATAAACTTTACCACTTTTCAATATAATTATTATTATTACTATTATTACACCACATTTATACAGCACTTTTTTCATATATGTTATACGTTCAAAAGTGTTTTACAATCTGTTTAAACACACACAAAAAAATAGGAGATGTACAATACATGCAATGAAACCATCCACTGAAACTAAATACACCTAAAATAAGGTAAGAATATCATGCGTAGAGTGTTTTAAAATATAAGTAACAACAGTGTCATAATATCAAATAGTATTAAAGTAAAGTAAAGGTTACCTGATAAAATTTAAAAAAATCATTAAATAAACGTGTAAAAAAGCAACATTAAAATGTTTAAATCCACAGTTATTAAAAATAAAGTAATCTAGTAATTTTCCATTTTAATGATCGCTATAGAATTGAACAAAGAAGTATGTTTTTTAAGAGTTTCTTAAATGAGACAAAACTGCTGGATTGGCGTATTAATACTGGCAACAAGTTCCAGAGTTTTGGAGCACTAAGAGTAAAGCATCTGTCCCCATATTTCAATGTTGTCACTGAAACGTCTTGGGATCTATAAGTACAAGGCTGGGTCTGTAAATTTCTAAGATTAATTGAATATACTCCGGTGATTGACCATGTAGTGCCTTGAACGTAAGAGTAAATAACTTAACTGTATTCTGGCTTCTACAGGTAACCAATGCAGTTCTTTAAGGATGGGGGTTATATGACTGAAACGTGGGGTTTTTGTAATAATCCTAGCCGCTGTGTTTTGGACAGTCTGTAGCTTTTGGAGAGTGTTTTTTGGTAATCCATATAACAGAGAATTATAGTAGTCCAATCAAGATGTAACAAGACTGTTAACAAGCGATTTTGTTGCGTCAGTTGTAAGATATGTTTTTATGTTGATTTCATGAGTTCGGTTTCTCCACATACATAAAGAAGGACAAGTTAATATAAATGGGGGCAAGCTGAAATCACCTAGAAATTGCCCTATGGGCATGTTGGATTTCAGATTTATTTCCAACACTGAACATTCTAGAGACCGAGTTTTAACATTTTTACTTTCAACAGATATGCAAAGTCTTATGGCTTCCCATAGAGGTCCATGTAGCAAAACACTAAAGTAAGATAAGTACCACATGCCTGCAGGGCTTTTTTTCCGAAATTTGGGAAGGGGCCTTAGCCTTCTATTTTGGGAAATTGAAACGCGATTTCGGGGCGTTTTGGGAAAAAGGTAGACTCAATTCACATGTATACACAGTAATATTCTAACAGTCTTATGAATCTTAAAGAAGAAAAACGAATTGATATAACAACTAGACATAAAACAGAGCTGTCTTTGGTTCAAATCGCTGCACTATTTAAAATGGTACTAATGTCCATAAACAATCTTCCTCCTTGGTGTCAACACCAAGACTAGCACTAGCTGCAAAAATGTTTTCGCATTCACCAGATAGAGCCAAATCTCTTAAGTTGGAGGCTATTTTTTAAAATAAATATTTTTTTTATTAAAAAATTAATTTTTTGAAATTAACTCTAAGTTTAATATAGAAAATTGTTAAAATATTTTGTCAAATTTTAAAAATAAATCATTCAAAAATAAATGGTGATATAATTACTATATAAAATACTTTTAAAAAAAATGATATCAATATGTTTAAATATTACATGTATAAAAGACTAATAATAAATCAAAAGTGAAATTAAAAAAAAAAAAATTGAGTATGTTATGTTTGGGGGACGTTTCATTTTGGCTACGTTTTTGACTTTTTCCTTAGCAATAAGGAATTGGTTATTTATACATCAAGGTAAATAACTGATGTGTTTATGTATTGAAAACTTACTTGGTGAACCGAACAACTGATCTGAATGTTTTAAAAAGATAAACAAGCAATAAAAATGCTAATGTATCTTCGCAAACAGCCGCCATTGACTGAGATGATTGCGCAAATAACAGCTCTCTAAATGAAGGTAAAACAATAGTCGGTAGAAGGTGTGACAAATGATAGTCGTCCAATAAGATCCGAGTATTCCACATTGAGCCTTAGAATGCGTGTTGATTGGGTCATCGAACAGCAGGTGCTTTACTTTAAGTAGTATGCAGTGTAGAGTGACGTATAATTTTGTGCATTACGGAAACAACTGCGTTACTTTTTTTTTCTCTGTGTTAATGAATATTCGCTTATAGGTTTAAGGAGAAAAATAGTTGGAACATATTGGGAATTTTATCATTAGATTTTGGGAATTCTTTTGGTCAAAATTGGGAAAAATATAGCCTTTTTACGATTGGGAAGTCACCGAAGATCGGCCTCTAATATAGAAGGAAAAAAAGCCCTGGCCTGTTGACAAAATAACTCTCATATATAGAAAAGAGATACAAAAAAATATTAACTGATCACATTAAAGTTTGAAATATTACTATTATAATGTCAAAAAATCCTTTTGTAGTAAACACATCAGTTGATGTTGTCAATTGTCCACCATCTTGCTGTGTAAATCAGTGTTATGTAAAATATATGGAATAGCAGAAAATATTTAGACAAAATATATAGTCAGATTAACAATGTGAGTGAGACAATTCTCATTCACTGATATATAATCATCTATCGTATTGCACACTACACGATATAAATGTTTCAAACATTGGAAATGTTTATTTTGGACTTAAAGCATGATATAGTTTACAAGACAAATTTTGTCTACCCCGAATTTGTGTTCCCAGTTTAACCCTGACTGTACACATTTTATTCGGAACACTAGGGTGTTCTTTGTAGGTAATGGAGGATATAAATGGAAAAAAAGAAAAGTGAAGTTTTAAGCTTGACTATTCAAAGAATATGTGAGCTCTTGTAGTCGCCCTTGCGTCGGCATTGCAGCTTTTGGTTAAAGTATTGCATGCAAGATACTCTCATGCTTATATCTCAGTATCCAGGCATGCGATTGATTTTAAACATCTTTAATATGTTTAGGGGTATCATACTTTCATTGTAGATAACTCTTGATAGAATATGTTACAAATTATGGCCCCTTTTTTAACTTAGAAATTTTGGTTAAAGTTTTGCATGCAAGGTACTTTCATGCTAATATCTCAGTATCCAGGCATTCAATTGATTTGAAACATCTTTCAATACATTTAGGGGTAACATACTATAAAGGTAGATGACTTTTGATGGAATATATTACAAGTTATGGCCCTTTTTTAACTTTGAAATTTTAAATTTTGGTACTTTCATGCTTATATCTCAGAGTCAAGCTATGGGATTGATTTGAAACATCTTTAATGTGTTTAGGGGTATCATATTATAAAGGAAGATAACACTTGATGGAATATATTAAAATTATGGCCCCCTTTTAACTTAGAATTTTGGTTTAATTTTTTGCGTTCAAGCTACTATCCCGCTTATATCTCAGAAATTGCTAGTGGAAATGACTAGGAAGTTAGGGAGTGTCTTCAGGGGCATCAGAAAACCAAGGAGGATATCTTTTAGACTGAATTTATGCAAATTATTGCCCTTTTCTTGCTTGGATTTTTGGTTTAAGTATTGCATGCACAGTGTTATTATGCTTATGTCTCAGTAACTAGGCATGGGATTGATTTTAAACTTCATAAAAGTATTAAGGGGTATCAGACTATCAAGGTATATCAATTTTGACTGTTATTATGTACAGGGTATGTGAAGGGCAAGAACTGAAATAGATTTCATTTGATTTACCAACAAGCATTTTGAATAGTCGAGCGTGCTGTCCTCTGACAGCTCTTGTTGATAAAGTATTTCACCCTCTTAATGTATGACAATTACCTTAACTTATATGGTAAATTATTATGTCTATCATAGGTTTAATGTGTTTTCATATTGAATTGCTGATTTTTATGCTTATGATGAATGAAAATGTAGCGCATTAGAATTAATGCAGAGTTTGCTACATCAGTGTATACGGCAAGCCGCAAGACATAGCGTATCAAGAAAATAGTAAAATCGATACGCTAAGGCTTATTTATAGGACTACTCACTATGCAGTCCAAGATTGTGACCAATTTGGTAGATACCAAATACGACAAATATTTGACACCTACATGCTCCACAAAAACTAGGAAGAAACATAAGAAAACCTTCTGTGTATTTTCGAGACAAATTCAAAGCATGAGCAAATTGTCCAACTCTTGCAAAGTCTCAATTTCAAATATCTCTTTTTATTAAAAAAAAAGGTACTTAATTAAAAAACCTTTTTTAAAAAAAATTAAAAAGGCCCATGTGATAATTAAAAGGTTGAATTTAAGTCATGATTTTAAAGAAATTTTAAAATAGAACTGAAAATAATTTCTTGCAGTAGAAAAATGACTAATTTATAATATGTTTACATTTTTCTCTTCGATTTTTCCATACCTTTTCAGAGTTCATTCTAGGCTGCATTTTTGCACCAAAGGTCCGCTTAATATTTGACTGGCCATTTAAAAAAAAATGTATGCGCCCCTGTGGCGCATTATTTTTGCCGTAGGCACTTTCTAAGATACTCAGTGTGCTAACAGTGTGTTTATTAACCATAACTATGTGCATCCAGGAAGTTATTTCTATAAATTCTCTACACATTTAATAAATTTGTAAATCCGAGCAGTCTGCTATATATTTAGGTATGCTTTCATTTGTCTGCTGTTTGCCTCACGACACACAAATGACTAATGCAAAATGTTAAAACACAAGCATACGTGTATATAGCCGATTTCTTCAAAAAAACTTAAAGACTATTGAAAATAATGAACAACCAAGCCCAGAACCATGCGTCTCTGAGGTTGTAACTTCCCATGTATCCAACATAGATCGCCCAAGCGTAATCCCAATCGAGTTTGTTAGAAATGATAAGTGCTGCTGTCAAGTCTAGCTTTTTTTAGAGCAGGACAAAGCATTGAAAAATGCCATAAGCAATAGTATGTCCCAATACAAATACAGGTGGCCCCTTTTCAGAGCTGGCATGGGCCATTGGCCCCTTCGATGGCAATCCTAGAATGCCCATCTGAACGTTTGCTATATCCAGTGATCTCCTGTGTGCCTGAACAATACTTTCCACTGGCTTTTTTAGACGTTTTCTATCTGATAATCTCTGTTTTATGTCTTTGGTTAAGATTTTCTCTTTAGTTAGTTGATTTTTTTTTTCTTCATATATTTCAGACAGAAGGTGTAGAATCAGAAGGTGAAAACCAATTACTGAAATCGGACATCTCAGATGGGGAATCGGCTAAAGTAATAAGTGACAATGCAGCGGCTGAACAAGGAGTAAAGGAAAACAAACAAGGAGGAGGTATTGTTGCTGGAGGTTGTATGCCATTAATAACATTAATTAGGAACATGAATTCTAACCCTATACCTCATGAATATTCAGAAACAAATTTATGATTCAATTCATACAAATTAACTTAAAATGGTTATAACATATATTTTTTATGAAACCATGAACAACAATTTTTTTTTCAGTTTGCTGATTTTGCTTTGCTCATCCTGTTCTCTCCATTGCCACTTTCATTTGGATTTCCTCAGCAGTTTCCTTTCAAACAATTTTTGTAAAACAAAACAAATGTTTGCTGAAGAAAATAAAGATTTTAAAAATAAGCTAACACACATTGTCAGGGTTCTCAGAATTGGGTCCTTGACAAAAATATGCCAAAGGTCATATAAGAAAAGCTCTGAAAAAAGGAGTCCTGTCCCAAAAATGGAAGTCCAGGACTCAACACCTGGAGTTCATGATATTTTATTGTCAATTATTGCTTTTTGATGCTTCAAATAAACCGACAAACTTCAGTATCAGAAATATGCTACAAAAATAAATCTAAGCTTTGCTAAATGAAATATCAGGAAGGGGAAATAGCCAAAATACAAAAATCCTAGAATGAAACATTTGATCAAACTTTAATTCTTTTGTCAAAACATATATGGCTTTTAATAAGTTCTTGTAAAGGTTACCATCTCCTAGAGCCTACATTACAAACAGCATATCAATTGACAGTTTTTGTAAGGTTTTTAAGCTGTCTCATCAGAAAATCATGACCCTTACTAGCTGTGTCCAACAAATATGTTCACTACCTTCAAAAGCTTTCATAAATCAAATTTGTATGTTACTTTTTCATAAACAGTCATATATTTTCATGACTTTATTATTTTTTTAACAGAATCTGGCATTGATAACACAGAAGATGAAAGTTCAAATCAGGCCAAGTGACTGCAGAAAATATTGGTTGTACTGCTGCCATAGTAACTGAGAAAGATGCAGATGATGTTGGAGAAAATAAAGATTCAAATATTGAAAGTCCCAGTGATGAGCTTGCCGGTGCTGAACAAAATATTGAAAAACAAAGGGATGAGTCAGCTGATGTTGGTTCTGTGATTGAAAATGCAGATTCAGGTGTGGAACAAGAGGACTGTCTTCTTGATGACAGAAAGGAAGACAGTGGTGCTGTAGTGCCTGGAAATGACACAGATGAAGAAAGAATCACTGTTGAAAAAAGTGGTGTCATAGGTAATGTAGATTTAGCTGATTGTGAATTGGAGGCTGGTGATGAAAAAAGTGATATTGACAATGATGCAGAAAGGACTGAAATTGGAGACGAGGTTGATTCTGGGGAGAAAACTATTAAGGATGACAATGTAGATGATGCCAGTGAGATAGAGTATATGGATACCAGTGATGGAGATAAAGGGAAGGAGGAAACTGAGTTGTGTCAGGAAATGAGTGAGGAAGAGAATATTGCAGACCACGATGTTGAGATTACACGTAATAGTGAAAGTAGTGTTGAAAATAATGAAGATGTGAATTCAGCGATTACAGGTATGATAAAAACATGCAAAGGATTCACTAATGTTTGCATTTATATTTGTCATCAAATTTTCATCATCATTTTAAATTTCTGTTATTCTGAAGGTGACATTTTTGATGTTTTCTCTCCCTAAGTTTTACCAGAATATATTCTGTCATTTTGTAGGATTATATTTCATTCAAATCTTTACAGTTATCTTCCAACGTATACAAATATATATTTAGCAACATTTTATGTATATGATTTTTGAAGGAAGACTTCTAAGCAACATCCATTATATATAAAAAATATGTACTTCAGTTTATTTTGTAGGATATAAAATTTCCTGAAATAGGGACTGATGCATCTATTCAGATTTTCATTCTAATGTTCTGCTGACTTTGTAAAACATCAGCAAGACTTAGAAAAAAATCAGAAGAAGTTAAATGAAATGATTAAAAAAAAAAGATTAATTCTCTACCTCATATGATATGCCGATATAGAAGCGTTTCTGAGTATTAACTGAGTAGACCCAGATCAGACATCCTCTTTCAGCAAGGTCTTTTAGTATTGTAGTTCAGAGTCTACACTGTAACATCCTGTTTTTCATATTTAAATCATATACCATTTAAAGTTCAGTAAATTGATATTCATCAGGTCATTCATTTATACATGAATTCTCATGTCATAAAGGGTGAATACTGAGCAGTTCCGCTATGAATATTTAAGAGGACTCCCAACTGTTTGGCCAATCTCTGTGAAAGACTTAACCCTTTCCCTCATATATACTCCTTTTGACGCCTCAATAGGTATCACATAAAGCCTGATCTGCAGAAAACCACAGTTAAACCTTACCAAATTTAATTACAAAATCCTCATTTCCAGACCACTAAGGAGCAGCGAACAGCATAAAACCTGATCAGCCTGCGAGTTACTCGCAGGCTGATCTGGTTTTATGCTGTTCGCATAGGTCTTTTCATGGTTTCCTCTATGAGGGAAAGGGTTATACTTTAGGAATCCTAGTAAGAATCCTGAATTAGCCTACAATATAACTACAGTTTGACCTGGTTTCATACAGGTTACAGTTGTCATGTTTATACTCCCTGCAACAAAGTTTGTCTGCACTTACTCTCCAAAACTCTTGTCTTTAATTGGATGAAATTTAACTTGATTGATCAGTATCAGGTTTAGTTGTGCATATCATTAGCACATAGTTATGGGTTGGAGAAAATATCATATAGTTATGTTCCTTTGTATTTTAGCAAAATGAATAAATATTTATTATATAATGTGCATACATTTTTGTCAGCACTTTATCGTCAAAATCCATGGCTTCAATTAGATGTAACTTCACAGGATTGATCAATACAAAGTCTAGTTCAATGTGCATTTTTTCAGCATGTTTAATTTAAATGCTTTAGCACAGAGTTATGGTACTTTGTTTATTTAGTAATAATGAATTTTTGTGTGCTTTTGAAAGCTTTTTTATATTTACCGTAAGATTGCATGCAGGGACCCTTAGGCAATATGACCTAAGCTTTCTTTTCTGTGACAGTGGTAATATGCGGGAGAAAGGGGGGGGGGGGGTCATCACCTTCAGTAATAGTTCTAGTTCTTACATCTGTCATAGTGGCTTAATTGAATAACCTTTCATCTGAACAACATTGCAGCTGAAGGAAGAGCAGGTCTTCCAGATATGCCAGCAGATATTTCAGAAGAGCCAGAGCCCTCAGCTAGTAAAGACATGGAGATTGACAGTGCAACAGCTGAGGAATGTGTTACACCAGAGGTAGTAGATGGGGACAATCGGTCACCTGCAGTGGACAAGGATGCAGTGACTGATGAGGACAGCACTGGGGCTGGGCAGGCTGAGACAGAAGTGACCACAGCTGAAGATGCTTCACTAGCTGCCATGGAGACCAGTGAAACAGAGGCGGAGGCTTTTGATAGTGTCTCACCAGAGGTAAATGCACTAAAAAATGTTGTTTTTGGTATTACTTCTTAATTGAATCATAGATGGTGTGTGGTATTAAATGTGTAACATTTTATATCTAGTGCCTCTGAATGTAAGAAAAAAAAATCCACACTTTTTTGTGCTGTCTTTTAGTTGTTGTTTTTCATTAAAGCATCTGTGACAAAGTAAATGTGCTTAGAAAGAGATATTAAGTACATGTATACCATTTTGTTGCAGTGTATTAATGATTATTAATTTTTAGCTCACCTGAGCACAAAGTGCTCAAGGTGAGCTTTTGTGATCGCCCTTCGTCCGGCGTCCGGCGTCGTCCGTCGTGCGTCGTCAGTCGTCCGTCGTCAACAATTTGCTTTAAACGACATCTCCTCTGAAACCGCTAGACAGAATTTAATGAAACTTGGCAGGAATGTTCCTTGGGTGAGGCTCTACAAAAGTTGCTAAAATAAAGTTGATCCATGAAGAACTCTGGTTGCCATGGCAACAAAAAGAAAAATAATTTGAAAACTTTAAAAATCATCTCCTTCAAAACTACTGGCCAGATTTCAAAATAATTTGATACAGATGTTCCTTGGGTCAACCTCTACCAAAGTTGCTAAAATTATTCCGATCCGTAAAAAAACATGGCCGCCAGGGGCGGGGCTTATTTGCCTTATATGTATATAGAGAAACCTTTAAACAACATCTCCTCTGAAACCACTGGACATAATTTAATTAAACTTGGCAGGGATGATCCTTGGGTCAACCTTCACAAAAGTTGCTAAAATAAACTTGATCCATGAGAACTCTGGTTGCCATGGCAACAAAAAGGGGAAAAAAATGAAAACTTTAAAAATCATCTTCTTCAAAACTACTGGCCAGATTTTAAAATAAATTGGTACAGATGTTCCTTGGGTCAACCTCTACCAAAATTGCTAAAATTATTCCGATCCGTAAAAAAACATGGCCGCCAGGGGCGGGGCTTATTTGCCTTATATGTATATAGAGAAACCTTTAAACAACATCTCCTCTGAAACCACTGGACAGAATTTGATTAAAATTGGCAGGGATGATCCTTGGGTCAACCTACACAAAATTTGCTAAAATAAACTTGATCCATGTAGAACTCTGGTTGCCATGGCAACAAAAAAAAAGAAAAAAAGAAAACTTTAAAAATCATCTTCTTCAAAACTACTGGCCAGATTTTAAAATAAATTGGTACAGATATTCTTGGGCCAACCTCTACCAAAGTTGCTAAAATTATTCTGATCCGTAAAAAAACATGGCCGCCAGGGGCGGGGCTTATTTGCCTTATATGTATATAGAGAAACCTTTAAACAACATCTCCTCTGAAACCACTGGACAGAATTTGATTAAACTTGGCAGGGATAATCCTTGGGTCAACCTTCACAAAATTTGCTAAAATAAACTTGATCCATGTAGAACTCTGGTTGCCATGGCAACAAAAAGAAAAAAAAATGAAAACTTTAAAAATCATCTTCTTCAAAAACAACTGTCCAGATTTTAAAATAAATTGGTACAGATGTTCCTTGGGTCAACCTCTACCAAAGTTGCTAAAATTATTCCGATCCGTAAATAAACATGGCCGCCAGGGGCGGGGCTTATTTGCCTTATATGTATATAGAGAAACCTTTAAACAACATCTCCTCTGAAACCACTGGACAGATTTAGATTAAACTTGGCAGGGATGATCCTTGGGTCAACTTTCACAAAAGCTGCTAAAATAAACTTGATCCATGTAGAACTCTGGTAGCCATGGCAACAAAAAGAAAAAAAATATGAAAACTTTAAAAATCATCTTCTTCAAAACTACTGGCCAGATTTTAAAATAAATTGGTACAGATGTTCCTTGGGTCAACCTATTTATCTCAGGTGAGCGATTTAGGGCCATCATGGGCCTCTTGTTTTTTCGTTTGACTTATTTTAACAAAGTAAGATTTTTAGACTGGCAGTAGCCACCAGTCTTACGTAGCTATAGCTCAGTAGTGTATCAGTTCAATGTAATTATGTACATCATGTCAGAAAGGTCATGACATCCTGAGTTATAAAATTTATGAATGGAACATTATAAAACAAATCAAAGTGCTAAAGGCACTTGAGACTGCAGGCAGGTTTATTATGAAACAAAGAGTGAGTTCAGCAGTCTTACTCCTAGTGATTAGAGTTGAAAGAAAATGTGTGGAATGATGCTACATGACCCTTGCTTCTATCAAGATTAAACCTTGCTTAAACGCTGGAGTTTTAATTACATGTTAAGCTTGTCAGCAACAATCTTTCAATGCCTTGTGGGCTTTGATTTTCTTGAATGTACTATAATAAAAGATTTGAAAATATGCTTGTGAACAGCAAGCTGAAGCTAATGCAGAGTCTACAGCAGTGGATATGGAATCTGGGACATTAGAGAACGGCCAAGAGGTTAGACGTGATGATACAGTAGAGCATGTTAAGGAATCTGATGATAAAGTTGAACCGGAGGAAACTGATCTATCAGGAAACAAGGTATAGTACAGTGTTATGATCCATGGTTACAGTAATTTCCTGATTTGACCCCTATTCCCTTACAGTACTACTACAATGGCATGTCAGTTTTTCATCATTAACTTTCTTATGATGTCTTGATGGGTAAATTTGGGGAGATCATCTGCATATAAGTTAACATTGAAACCTATGGGAAATATACATTTTCTGTGAATATGAAAAACTGAATTTGATTTATGAGAAAAACTCATGGTAGAAAGATGCATTATATGATTCTTTTTCAACTTTCATGAAAAAAATCTATATACCATAGGAAATCGAGAAAGTTTTTTTTCTTTTTTTACTTTTCAGGGGAGATAAGTCATGATAACAAAATTATCAAGGGGAAATAATTAAAGAACATGTCAATTGGCTCCTAAGATAACAGTTGTTTGACATTTTTAAAGCTTACATTGTGAAGTTATAGGCATGGCTTTGATGGAATTAATTGCTATTAATGTTCTAAAACCTTAAGGTATAATCCCCCCCATACGGAAAATCTCCCGCAGATGATTGAGCCTTTTGATTGGTCTGGTGCAATCATGAATATTTATTATTAGAATGCTCGCATGCAATAGACCAAACTCCACACAGTGATCTCCTTGCAAGAAAAAAAATCACTGTCATCACAAATGTCAATTGATGATGTAAACTAACAAAATGGCGTCTCTGTCTGCTGTCACAACAACAAAAATATTTTTAAAATGATATTTTTTACCACAAGGCGATATTTGATGTTTATTAAAGTAAACATACATAGGGAAATGACACTCGCAGTAAAATAATTTTTTTTGGAAAAAAGAAAAATTAGCTAAATTAAGTTAAGTTTTACTTGTGGTGGCATTGGTTATCTACAACTGTAAGGGGCGGTAACTACTGTGTGGAGTTTGGCAGTAGACTGGTTGCAATAATTCTCGACAGGTTTCCGTCATCATATGCCACAAAACAAAGACTACTGAAATTGCTTTGTTGGGTATGTCTACCGGTAATGAATCAGATATTAGACAATTCAAAAAGAAACCTATATTGACAAAACCATAAAGGTTTCAAAAAAGCTGGATATCCGAATTTTCATGGCTCAGGTTTGATGATGAATCTGCAAAAATGTTTTGCATTTCATTAGATTTTTAAGTTTTACCACCTAAATGTATCTTGTATACCCCATTTTTTTTCATCCAGGGGAAAAATTTACCCCAGGATTTATAAGTGATTTTATTAGCGATAATAAACATATTAAAATGTGTACCCCTAAAATTTGTTTGCACCCCTAAAACTCTGGTGCAGTACGTGAATGTACCCGCAGAAAAAAAGTCAGTGGGAGCATTGTTAATATAAATGGTGTAAAAATAATAGACACAATAATGTTCAGATGTATGTTTACGATTACCTTAAAACTGCTACAAGTGGAGGTAACAGGTTTTGTGATGTTTTCATAATACCGAGGTAAATTGTTATACATAATTTAAGTAATTACAAGCTTTTCTTACATTTTGAAATCAGTTGAGTGTCCTAATTGTTGAACTTATTGCATTAAAGACTATGCGAAAACTTTTCCTTCTTCACAGGACATTGCGAAAGGTAAACACAAAATTTTTACCTGTTGCAATGTTTTAAACAGTATTTAATGAGAACTTTTGATATCATGATTTCAGTCCCTTTATTGCAAGTATTTTACATTAATTTATCACTTAATACAGGGGTTTCCTTAAGTGGACGCCCACTTACTCACACTGGGTTAAAATCACTGCGGGCAAGTGATTTTTCAAAGAAGATAGCCCGGCGGGCAAGTTTATTTATATAAATGAAATCTTTCATTTCTTTTTTTATTTTCTATAGTATATCAGGGTTAAAATATTTGCAAAATTGTCTCTGATACATATTAACTAAAATTCACTATAATATTACATATATTTAGTTTTAAACATTAACAAACACCAACTAACTACAAAATCAGGCATCCTGTTCTTACTAGGGACTAGTAGATGTTCAAAGTAACTTGCCCCCTGGACAAGTGAAAGTCAAGTCCTTAAGTAAACCCCTGTTAATATAATGAATATTCATTCATTTTTTGGCTATTTTTAGATTGTCTCTGTTTTACATATACACTGTCCTAATAAGCTATGCAAAACTCACAAACATGTAAAAATGTAAGACCTGCAAAATAAGTACATATAGAAGAATTAAACCCTACCCCATTACAACAAGAAATTATTTTTGCACAGATAAGATCTTAAAATGATATGCAAAAACTAAAGTTCTGTAAGTTGTGTGACCATAATGGGAAAATTTATTGAAAAACTATCCCTAAAACGTCTGTTATTGTCAGGAGCTCTCTTCTTTGGTTCATTGCTAGAACTAGCAGGCAATTTTCAACCCGGCATAGCACCATCAGAATATCTAAATTCATTGACAACAAAATCTAGATTTAATTATTTACGAAAATGAATATTGAAATGATAAAAATTGAACCTGATAATAAATTAAAACGAGTATGACCTTATTAATTGATTATGGAAAGCGAATAAAAAAAAAAAAAAAAATCTTTCGTGAGTGCATCGTCTGCCATGTTGTTGATTGTTGACCGATAAAAACAGAGTTTTCTGCATGGTTTCCATTACGAAAGATATAAGTACATAAATTGCAGGGAACTAGTTCGCAATCGTTACTGCTTTCCATCTCAGACAGCTGATAATCATTCTATACTCGCTAAAAATAGCAAAGGAAACTGTTTTTCGAAGAACGTGAAAGTAATTTTCCAAAAATGAAACGGTGCTCTATGGATTTTCATTGGACAGTGTGTCCGACAATAACAGACGCTTTCGTCGGTCAAAATGGAAATATACCGGACATGTCAGACTGACTGATGGACATTCGCATTGACTGGCATTAATCATACAGGAAAATGAATACTGAACATTAGTTTTATTTTCCTCCTTTCGGTTGATACTTTCTATTCCTGACATTTTAATATTTGTAAGATTATCAATACAGTACAACCTTTTGTCACCTTGAGCAGGAAAGTGCTACAGATGTTACTGAGGAAGCTGAACCCCAGTTGTCAGGGGAGATGGAGGCAGTGATGGATGTCAAGCCATCCTCCCCTGAGATAACAAGTGTAAGTCCAGTAGAAGAAACAAACAAGATCACTGATGCTGGAATTATTGAAGCCAGTGACGCTGACTTAGAGACATTGTCTGTTCAGTCAAAAACGCCACCTTGTAATTCGGTAACCACACCCACAGACTCACAAGCCACACCCATTGATTCAGAGACCACATCTCCTGGTTCAAATGTGGTTAAAATGGAAACAGGAGACACACCTTCTAGTGAAAAGGATGGTGAAGATAGTGTAAAGTCTATGGAAGATACAGTTGCAACTCGGGATAATACTTCAGATAATACAAGTGAGGATAAAGAACAGATGTGGAAAAAGAACCCTCACAGATAGACTCAGGTTCTCAGGACTCCTCCTCAATTACAGAGAAGGCTGTTAAGGCAGAAAAAATGGAGGAAGGTAATGACCAGTTCTGAAAGAAAATTTAATAATTTCTGTCTTTTTTATGTCCAAAGGCACCTATTATGTTATGCCCTTAGTCATCTGTCTGCACACTAGCAATTTCTAGACCACTCTATAACCCTTGAACCGCTTGAAGGAGTGTTAACTTTTGGGCAGAAATGTTTATTATACTGAGATTATATGAAGAGCACAGGTTTAGGACAGCTCTGGTCAAGGTCACATTTGAAGGCTACATTCAAACCAGTGAGAATATTTCGTGTTTGCTATTTATCTGTTGGATTGGCCGAAAATGAGGTAAAACTTGACTGAAGTTACCCACCAAGTACCAAAGAACAACATATTTTTAGGCATTGTTTTAATAAAGTCTCTATATATCAAAGCCACATCTCTTTGTTAACTGTTTCTGTTAATATTTTTATCTTGATTTCGGCTTAGTCTTTTACTTGAATACTTTATAAAACCGGGATGGTGGAATGCATTTCTACCCAGTTTAAGGATTTAAGTATTACTTGGGGCAAAGTTTAAGTATTGTTAGTGAATTCGAGCTAGGTCTTATATGTGTGTGTCCATGTGTGTTTCAATTGTACAGGCAGTGCCATTGACCAGAAAAATGGAGATGATGCGTCGAGTATTAAGACTGAGGCCGCTAGTGGACCAAAGATCGTGGGCGTGACCTCTGCAGTAGGGGTGGAGGACCAACTGGATGCCATGGCAACTCAGGATGAGTCAAGTGGTCTTGGGATCAAGATATCTGCAGTCAGTGGTGGTCTGGACACTGATGGGAAGAAGGTCAGTAGGGGAAGGCGTATATTTAAGACAGAGGGCAGTTAGACATAGGCTGTCCTGAATACTAGTGTATTTGAATATCCACTAGGAAATCAGATGATTGATTGTTTGAAATAGTTTGTTAAGTGTTTTATTTGTAAGTGTTAAAAACAATTTCTTTTCATGCATTAATGTCTGTTTGGAGGTAGGAGGTAGCTTCTTGAATCACTTACAGCAATCTTCCAAGGTTGCTGTTATGGCTCTGTTATAGCTCCCTTGCTCGGGTTTAAGAGGACATGGGTATAGCAAGGACTGGTTGACAAGAGCTTATTTGATAGTCAAGAATCATTGAACTTATTAATCCCCAGTACACATGTCTGTGTGGTATACACGTCTGTTGTATTGTTAATTTGTTTACTGTAACACAGGAAGAAGATGCTGTCAAAAAGACTGAAGCTGTAAAGGTGGATGGTGAGAAAACAAAAGCCAAAGTGGAGGAAAAGGAGAAGAAAGATGTCAAGAAAGAAGGTACACAGTGATGAATTTGATGTTTTTATGTTGTTGATGATGATAATGATGCAGATTATTAAAAAGATCAAAAACATTGTCTTAAAAATGTTCCTTAAACATGTAAAACAATTGTAAAACAAATGTAAAAGGACATTAGTGGTAGGTAAGAAATATGACCCAGATTTTTGACAAGTGTTTGTATAGTGATATGTTACTGTTGCTCCAGCCAAGTCTGAGGATGATGATGTAATAGCAGTCAAAACAGAGAAGAAGCCTGCCAAACCCAAGTCTTCCTCCAAGATACAGAAGTGCATAGTCTGCTCCAAGGTAATCCACAGTACAATGTACACAGCACATACAAGACAGTGTACACAGTACATACAATACAGTGTACACAGTACATACAATACAGTGTATGCAGTACATACAATACAGTGTACACAGCACATACAATACAGTGTACACAGCACATACAATACAGAGTACACAGCACATACAATACAGTGTACACAGCACATACAATACAGTGTACACAGTACATACAATACAGTGTACACAGTACATACAATACAGTGTACATAGCACATACAATACAGAGTACACAGCACATACAATACAGTGTACACAGCACATACAATACAGTGTACACAGTACATACAATACAGAGTACACAGTACATACAATACAGTGTACGCAGCACATACAATACAGTGTACGCAGTACATACAATACAGTGTATGCAGCACATACAATACAGTGTACCCAGTACATACAATACAGTGTATGCAGTACATACAATACAGTGTACCCAGTACATACAATACAGTGTATGCAGTACATACAATACAGTGTACCCAGTACATACAATACAGTGTACCCAGTACATACAATACAGTGTATGCAGTACATACAATACAGTGTACCCAGTACATACAATACAGTGTACACAGTACATACAATACAGTGTACCCAGTACATACAATACAGTGTATGCAGCACATACAATACAGTGTATGCAGCACATACAATACAGTGTACACAGTACATACAATACAGTGTACACAGCACATACAATACAGTGTATGCAGCACATACAATACAGTGTACTGAGCACATACAATACAGTGTACACAGTACATACAATACAGTGTACACAGTACATACAATACAGTGTACGCAGTACATACAATACAGTGTACACAGTACATACAATACAGTGTATGCAGTACATACAATACAGTGTACGCAGTACATACAATACAGTGTACGCAGTACATACAATACAGTGTATGCAGTACATACAATACAGTGTACGCAGTACATACAATACAGTGAACACAGTACATACAATACAGTGTACGCAGTACATACAATACAGTGAACACAGTACATACAATACAGTGAACGGAGTACATACAATACAGTGTACACAGTACATACAATACAGTGTACACAGCACATACAATACAGTGTACACAGTACATACAATACAGTGAACGCAGTACATACAATACAGTGTACGCAGTACATACAATACAGTGTACACAGTACATACAATACAGTGTACGCAGTACATACAATACAGTGTACGCAGTACATACAATACAGTGTACACAGTACATACAATACAGTGTACACAGTACATACAATACAGTGTATGCAGTACATACAATACAGTGTACGCAGTACATACAATACAGTGTACGCAGTACATACAATACAGTGAATGCAGTACATACAATACAGTGTATGCAGTACATACAATACAGTGAATGCAGTACATACAATACAGTGAACGCAGTACATACAATACAGTGTACGCAGTACATACAATACAGTGAATGCAGTACATACAATACAGTGAACGCAGTACATACAATACAGTGTACGCAGTACATACAATACAGTGAATGCAGTACATACAATACAGTGTACGCAGTACATACAATACAGTGTATGCAGTACATACAATACAGTGTACGCAGTACATACAATACAGTGAACGCAGTACATACAATACAGTGTATGCAGTACATACAATACAGTGAACGCAGTACATACAATACAGTGTACGCAGTACATACAATACCGTGAATGCAGTACATACAATACAGAGTACACAGCACATACAATACTATGTACTACATGTAGTACTATTATTCTTTATACATGGTAAATTCATTATCATTATACCCTTCGCATAAAGTTGTAAGGGGGGTATACTGGATTCAGCTTCAGGATTCAAACCTGTCCGGCTGGCCGTTCGTCTGTTGGTTTTTTTGTCCAGGCTGTTACTCAAAAAGAATAAAAGGCATCAAGATGAAACTTCATATGTGGATAGATCTCATTGAGGGGGCGTGCAGTGACCAAGAACCATAACTCTCTGTTGTGTAATTTTGGAGTTATTGCCCTTTGTAAATTTTCTTACTTAATTTTTGTCCGGGCCATAACTCAAAAAGTATAAAAGATATCAAGATGAAACTGCATATGTAGATAGATCTCATTGAGGGGGAGTGCAGTGACCAAGAACCATAACTCTCTGTTGTGTAATTTTGGAGTTATTGCCCTTTGTAAATTTTCTTACTTAATTTTTGTCCGGGCCATAACTCAAAAAGTATAAAAGATATCAAGATGAAACTTCATATGTGGATAGATCTCATTGAGGGGGCGTGTTGTGACCAAGAACCATAACTCTCTGTTGTGTAATTTTGGAGTTATTGCCTTTTGTAAATGTTCATACTTAATTTTTGTCCGGGCTGTAACTCAAACAGTATAAAAGATATCAACATGAAACTTGAAACAAGAACTGTAAACTTCATTCCTGTGACAAAGCGACATGCGGGGGTATTTGCGCCAATACAATGGCAGCTCTAGTTTTTGATCAGCTATCTTTTTCTGTTAATGCATTGCTGTTTGTGAATCTATAGAACACCATTGGAAAGTGTCCTCCCCATTGCAGATTATGTTCTTGTTATTATACATTGTTCTGCTAAATAAAGATTTCAGGCTGGTTACTCTTGTGTAATTCATGTTCCTAACTCCTTCATTAGGAAATGTATGAATATCTTGCATTTCCTGTTTGTCCCATCATCTGTCCCATCATCTCATCACTTAAAATCTTGTGTGTTGGTAAAAGACTACTCAAGATAAACCTGAAGCAGATCTTTATTTTCACAATCAGTCTCTCCAATGTTTACGGATGTATTCAAATCAACTTGAAGCCTTTCCTTTAACAACACTTAGATCTGGTTGACACAAAATAACACAAGGTTTGTGATACTGTTAGTAGACAGATGACCAAGCCATGAATGAGAAAGGTGATGCTTTAATTTTCACTGGGGAAAAATGGAAAGATACATAGGTAGCTTTGTTGTATGGGTAGGATCAAGGTTATTTACTGAAAATGTAAAACTGAATTTGCTATTTATATTGAAGTTTGTGGCATGAACTGACATGTTGTACTTGAAACTGTAAATTACATACCATGCTAGGTAACCCTAAGCCTAATTCAGTAAACTAAATGCCGATAAAATTTCCGTAATGCAAGGATGATATTGATTTTCCATCATCCAATAAAATTGAAGGTTACTGGATTGCCTTATCTGCACAAAAATTGCAACAACCAGTTTAACACAACATATTTTCCCAGGGTATTCAATGCTAGTGATCAGCCTGGGTTAAAAAAGTATGGTTACATAAAGGCCTATCTGGAATTACATTGGTGGCATTGGTCATTTCCCTGATGGCTTTCTATATATATATAGTTCAAAGATATTTTGGTGAAGTTTGAACATGGTCCAAATAGTAAAAGCATATAATACCATTAAGAACTCCTTTTGCAGGTTGGAAAGTGCAAATACAACATTGTAAGGAATGGAGATGTTAAACACCTGTGTGACGATGTGTGTTTCAACCGTTTCCGAAGTAACCCAACCACATACCTGCGCCAGGCAGAGGCAGGAGACAAGAAACAAGAAACCACACCCACTCAGACTAAGACAACCAATAATTCAGTAGCCCCGCCCAAATCTCAGGCTGTGACTCCAACACAGACCAAGTCTCCTGGGCAACAGCAGACAGCGGTAGGTTATGATAGAAGATTTGCAAGAAGTTTCAGTTACATTTTACCTGTATGTGGTACTCTGTGTTTGAAAAAAATAGTGCTGTCATTGGTAGAAATGATATTGATATATCAACAATATTTGATGCTCTCTTTAAATGTAAATATTCAAAGTAGAAAAAGTAGTGAGTGAAAAAAAGAAATGTTTACAATTTTGTGACTGGAGGCGAGGTAGATGTCATGATAAGGAAGGTGTAAAATTCATCACGTCTTAAACGGGATTGCATCAATGTTGCTTGGTACTGGTAGTAAGTTTAATAGGGCTCAGAATGATAATAACTAATAACATTTGATCATATAAGAAAAAGTAGTATTAAATACTTCTTCATGCTCAAAAAATATGAATTGATTGCCGTAAGAAGAAATGATTACGAAAACTAAATATTGTTGATATCTATCTTTTGATAAATTGAAATTGTCCGTATGCGGTAATACAAATCACTGACAGTCCTGATCAGATGTTCTTTACTGTTTTCTATTCTACAGGGCCAGGTGTACAAGACTTGCACGGTATGTCAGCTGATGAACGTCCGCACATCCAAACCATTCCTTAACTGGCAGGGACTAGACTATTGCGGGGAGGAATGTCTTGGAAAGTTCCAGGCTGACCTTAGCGTCACTTGCAATTACTGTTCCTCTCAGATTAAACAGTCGATCAAGGCCCGGTACTGCTGGCGTGTAGGGAACGAAGTGAAACACTTCTGTAGCATTAACTGTAATAACGAGTTTGTGAAGCGGATGAAGCTGTGTGCGTTCTGTAACAAGGACCTGGCTCAGGTTGTGGATTCTTTCATGGCACCAGTAGGGAACCAGGGAACGTTCAAGGATTTCTGTAGTCAAGCATGCCTGCAGAAGTTTGAGGATAAAAACAGTAAAGATGTAGATGTAGTTGGGGTACAGAAGAATCAGATACGTACGGCGCCAAAAGGGAATTATAAATGTTCAGTGTGTGGGAAGATAGGGCCCGTGAAACATGAGGTCAAGCTAGACACAAAACTTCATCAGCTGTGTAGTGACCCCTGTCTGTCGGCATTCCAGTATGCAAACAAACTGTCGCTAGCAAGGTGTGATAACTGTGGAACAAAGTGCCCTGGTGATGAGGAGTCACCACAGTATGTGCAGTTTGAGGGACAGCAGAAGAGGTTTTGTTCATTCATGTGTGTGAATACCTTCCGGAATACAAACAAGAAGATTAAGCCGTGTGCTTGGTGTGGGACAAAGAAAACAAACTTTGACATGATCGAGCGTGTGGATGCCAACAACAAATACCAGCTGTTCTGCACTCTCAATTGTCTCTCCTTGTACAGGGTTAACCTGCAGGCTACATCCAATCAGGTACTGTATGGCATTCTGTTAGAAATCATAAGTTATACATATGAATGTGAAATATGGATGCAATTAAACTTGCTCCACTCAGAACATGGTGTTTAGCCCTCTGAGCAGTTGACATATATCATAAGGGCAATAGATTGTTTCTCTTGGAATCTCAGATCTGACTTACTTCAGTATGTTTACTGCTGTGTTGACTGACTGTTACGACATAAGACTTTATAATATTTACACAATTTCCATAGTATTTGCCTCTTTCGAAATCAGGCAGCAAGCAGTAGAGAGTTGTCTTTGATAGTTGAAGAATCAGGAAAGTGTTGGAAATAATTTCAATTTTTTTTCTCAAATGGACAGGCTGTGGTGTGTGACCAGTGTCGGAAGTTTGTTCCTGCGCAGTACCACCTGACCATGAGCGACGCCTCGGTGCGCAACTTCTGTTCGTACGGCTGTGTGATGCAGTTCCAGGCCCAGTTTCAGACACCAGCCAAGCAGATCCAGCAACAGCAGCAGCAGCAGCAGCAGCAGACGGCAACCAAGTGTCCCCCTCCACTCCAGCCACAGGCCACGCAGCAGACGACAACCACCACACGGTCAGGGCGGGTCGTGTCTAGAGGTAGGAGTTCGCTTTGGAGAGTACTGCATCAAAGAATTGTCAGAAACACAATGGCCATATAAAGTTAATTCATTAATCATTGCATAACTGATAATAGTCAAACGTTTTTGTTGGTTATCAATCTTCTATCTTCCATGCTGCCACTTTTTTGGTTGATTCAGAACTAGATGATATTCTCAAATGTTTGATAAAACAGAATAAGATGATAATTTCATGAAATGTATTTGATATTATTTGACTGCACAACTTAACTTTCTCAAAGTAAAGGCCATATAGACTTTATGGTTGTGTTATTTTAAATTTTCTGCAATAACTTTTAGGTATTTATAGTCTGTGCCCATGACTACCTACATCAGGGAAATGTTATGGGTGTGTGATGTGGATTTGTTTTTAACTTTTTCAGAGCCCAATGAAAGCTCTATAACATCCTCAACTGATATGAAACATTTCATTAAAGACTTTATTATTATTTCTATGATATCACCCTGCCCCTCTCACACATAAAACTTTCAGCAACAGCTGATTTTGTTTTGTTCTTTCCTGGTGATGTTGCCACAGAGGGTTGTACAGTCTGTTATATACACATACGCTTTTTGCTTTTTTTACCAGGGGCCATTCATATGCCTCAGTCTCTGTGAATAAGTCTTTTAAATTCATGCTGTTTTTGTTTAAGATGCTATTTACCCCAGGATTTTTCTATCTCCAAAATAAAAAAAGGCATATTTTATCTAAAAAAACAAACCCCAAAAACATGGAAGACTCCTAACCTGTTATCAGAAAAATGGCCAGTTAAAATCTGTGGGTTAAGGTGACTTTATCATATATGTGTCTGAGTGAGGTAGAGAGAGAAGAGGACAATTGTGAATGTTTCTACTGTATAATGTGTTAACCTTCAATCTCGACCCCACTTCTAGTTACGGCCCAGCAGCCCACGCCCACACCCACCCGCCAGTCAGCTCGTGTCAACAGCAGGTCCAACTCCGGGGACTCCATCCCAATCATCTCAAATGTTGTTTCCCTGGCTCCTCAAGGTGAGAACTATAACTTGTATCCCCACATTAAATATCCCAAGTATTATTTTGTCATATAATTTTTTTTGTGTCATCTGCTGTCAAGGTTTAATGCAGTGTATTTATCAGCTTAAGTGATAGCTCTAATATACATTTTTAGCTCACCTGAGCACAACGTGCTCATGGTGAGCTATTGTGATCGCCTTTTGTCCGTCGTCCGTCGTCCGTGCGTGCGTGCGTGCGTGCGTGCGTCCGTCGTCAACAATTTGCTTTAAACAACATCTCCTCATGAACCGCTGAAGGGATTTTGACCAAACTTCACAGGAATCATCCTTATGATGCCCTCTATCAAAGTTGTACAAATTATCCAGATTGGTTAAAAAAGTAGGTCACAGGAGCTAAAAATAGATTTTAAAAATGCAAACTTTGAAAATCTTCTTCTGCAAAACTGCAAGGCCTAGAGCTTAGATATTTGGTATGTAGCATCATCTTATGGGCCATTACCAAGATTGTACAAATCATAGCCCTACGGTGATAAATGACCCCGCACCAGGGGTCACTTGTTTTACATAGAGTTATATAGGAAAATCTTAAAAAATCTTCTTCTATGAATCCATTAGGCCTAGAGCTTAGATATTTGGTATGTAGCATCATCTTATGGTTCATTACCAAGATTGTACAAATCATAGCCGTATGGTGATAAATGACCCCGCACCAGGGGTCACTTGTTTTACATAGAGTTATATAGGAAAATGTTTAAAAATCTTCTTCTATGAATCCATAAGGCCTAGAGATTAGATATTTGGTATGAAGCATCATCTTATGGTTCATTACCAAGATTGTACAAATCATGACCCTATGGTGATAAATGACCCCGCACCATGGGTCACTTGTTTTACATAGAGTTATATAGGAAAAACTTTAAAAATCTTCTTCTATGAATCCATTAGGCCTAGAGCTTAGATATTTGGTATGTAGCATCATCTTATGGTTCATTACCAAGATTGTTCAAATCATGCCCTAGGTGATAAATGCCCCGACCAGGGTCACTTGTTTTACATAGAGTTATATAGGAAAATTTAAAAATCTTCTTCTATGAATCCATAGGCCTAGAGATTAGATATTTGGTATGAAGCATCATCTTATGGTTCATTACCAAGATTGTACAAATCATGACCCTATGGTGATAAATGACCCCGCACCATGGGTTGTTTTACATAGAGTTATATAGGAAAAACTTTAAAAATCTTCTTCTATGAATCCATTAGGCCTAGAGCTTAGATATTTGGTATGTAGCATCATCTTATGGTTCATTACCAAGATTGTACAAATCATAGCCCTATGGTGATAAATGACCCCGCACCAGGGATCACTTGTTTTACATAGAGTTATATAGGAAAAATTTAAAAATCTTCTTCTATGAATCCATTAGGCCTAGAGCTTAGATATTTGGTATGTAGCATCATCTTATGGTTCATTACCAAGATTGTTCAAATCATGACCCTATGGTGATAAATGACCCCGCACCATGGGTCACTTGTTTTACATAGAGTTATATAGGAAAAACTTTAAAAATCTTCTTCTATGAATCCATTAGGCCTAGAGCTTAGATATTTGGTATGTAGCATCATCTTATGGTTCATTACCAAGATTGTTCAAATCATAGCCCTATGGTGATAAATGCCCCCGCACCAGGGGTCACTTGTTTAACATAGATTTATATAGGAAAAACTTTAAAAATCTTCTTCTATGAATCCATAAGGCCTAGAGCTTAGATATTTCATATGTAGCATCATCTAATGGTTCATTACCAAGATTGTTCAAATCATGACCCTATGGTGATAAATGCCCCCGCACCAGGGGTCACTTGTTTAACATAGAGTTATATAGGAAAATCTTTAAAAATCTTCTTCTATGAATCCATTAGGCCTAGAGCTTAGATATTTGGAATGTAGCATCATCTAATGGTTCATTATCAAGATTTTCAAAATGGTGGCCCTTTGGAGATAAATGATCCCGCACTAAGTCTTCTCCTCTGAAACCATAAGGCCCAATGCTTATATATTTGGTGTGTAGTATTGTCAGGGCTAAAATGTTTAAGATTGAGTTATATCAGAATTCTTGTCTGTTTAAAAACCTTGTAATCAGTTGTAGCAATGGTACTCAGGTGAGCGATCCAGGGCCATCATGGCCCTCTTGTTTAGGTAGGGCCTTGATCTTTGAAATAATATGACTGAAAATACAGTCCAAAATTTAATCTTCAATTTTACTACCAGCATTGAACACATTACAAACAGATCTTGTTTATGAATACTGTAGAAGATTTTAATGATAATGTAAACAACTGAATAATTATTGTAGAAGTCATGTTATGATTAATTATTTTTGCTTCCTGCTTCTGTGCCTTCTATATCCTTCTTATCCATAGAGACTAATTGGAATTTGATTCAATATATCTCTTAAATTAATTTCCAGGGAACAAGCAACAGCAGATCAACATCAAAACCTCCACTCCAGTCACAGTGACGGGGCAACAGACAGGCACAATCAAAGTAAGGGCTCATATTGGGAAAATGTTCAGTATTGTATGATCCTATCATCGTAACAGAAACATTGATATCACTCAGGGTGAGTCTAGGGTCACATGTGTTGAACTGACCCATGTTGAATCCTGGTAAAAATGTGTCACATGGGTAAGAGTCAATGAACCTTAGAGGTCTAGCCATGTTTCTCAGTTTTATTTACAGCAAGTCAGTATAGTTTTTGTTAAAGTAACTTTGATATTCAAAGGAACCAGGGATGGTTCCCTCATTAATCCTGACCAGTTAACCTTGAATCAGTCAGGTTGGTTCCCTTTTCTACTCCAGACCACCACTACAGGGAACCAGACAGTTCAGCAGCAGATCATTATCCAGCCCCCGCCCCCAAAGGCCATGAGGAATAAGTCATTGTTGTGTAAGCCCATCTCCCAGACGAAGGCCACCTCATGTCGCCCACATACGCAGACCAAAGATGTACAGACTGGTGAGTCGGGAACCAATCATGTTTTAATTGATAGACTGATCATCAGTCTGATCGAATATGATTATCAGTTTATTTCTTTATTTTAGTGAAGATTTAGTTCATACTTTATTACAGGAGTGGTAATAGAGATATGTTTTTATGGTTTGCAAACTCACTTAAGCCAGACTGGAATGATAAAGTTACATATTGACTCCATTACCAATATTTACCTTGTTCACTCAGGAATGAAATGAATACTTACTGTGTCACAGAAGGTTGTTGAATCTAGTTACAGAAATCAGTCATAAAAAATGGTACTGGTATAGCTCCCTTACTTGGCACTCAGCATATAAGGGTAGTTCCAGGACTGGTTAGTCCGCTGTCAGGATAATGTGACTGGATGTGATATCATGCTACATGTCTATGGTGTGATGCTGCAGTGTGGCAGCACTATATCTATCTCAAGTAGACAGCGTCTCCAAACAACTGAAATACTGTCAGTGAGGCATTAAATCCAATAAACAAACTGGTAATCTGTATCACATTACCTTCCAATAACAGTTTCTACAAAGCAGTTAACCCTTACCATGCTACATTTCTTAATTGAAGTTGTTTGTTTTTTACTTTGGCCTGTCTTTTAGTTGTTTATAGGGGTACTTGCTGAAAACTTATGGACTGAATTGTAAACAGAGCAGTTTTTTCAGCAATGATCACTGCATGGACGTGCAGACTGATTTTGGTCCGCACTGATCACAGGGGCAGTCACAAGTGCCCACAGCATTATAAGGTTTAATTACAAAGAAAGTTACAATAATTCCACAAAGTCAGTTACATTCACATTCCTCAAAGAACGATATATCCCACAATGCCATGTATGATGACTATTTAATGATGGTGTTACAGATGGTAAGGCGGAACCAGAAAAACACTTCATCCCATTTCCTGTGCCAATCTACTGCCCCACCCCGTTGGCCATGTACTCCCTGCCGACACCCATCCTGGTGCCGTTCCCCGTCCCCATACCAGTCCCCGTCTTCATCCCCACCACAAAGAAGAGTGCAGGCAGTATCCTGAAGCAGATCAAGGTAAGTCTCGCATCCAAAAATCTAACATATGTTTATTAGCTCAGCTGCTCTTCAAAGAAAAAAGTGGAGGTATTATCATTGTTCTGGTGTCATCGTTGACATAGTGACCTTGGCCATAATATTTAAACTATTACTTTCTGTCATCAAACTTCACATACTTGTTCACTATCACAAGGATACATTCTCATCAAGGGTAATGACTCTTAGGTCCAATTTAGCCAAATTTATCTCTCTTTTTTCTGCATATGGTGCTTTTTGTGTGTGATCTTTTAACTTAAATGCTGTTTTATAGTTGTTTTTTAGCTCACATGAGCACAACGTGCTCAAGGTGAGCTTTTCTGATCGCCTTTTGTCCGGCGTCCGTCGTCCGTGCGTCCGGCGTCAACAATTGCTTCAAACAACATCTCCTCCTAAACGGCTTGGCCAATTTGAAAAATATTTTGCAGGAATGTTCCTTGGATGAAGCTCTACTAAAGTTGTATAAATGGTTCTGGTCCATTGCATAATTAGGTCACAGGAGCTAAAAATAGATTTTAAAAATGCAAACTTTGAAAATCTTCTTCTGCAAAACTGCAAGGCCTAGAACTTAGATATTTGGTATGTAGCATCATCTTATGGGCCACTACCAAGATTGTACAAATCATAGCCCTATGGTGATAAATGACCCCGCACCAGGGGTCACTTGTTTTACATAGAGTTATATAGAAAAATCTTAAAAAATCTTCTTCTATGAATCCATAAGGCCTAGAGCTTAGATATTTGGTATGTAGCATCATCTTATGGGCCACTACCAAGATTGTACAAATCATAGCCCTATGGTGATAAATGACCCCGCACCAGGGGTCACTTGTTTTACATAGGGTTATATAGGAAAATCTTAAAAAATCTTCTTCCATGAATGCATAAGGCCTAGAGCTTAGATATTTGGTATGAAGCATCATCTTATGGGCCACTACCAAGATTGTACAAATCATAGCCCTATGGTGATAAATGACCCCGCACAAGGGGTCACTTGTTTTACACAGAGTTATATAGGAAAATCTTAAAAAATCTTCTTCTATGAATCCATAAGGCCTAGAGCTTAGAAATTTGGTATGTAGCATCATCTTATGGGCCACTACCAAGATTGTAAAATCATAGCCCAAGGAAATGACCCCACCAGGGGTCACTTTAGAGTTAAATAGGAAA
>CM037783.1:1595124-1645124 GCA_021229015.1 Solen grandis
GTGATGGGGAAACCATTCATTTTTTGACAATCACGAACGGTTGCCATGGTTGAGCATGCGTCTGTAGATGGGTATTGGAAGACGTAACACATCAAACTCTTAGTCAATGATCTTCTGTGAACGTGCTGCTGTCATGGTGATGTCATTTTTAAATGAAAAGCACTATAAATGACTGTATTTTGTTACACAACTTTCTAAGAACCAACCTAGTATGGTTGCTCTTGGTTGTATGTGTACCATCTACACCGTGTCTTTGTAAGCTTGTCGTTTACACTTGACATTACTATACACTAAATGTACTGCAATTCATCCTCCAAAAGAAACGACAAAAGATATGCATACATGTTTTAATTGGACAACGGCAAATGTAATCAATTAATAATCCAAATGACCCAAACCAAAGAAATGGCTCCAGATAAACATGATTGTAAGACTGGGACTGCAGATATATCACAGTACAGACTGTAAGTGTTATTGTTGTTATAGGGTATATATTGTGGCTGAGAGAGTATTCCAATCACATTGCGATGTCTAATTACATGCTAAAGAACAGCCTAGTATTAACACCGACATGCCGCTGACAACCTGCAAGATCTCCTCACACAGAGTTAACAAGATGTAAGGGTAATACTATAGTGGGCAGGGGACTGAAGTCTTGTACAAGGGACTGAAGACTTGTACAGGGGACTGAAGACTTGTACAGGGGACTTAAGCCTTGTACAGGGGACTGAAGACTTGTACAGGGGACTTAAGTCTTGTACAGGGGACTGAAGACTGAACAGGGGACTGAAGACTTTTACAGGAGGACTGAAGACTTGTACAGGGAACTGAAGTCTTGTTCAGGGAACTGAAGACTTTTACAGGGGACTGAAGACTTGTACAGGGGACTGAAGTCTTGTACAGGGGACTGAAGTCTTGTACAGGGGACTGAAGACTTGTACAGGGGACTGAAGTCTTGTACAGGGGACTGAAGACTTGTACAGGGGACTGAAGACTTGTACAGGGGACTGAAGTCTTGTACAGGGGACTGAAGTCTTGTACAGGGGACTGAAGACTTGTACAGGGAACTGAAGACTTGTACAGGGGACTGAAGACTTGTACAGGGAACTGAAGTCTTGTACAGGGGACTGAAGACTTGTACAGGGGACTGAAGTATTGTACAGGGGACTGAAGACTTGTACAGGGGACTGAAGACTTGTACAGGGGACTGAAGACTTGTACAGGGGACTGAAGACTTGTACAGGGGACTGAAGTCTTGTACAGGGCACTGAAGTCTTGTACAGGGGACTGAAGACTTGTACAGGGAACTGAAGACTTGTACAGGGAACTGAAGACTTGTACAGGGACTGAAGACTTGTACAGGGAACTGAAGACTTGTACAGTTACAGGGAACTGAAGACTTGTACAGGGAACTGAAGACTTGTACAGGGAACTGAAGTCTTTTACAGGCAACTGAAGACTTATACAGGGAACTGAAGACTTGTACAGGGGACTGAAGACTTGTACAGGGACTAAAGTCTTGTACAGGGGACTGAAGACTTGGACAGGGGACTGAAGACTTGTACAGGGGACTGAAGTCTTGTACAGGGGACTGAAGACTTGTACAGGGGACTGAAGTCTTGTACAGGGGACTGAAGACTTGTACAGGGGACTGAAGACTTGTACAGGGGACTGAAGACTTGTACAGGGAACTGAAGACTTGTACAGGGGACTGAAGACTTGTACAGGGGACTGAAGACTTGTACAGAGGACTGAGGTCTTGTACAGGGGACTGAAGTCTTGTACAGGGGACTGAAGACTTGTACAGGGGACTGAAGTCATTTACAGGGGACTGAAGACTTGTACAGGGGACTGAAGTCTTGTACAGGGGACTGAAGTCTTGTACAGGGGACTGAAGTCTTGTACAGGGGACTGAAGTCTTGTACAGGGGACTGAAGTCTTGTACAGGGGGTCTGAAGTCTTGTACAGAGGACTGAAGTCTTGTACAGGGGACTGAAGTCTTGTACAGGGGACTGAAGACTTGTACAGGGGACTGAAGACTTGTACAGGTGAATGAAGTCTTGTACAGGGGACTGAAGACTTGTACAGGGGACTGAAGACTTGTACAGGTGACTGAAGTCTTGTACAGGGGACTGAAGACTTGTACAGGGGACTGAAGTCTTGTACTGGGGACTGAAGACTTGTACAGGGGACTGAAGACTTGTACAGGTGACTGAAGTCTTGTACAGGGGACTGAAGACTTGTACAGGGGACTGAAGTCTTGTACAGGGGACTGAAGTCTTGTACAGGGGACTGAAGACTTGTACAGGGGACTGAAGTCTTGTACAGGGGACTGAAGACTTGTACAGGTGAATGAAGTCTTGTACAGGGGACTGAAGACTTGTACAGGGGACTGAAGACTTGTACAGGGGACTGAAGTCTTGTACTGGGGACTGAAGTCTTGTACAGCGGACTGAAGACTTGTACAGGGGACTGAAGACTTGTACAGGGGACTGAAGACTTGTACAGGGGACTGAAGACTTGTACAGGGGACTGAAGACTTGTACAGGGGACTTAAGATTTGTACAATTTGTTCATAGGGACTTAAAATGAGCGTTATGGTAGAATTCAAATTACTATTCATGTTTGTAGATTTTTTTCTAAATCGTCAAGTTAATCGTGAACTTATTATATATTATTATTATTTTCCAAATCATAAAATAAAGATGTTCTACGATGAGAGGAAATAAATGCATTGCTAATGAATTATTCATATTGGAACAAATGATGCTGTTCACAAATTCTTGACGTAGGAAAACCCAAGTCCCTAGAGTTGTCTAAGAAAATAAGCTTACTTAAACGAGCAGCCACTTAGTACAGAAACTAAAATCAAACAATTCGAAATGTAAACTATTACAGTTTCAACGCACGCTAATTCTTTTGTTAGAGCCATTACTCAGTCTAAAGTATATAAACCCATTCCACATAATCGCTAGAGGTGTAGCCTTATAACTCCCCGGGCTATCAATTTTATAGTTTCTGACTCTGACGGCGGAGGTTTTCTGTTTATGCTTTTGTAATGATTCAATTATAGGAATTACAATAGGAACCAGCCGGTTATATTATATCTTAATAAATTCAAAATTTGTTCATTAAATGAATTTTAGTTTGATGGAAGGTATTTGGTGTTTTGAGGGAAATAAACACAAACGTTTTGAAATACATATTTACCATACTCCATTATATTTTTAAGTTTTCTTTGTTTGTTTCTCCCTCTCTATTTCGTTTTTCGCTATTGTATATATTGTCAATAATAGGGGAAAGGCCGAATTTAATGTTATAAAAACTTGTGGTCTAACCTAATTTCAACATTGAATTGTGAAGTAAATTTTCTTTTACAAACCTTATCTGTTTTTTCCGGCGGGAACTGTCAAGATTATGGTATCGCACACTTACACGTGGGGCGTATTGTTAATGTCATACGGAAATAACCATGTTTGTAACAATGTTAAATACACTTCTTTTAGGCGTTTCAATGGGTTGAAATTCTGTATTTATTAGACACATGGACAAACGGTTAAAAAGAACGAAACCCTATTAAAAGAGCGTTGTTGATGTGCAGGAATATATCAACATCTAGCTAAATACAGGTACATGAATATCCAGAATGCACATGGATACCCGGGTACAACCGACGACCTATTGTATGTCCAGAATGCACATGGACATCCGGGTACAACCACTGACCTATTGTATATCCAGAATGCACATGGACATCCGGGTACAACCACCGACCTATTGTATATCCAGAATGCACATGTACATCCGGGTACAACCACCGACCTATTGTATATCCAGAATGCACATGTACACCCGATTACAACCACCGACCTATTGTATATCCAGAATGCACATGGACATCCGGGTACAACCACCGACCTATTGTATATCTAGAATGCACATGGACATCCGGGTAAAACCACCGACCTATTGTATATCTAGAATGCACAAGGGCATCCGGGTACAACCATCGACCTATTGTATATCCAGAAAGCACATGGACATCCGGGTACAACCATCGACCTATTGTATATCCAGAATGCACATGGACATCCGGGTACAACCACCGACCTATTTTATATCTAGAATGCACAAGGGCATCCGGGTACAACCATCGACCTATTGTATATCCAGAATGCACAAGGGCATCCGGGTACAACCATCGACCTATTGTATATCCAGAATGCACATGGACATCCGGGTACAACCACCGACCTATTGTATATCCAGAATGCACATGGACATCCGGGTACAACCACCGACCTATTTTATATCTAGAATGCACAAGGGCATCCGGGTACAACCATCGACCTATTGAATATCCAGAATGCACATGGACATCCGGGTACAACCACCGACCTATTGTATATCCAGAATGCACATGGGCATCCGGGTACAACCACCGACCTATTGTATATACAGAATGCACATGGACATCCGGGTACAACCACCGACCTATTGTATATCCAGAATGCACATGTACACCCGATTACAACCACCGACCTATTGTTTATCCAGAATGCACATGGACATCCGGGAACAACCACCGACCTATTGGATATCCAGAATGCACATGGGCATCCGGGTACAACCACCGACCTATTGTATATCCAGAATGCACATGGGCATCCTGGTACAACCACCGACCTATTGTATATCCAGGACGCACATGGGCATCCGGGTACAACCACCGACCTATTGTATATCCAGAATGCACATGGACATCCGGGGTACAACCACCGACCTATTGTATATCCAGAACGCACATTGGCATCCGGGTACAACCACCGACCTATTGTATATCCAGAACGCAAATTGGCATACGGGTACAACCACCGACCTATTGTATATCCAGAATGCACATGGACATCCGGTTACAACCATCGACCTATTAGATATCTAGAATGCATATGGACACCGGGGTACAAACACTGATCATTTGGATCTCCAGAATGCATATGGACACCGGGGTACAACCACTGACCATTTGGATATCCAGAATGCAACTGGACAACCGGGTACAACCACGAACCTATCGCAAGATAGCTGGAGAGTTTCCTCACATAAAACATTAGAGTGGCATGGCCTTTAGATTTGAAATCAGTCGCGTTTGTTTCAAAGTAGTACAAGGGCTGGTTGCTCCGCTCTCTTGAAAAACATCTGGATAACGTCTCATAACGTTTGTCTACGTCGTGATATCGTCCTGAAGCTGTATTCTAATTGTTCTAGTTTACAGAAAGCGGCCAGATGACTGAGATGTCAAAGACGAGACAATAAAACCAAGTCAACAACAAAACAAACGATAGTTTCGTCCCCCTCTTTGATATATTAAATACTAGAGGCAGCAGCTCCTATCAAGTACGTTAAAAAAGAAGAAGAAAGACAAATAAAAATAAACAATCAACGTCTTAGTTTTATCGTGAAGAACAATCTCTCTGGATCCAGACAGTCATTTTCATGTTATACTCCTCATCAGATTTATGTACTAAGAGCTTTTGGCTGTTCCTCGTGATATTACAGATTATGGCTAAGACTTTGGTAAAGGCTCAATATTATTAATGCATATATTTGTATTATGATAATATGTCTTCAACAATTTAGTTTTAAAGGCAACGTATTTCGGATTAAAAGAAAGTGTTCAGCTCGATACTGGGGTTAACATACATTAACATACATAACATACTTAACATACATTAACATACATAACATACTTAACATACATTAACATACATAACATACTTAACATACATTAACATACATAACATACTTAACATACATTAACATACATAACATACTTAACATACATTGATTCCCCAGCCATCTAACTTCAAATGTCAACAAATGAGGCTAGAAATAGATATATGTGACATGAATTCAACATATAAAAAGCAAAATTGAAAGTTCAAAGTCATTAATTCGCGGACAGTCTGCCTCCCATTGGGATTAAATCGACTTACTTGAAAACTGACAAAATTCATAATACATTGTATATTGTTTATATATGGTATAAAGATAGTTTCACGTTGTTATCGCAAAACAATGTTTAGGGTGCAGTTTGAAAATAAGATTAATCTAAATTCATATAAAGTAATGAATTAGGTCGGAGTTTTGTATCAAAGAGGTTACATTCATTGATAGAAAAGGTTTTATCATGCACTACATTTCATACTGTTTTCATGATGACATGTCGGTCTGGTACAGACACAGTAAAAAGCATATTTGAGTGCTCTGAGAGCATTTCCTGGTTTTGTGGATTGATATATATGATGTGAGATGACTAGGAGTGGGTATGCATTGTAGAACAAAGCATGTGAACTCGTCGGAAGGAGGGGCATGAAGAAATTTGTTGAAGGAATATTTAGAGATATATAAACCTCGGAATATCGCGAGAATTTACAACTTGTGAAACCAGGTATGAAATTAGTGCAGCTTAACCTTACTTTTATCATTTCCTTCCTTTTCGGTTTTGTTTTATCATTTCGCTCATTTTTTGTCACGTGCTCACGTGATCAAGGCCCAGCCTGTTTGAAGGCAAACTTTTGCAGCAGAAAGCCTTTACCATTGAATGGGGACGGACATCAAGTCAGATGTTGGTTTGTATAGCTCTGTAAATATTCGTGATTGTTTATCGTGGCATTAGTTGTTTTTTATTCATATGATATTGCGAAGGTTATTTGCTTTTAACTTTAAATTAACGCAATCAGATTTTGCGTTCTAAAAAAATAGTAGTTTTGGTATAGTTTTAAATTAACTTAATTTATCAAGTAACGGAAATAATTACTATCACAGCATCCTCTTTGATCACATTTAAATATTTGCAGCCTAACAACCGTCACAGGAGGATACGTTAGACAGACGAGTGTGTGAGAGATTAGCTAGTTCGTAATTGAACAGGTGCTTTTGGTTCCATTAATCGGTAGGAGCCATGTAATGTTATGTGAAGTAATGTCTCCATTACCATGTCATGTGCTCTCTACATGTTGTCTATGTTGCTCTTAGTGTTTTCAGGTTTACCTTTGTAATGGCCACTGACCGTCCCCGGTGGCCAAGTGGTTAGACAGTCCGCTTCGGGTGCGGGAAGTCGTGGGTTCGGTCCCCGGCCGCGACATACCAAAGTCGTAAAAAAAATGATACTGCTCCCTGGCTTGGCGCTCAGCATATAAGGGTAGTTCCATGACTGGTTAGCCCGGTGTCAGGATATTGTGACTGGGTGTGGTATCATGCCACATGTCTACGGCGTGATACTGCAGTGTGGCAGCACTATATCTGTCTCAAGTAGACATCGTCTCCAAATGACTGAAATACTGTCGGTGGGACGTTAAACCCAACAAACAAACAAACATAATGGCCACTAGAATACTGTACATATATAAGCATTGATGAGGTCGTCATTATTTTGCAAGTTATGACCAATGCTCATTCATTCCTCATATTGAGTATTGTTTCATTTTCATATTTGAAAGATATGTGACCTGTTACAGTAGTTCTGTTACACCTGTAATGATGTGGAATGTATTGTAGGATGTACAATACTGGTCTGTACTGAGAACTCCAGAGCTGACTTTCATTTTTAAACCTTCGCTCACAGACGGCGATACCCGCTTCATAGTCAGTAAGTCAGAGTATATTAATTTAAAAAAAAAAAAGTTTACACGTGTATCTTAAGTTTCTTTGAATTCCAAAGTAATTGAGTTGCACAGTATTTGGGTGATTTTTACTATTTCCATTTATAAGATGAATATCCTTTGAAATTATGATGACACGTTGGAAGTGAAATCCTTCAAAATCCCCTTACAACTTGAGTACAACTTATATAATACAATTAATATTGATAAAACGGAAACAATATATACGAACATACTGCCAACATCGTGTCCATGAATTTATGACATTTACTCGTAAGTAAATTTCCCAAAAGTTTGAAGCTGTAATTTGATCAAATTTAAATTAAAGAGAAATTATCGACTTGCAGACTTAGTAGTTCTGACGAAATTACAGATGAATCCTTATTCTGTACGGACGTTTGTATCAATATACATATCGCGTACCACGTAAGATTTCCCCAGACATAAAGAAACATTCGTTTAGGAAATAAGAAAATGAAATTTCAGCAGCACATGGATGAATAAAACAAATGAGACATTAGATGTTATTTAAATACATAATTATATTATTAGTTTTGTATTCGTATTCAACTTAAATTTGTGTGACTTCATTTCATTCATATAATCAATTTAATTAGCGATACGTGCAGTAGTTAATCCGAACAGCTACACAGTAGGACACATATCTAATATGTTCTGTTCTGTTCATATCTATGAAGCTTTGATAAAAGACGATCGCGGCCGTTTTATCATTTTGTAAAACATTCAGAATTTCCTGATTCTTTGTATATTGACAGTATATTATCTGATCTACTAAAATATGAAACAAAAAACAGGGAGACACAAGCCTTATAAAATGAGTGCTTTTATTATATACCCTGTTAGCAGCCAAAAAGATGAAATTTCACCAATAAAATAAGTTTTTTTTTTAAATTAATTACAATAATAAGCAAATGTTATGTCATTATAATGGTGAAACATCAAATGTAATGAAACAAAATGGATTT
The DNA here is from genome assembly GCA_021229015.1 of Solen grandis. Taxonomy (NCBI): domain Eukaryota; kingdom Metazoa; phylum Mollusca; class Bivalvia; order Adapedonta; family Solenidae; genus Solen; species Solen grandis. The sequence goes on from CM037783.1 coordinate 1,603,775, forward strand.
CGGGTTTAATAAGTATCCATCTTTTATCAGATTACCTGTGGCTAAAACAAACCTTTATTATGAAAAATGTACAAATTAACAGTATTTGTTTTAAACTTTATTTTATCTAATGTTTAAACATTGAGATTGTTTTTGTATTTCTTCATTAAATAGTATAAAGGTACTTATCTATAAGATATACTTTTTAAAAAAATATGCCACTAGGCTTATTCTTTGTGAAAATATATTTTATGTTGGTTGGTGGGGATTTATTAAGGGGAAAGTCTACTAGACAAACGTCACTATCTATCCTAACACCGGTTAAACGTTGCTGTTGGTAACAGAACTGAAAACTTCCGCAGTTGAAATATAACACTCAACATTTTTCGATCTTGACATTTCCATAATCTAGCGTTAAACGAAAACTGTTATATTTTTTTCATTACCGGTGATAGTGTAAAATTTACACGTGTGTGATAATGGAAACTGTCACGATCATCTTTCAAATGTTTTATTACTTGCTATCTCTATAATTTCCTAAGTGTTTTGCTCTCAATTCCGTTATACTGCATGATCATCTGAATTGTGTTATTACCATATGATATATTTTTATTATTATTTTCTTAAACGAAAGATTCATATGCATTAACTCAGTTTCCTGCCAAAGTTACTGTTATGTCATATATATTAACCCTGGACGAACTTTTAGAATTGTTTCTAATACAATTCAGACAATGCAAGGCCGTGTAAAAATAAGTTTTCAACTACGTAATGTGCATTCATTTTCAGAAGATAATTGTTCAAATGTTTGTAAGATAATTATGGTGTTTAAGAACGAATAAAGGTTGTTGGAAGTATATCTTGTATGAATGCGATTCCACTTTTAAATGGATTATTCTAATATTGACAAGGCGATGTCGAAAATCGACCAATGTTTGAGAAAAAATATTGTCATCAGTTAGTTACAATGTGAAACACGTGGAACTGTTTAGAGAGGTCGTCTGATTGTAACAGACAAGTTAGATAAAAGTAACAAAACAAACAGTATTGTAATTAATTTGAGCTGCTATACATCTTCTAAAACCAAACTATGGACAATAATATGATTCTAATTCCAATGGCGTGAAATCATTCATTAAGACTTTGTTTCTTTTGGAAAATTCGATTGTATCATTTCCTTTACAGCATCAACTCATTTGCGGTGAATTATTTACATATACTGGTAATGGGTGGATAAATTTGCCTGAGAAACATCGATAATTTACTCTTATCTAATCGTTCAGATGTTTATAAACTTCATTTACAAGTAAGTCTTTTCGTGCGATGGTGTACGCTGTTAACGTCTAGTCGACAGTATTTCATTAAAATGTTGAACTGTGATGCCATTTTGTCTTACTCTGGCACTCAGTCCTGAATAGGTCTTAATCAAGTGTGTTCCGTCAGTCTCATTATCACTCCGTCATGTAGCAATTACAACAAAGCTAATTACAGGTGGAGGAAGACCCGAGTTCACAGAGCGCTAACTGTCATGCAATCGTATCTCGTTAAACGAATAAAAGCAGATAAACACAATAAAAATATGTATTCATCAATCTAGGTAACATACACATTATGTTGCAGAAGCCCTGCAATCGATGCTTTGCTCGTAGGAGAATAAAGGAAATACTGAACTTCGAGTTATTTATTTCGTGAATAAAAACGGTGAAATGATACTTGATTATTTGTCTCATCAAATTACCATGAAATGTTTCTTTTTATTACCAGATGAATAATTTCATAATTAAATTGCATTAATAAAACAACAACAACAACGAAGTCCTGCACAACCGTTTACTTTATTGCATCAAATAAAAATAGCTGATATGATGTTATATGAGATACTGGTCAACTGGTCTCCTCATACTACGCATGTATGTAACATTCGAAATGTTGCCCATGCAACAGTCACTGAGCTAGAAAACGGTCGAATTTATGAGAAACAGTTTAGAATGGTTAATAAGATTATATATAGGGCACCAGGAAACAAAAGGTTATACAAATGTAACTCTCTATAGTCAAACTGGATTTATTACATGGTATAAAAAAATTAAAGATGATTTTCTCTAGGTTTACTGGGTTCGAGATACATCAATCTAGATTGCTACATACACATAGATGTACTTCTTAGTAATCAGTAATATTTTGTGAACTATGCATCAAAGATAGTTAAAATAATAATAAAGAGAAATTCCGATGCCGGGAATCGAACCCGGGCCGCCTGGGTGAAAACCAGGAATCCTAACCACTAGACCACATCGGATTGGTGCACGCGAGACAAAATCTATTTTCCTCTTCTATAAGTATTTGAGGGTTGAGACATCCCACACCATACCGTACATGTCATAGTACATGTATTAGAAAAAAAAGCCCCGGGAAATCACGGGAATTGTTTTTACTGTTGGGATTCGTCTGAATAGATAGAATTATATCATGTCCCAGTGCCCGACTACAGGACAGGGACCATGGGATTCACATGAATTCCTCCGCTGTACTCAGATAACTACAGAGATACGTACTGAAGTGTCAGAGCAGCAAGAATCCCGGGAAAGAGTTTTTGATGAAATGGCATAAAATGGCGTTAAATAATTCAAATAAAATCAATTAAACCAAATTTAACACACGAAATGAAGAACATAAAATTAAAAGGACTCTTTGCTGTCCCACGTTTGAATGTGTGTGTGTTTTAATTTCTAAGTGGAAGGATAATAGTTGTAGCATTTGGATATAATACAGTTTGACTAAATAATGAAAACTTTCAATTGCTGTGAACAATAATAGTTTTATTGCGACCAAGAACTGCATATGCAAATTTTCAGCAATATCTTTTATATTTTGCTAATTCAAAATAAATCATGTTTACCAGCTTTCAGTCGTTACACTGTCAACAAGATACGAATGCAGGGCAGTCAGTCGCTCTTTTAAACTCAGGTCTCCACTTGTAATAAGTTATTTCGAGAGTGTATGGTTTACGTGGTGATAAATGGTAGGAGAGGACAACTCTTGATTAAGGCCAACTCCCGCATACTATTGCCGGTTGGACGTTGAACAAAACAAAAAAAACGAAATGTGCTTAGTTTATTATTAATTCACATCATGTACCCTTATCTGTTTATATTCCACTGCAAATGATTTGATGCTGTAAAAGAAGTTCATATTTTAGATGGTTTCCAAAACTCGAATAATGTCATTTTATCCTAATGTAATTCAAATCTGAAAAAAACAACGTCTAAATAAATATTATTATGTAATCTAAATTAAAATAAAAAATATAATTATCCCGAATATGATTAAAATAGATGTTTATCATTTAAAATACTGCATGTTTGTTAGTGTTTTCTAACATGTTATTTACAAGATGAAATCACATCAAACAGTTCCACGTGTTTCACATACGTAACTAATAATACTTAAAACAGTTAACCGAAATATTTGGCAATATTTGACATTTAAATATAAGAATAATCAATTTATAAATTGAATTTAAATCCATACAGTACAATTCTTCAAATATCGTTCATTCAATTCCTAAACACTATGATTATGTTCGTATTTGTTAGCAATTATCTTCTGAAAAGGAATTCACATCACGTATTTTAACCCTTAAGTATTATACGGCTTCATATTTCCAGCATTACATTAAGAAATATTCTAGAAAGCTTTGTTTGTTTCGGCATTTTCGTGGATAATATATATGACATTGCAGCGAGTTTGGCAGCAAATCAATTCAGAAAATAATAGATTCCATTTGATTAGAACAAAGTTCAAATGATTTTGTAGTATAACGGAATTAAGAGCAAATTGATGTTTGAAGTTTCAAGGATATCAAGTAATACATCACTTTAATCAAATATTATTAAATGAGTGTCCTACTTGCGAGTAAATATATGTATAACCTATAGTTCAGCACGATTACTACGCATGCCGCCTATTGAATATAATAAGAAAATAGTTCCCTGTGAAAATTGTCAGGTAGGAACACAATAGCATTTATGTACAATATGTGACACCAGCTTCTTTATACAATTAGTATTTATAATCAGGAAATACAGACAATCATAAGACGGATGTATAAAATATGTATGATAGTTATAAGACTTATTATAGTTATAAATATGCGGTAATAGAAGAGACCAGCTGTCATTATGTGTGCATGTGTTATTGCGCAGGTTATACGGTAATAGAAGAGACCAGCTGTCACTATGTGTGCATGTGTTATTGCGCAGGTTATACGGTAATAGAAGAGACCAGCTGTCATTATGTGTGCATGTGTTATTGCGCAGGTTATACGGTAATAGAAGAGACCAGCTGTCACTATGTGTGCATGTGTTATTGCGCAGGTTATACGGTAATAGAAGAGACCAGCTGTCACTATGTGTGCATGTGTTATTGCGCAGGTTATACGGTAATAGAAGAGACCAGCTGTCATTATGTGTGCATGTGTTATTGCGCAGGTTATACGGTAATAGAAGAGACCAGCTGTCATTATGTGTGCATGTGTTTTTGCGCAGGTTATACGGTAATAGAAGAGACCAGCTGTCACTATGTGTGCATGTGTTATTGCGCAGGTTATACGGTAATAGAAGAGACCAGCTGTCACTATGTGTGCATGTGTTTTTGCGCAGGTTATACGGTAATAGAAGAGACCAGCTGTCACTATGTGTGCATGTGTTATTGCGCAGGTTCGAATTCTTACATTTAAGATTGATTATATAAAGAAATAAACGGATGAGTCCCACGACTGTAAGTTTAATGAAAATCCAAACCAAATATACATAATTATTTATCTGAATATTATCTAATATATTTTATCAGGATGTGTATGATTTGTTCTAAGCACCTATGTGCCGCTGAAATTGAATTTTTTTATTTTCGAAATGAGTGTTTCTTAAAATCTGGAGAACTCTTACGGTCCTTGTGATATATGTATTGATATAAACTTAATAAGGATCATCCGTATTTTCACCAGAACTACGAAGTTTGCAAGCCGACAATTCCTCTTTAATTTCTATTTGATTAAATTACAGATCTATTTGTCTTGCAAAACTTCCATCCATGGGGAAATTTACCTAAATGTCATAAATTGATGAGCGCGCGGATGTCGTTATTACCGTATATATTTCAGTATTAATTCTCTATACCTTTATAATTTTTTTACAAAAGTAGATTTATTAAAATGTTTGATTGAATACTCTTCAAACGTGTAATTATATAAACATTTTGTCAAAGAATATGTATATTTTGAATGTTCGTTTTCGAGGAGAAAATATCAGAATACTATGCAACTTCCGAAAATATTTCAATCACATTGAGATTTCATAAAACTAAAGATACTGTTACTTTCTTTCGGCTGTCCAAGTCTCGCGATATTCCGGGACTTGAATATTTTTTTTCTTTGGTCCTCGAACTTAACGCAATGTCTCTGTTTATCATCCTGATGTACTGTTACAAAAAGTAGTTCTTCGACGATAGTCTCAAACCGCAGCGCGCCATTACTACGAAAAAGAAAAATCAGTATTTATGATTTTTTTTTTCCTCAGGATTGTCTGAAAATGTATACCAACTCATAGCTGCCTCACGTCATGGAAAACACTCTACAACCCCTAATAAATGTCCAAAGAGTAACAACCACAACTGTTTCATGCTATTTACGTGAACCGTGTTACAAGACTAGCAGGTCACAGTTGGCAGACAATTAGTTCATGATTAAACTTTACCTCTCTGTCAATGATATTTTTATTTTTTGATAAAAAAGTCTGATATTGTGATTTTAACAACGTAAAACTATCTTTAACAATTAATAAAGCAATTGTTCTTGTAAAGAAAATAGTGAAATGTATGTTTATTATGTTTACCAAATTTCATTTAGGTCGACTTAATTCCAATCGGAAAAAAAAGACTGTCCACGAATAAAATTTCCATGAGTTCTTAAATATTGCTATTTTTATTTTGAAGACATGTCACGTGTATTTGTTTCTAACCTCATATATTGACATACAATTTTACATGTCAAGGAAATCAATGCTCTAAAATGCAATGCTCGTCTGAGCATATTCATTTAAGCCACCTTATGTTGTCATTTAAAGTAAATGATAACGACGTATTACCATCAGAAATGTATTAATAGTGTTCAGCCTTTCCTGAAGTCTTAACCATAGTCTGTAATATCACGAGGAACAGCCAAATGATCTAGGTACACAAATCTGATGCGGAGTCTAATATGAAAAATGACCGTCTGGATCTTAGGAGACAGTCCATTACGATAAACATGAAACATTGATTGTTTAATTTTATGTGTCTGTTTTCCTTTAATGTTCGTGAAGTTAAATACTTGACAGAAGTTGTTGTCTGTAGGGTTTGATATATCAAAGTGTCAAAATGAAGCACGAACCAATCCTTTGTCCTGTTAACTTGGTATGACAAAAAAAAAATGAAATGGAAAAAAACAAAACAAAAAAAAACAGAAAACGAACAGCATGAAATAAACATGTAATATTTCACATTTCATGATAAAATAGTGTTAGGCCACAAATTCTTACAATATTAGACTTTGCCTATCCTGTAATGAATGCAGAATTGTTTTATAGAGAATGGCGGCGATTAACAAGAGTATATAGAATATGGTAGATCAAAACAGTTTTGTTTATTTCTTTCAAAACTTGTATCAAAAATGCATTCAAAGAGCAAATTTTGAATTTTTAAAGATCTTATATAACTTGTTTGTTTTAATTGTTATTCGTATATTAAATGAGCCATTATAAAAGCCACAGAGCCTGAAACAATATAATTAATAGTCTGTGGTGGAGTAATAGATTAATCTTAAGTTCTGTGATATATGCGCTATTCCTTAAGAGAAAAAGAACATGGTTTAACTAATTTCATTTGATATGATTTTTTTTTGCACTTGCAACATACACAAATGGAGTTTCTTTGTATTTTATGTACGTTTTGGTTTATAAATACCATACTTTCTTAATGTTTGTCAAGATTACATGCCCTATATATTCATAATATAATTATATTGTTAGTGTATAACCCTGAAATATGTTATAGTTACATTTATTTCTTCTCGGTATGCATATAATTCATGTTGGACACACTTGTCTGGCATATAGCATAAGTGTGCTATCCCAAGGCAATATATGTTTTGGAGTTTGAATTCAGTGTTTGTCATATTTTATACAGCTTACAACTTTCAAACTGTAACCACCAACGTCCACAGCTGGGAACCACCTGTCAAAACAAGGCAGACTCGGGATAGCAGAGCAGTATTACTGGCCAAACACTGGCTTCAAACGAACAGCTGTTATTGTGTTCTAATAGCAGTTGAAACTCCTTTCAGCAAAAGCTGCTTTCCTGCTTGCTTTCCCCCTCAAAGTTCCACGCCTCTTGGCATAGATCGAGAAGCTCCTCACTCTTCTCATTTCTCGTTGTCCTGCAAGCATATGTTTTTTTTCCATGGAACTACTTTCGATGTAATTATGGTCTTAACTGTCCAGTCATCAGGGCTTCGAAAGACTGGACAGTGTTGGTACTTTCTGCTTGACGTCCATCATTTATAAATGTGATGAAGCTGCTGATGATGATAAATCTTGTAAGTTCTCATGAAGAAATCCCAATGGTTTCAGTTCAGCTTCAATGTTGCTCTATCTCGACGAATAGTTGTCTGTGAAATAATTTTAGTGGGATTATAATCAGCAATCTTTTTAATATGTGTATGGTTTGCAATATATACGTCTCTGTAAAACATTCAATAAAATATGTATAACCTATATTATAAGATGAATACAGTCCACTGTCAGTATATGTATTTTACAGCGCAAAAAGGCCCTTTTCTGTACGTTTTATTTCATATTTCCTTGTTATTTGTTTTGTGCGATACTACTTAAATTCCAACATTGTTAAAACAGAGTATACAACTTTGATGATTAAAGGATTGAAAACAGAAGCCTTTGCCTTTTATTTATTTATTTATTTATTTGTCGTCTGAAACTTAGCAACATGCTGGCTATAAGACATTCATAAAAGTAATTTTCCGCATTCAAACACACAAACTAATTATTCAGCCTTTATTAACACATTGACAGTCTACGATTTCAGTACCAATTAAAAATATTTGTGCATTTTTACTATTTAGTTCTAGAAGAAAACGACTAAACTGAATCATGTCGAAAGAATGTTTTTTCCTCCTGAGACAATTGCCGGGACACTAACACCGATCATTTTATCCCTTCACCAGAAATACTATTCCTGGAAGCTATACAGAGTATTTTCTAAACGCTCTTGATATGAAATAAAAGGAAATCATTCTTGACAAGCATGAGTAATTCTTTCCAGCCGCTGTTACCACTCGACCAATGATATCGAACTGACCATGCCGTGTAGCGTCGATATTCATCTCCAATGATATAATATCTGTATCGTTAATCAGTCCGAGAAATATTTTGAATAATTTCTCGATCCTGTTTTCTTAATACTGAGAAAGAAAAAGCTCTGTCTTTTACCAATTGCTCATCTGGATACAGAAATGTTATACGCTTCTAGCAATAATTTGATGTATTTACTGCCACTTCCTTTGATTTCTATGAAACGATCACGCTACATTTGAATATAAATGAGATTATATTACGGTCGCTTAGATCTTAATGTAAAGGAGGGCACGGAGTATCCTAGCAGTATATTTATTTATTTATTGATAAATGCAGTCGAAGAATATGAAGGTTACAGTTAAGATCATATATATATGCTAGTTATGTTATTACCGAAAAATTCAATTTTATCTTTATGCTCCCCGAAGGGAGAGCATATAGTTACCGTTTTGTCTGTCCGCACCGTCCACTCATCGGTCCGTTCGTTCGTCCGTCCGTCACAAGTTTGTCCGGAACATAACACAAAAAACTATAAGAGGTATTAACATGAAACTTCATAGATAGAAATATCTCAATGAGGAGAAGTGCAGTGTACAAGAACCATAACTCTGCTTTGCATAATATAGGAGTTATTGGCCTTTGTAATTTTTCATACTTAAATTTTGTCCGGAGCTCATATAGTATAATAAAGTACCCATCAACTAACAAAGCGCAGTTCGGGGAGCATCCACCGGTTCTACCGGCACTTTGTAATTAAAAAAAATGACATTGAAAAGTGTTAAACAACAAAAGCCATATATCAAATTGTCTGCATGTATTTAAGAAAGGAGACATACTCTTAACCAAAATTATTATAACGCAATACTTTTAAATGTTTAGTGTCTCAAAAGTGGTTCCAGATATCAATTTGTGCATACAGAATAATTACATGCTGTTTCACATAAACACATTCATGTGAAAATAGAAGTTTAAAGAAGAAAGTCGAAACGTGGTCGCGCCAAGACAGGTATATATTGTAAGACAGGTATATATTGTAAGACAGATATATATTGTAAGACAGGTATATATTGTAAGACAGGTATATATTGTAAGACAGGTATATATTGTAAGACAGGTATATATTGTAAGACAGGTATATATTGTAAGACAGATATATATTGTAAGACAGGTATATATTGTAAGACAGGTATGTATTGTAAGACAGGTATATATTGTAAGACAGGTATATATTGTAAGACAGGTATATATTGTAAGACAGGTATATATTGTAAGACAGGTATATATTGTAAGACAGATATATATTGTAAGACAGGTATATATTGTAAGACAGGTATATATTGTAAGACAGGTATATATTGTAAGACAGATATATATTGTAAGACAGGTATATATTGTAAGACAGGTATATATTGTAAGACAGGTATATATTGTAAGACAGGTATATATTGTAAGACAGGTATATATTGTAAGACAGATATATATTGTATATATTGTAAGACAGGTATATATTGTAAGACAGGTATATATTGTAAGACAGGTATATATTGTAAGACAGGTATATATTGTAAGACAGGTATATATTGTAAGACAGATATATATTGTAAGACAGGTATATATTGTAAGACAGGTATATATTGTAAGACAGGTATATATTGTAAGACAGGTATATATTGTAAGACAGGTATATATTGTAAGACAGGTATATATTGTAAGACAGGTATATATTGTAAGACAGGTATATATTGTAAAGAACAGGTATATATTGTAATAAGACAGGTATATATTGTAAGACAGGTATATATTGTAAGACAGGTATATATTGTAAGACAGGTATATATTGTAAGACAGTATATATTGTAAGACAGGTATATATTGTAAGACAGGTATATATTGTAAGACAGATATATATTGTAAGACAGGTATATATTGTAAGACAGGTATATATTGTAAGACAGGTATATATTGTAAGACAGGTATATATTGTAAGTAAATTAGGTCATTTAGATAAACTATCACTCACTGTAAACGCAATATACTTTAACAATAAAACTCCTAACCTTCACGTCAAATAATGTAACGAGATAAATGTTGCGTTGGAAGTGTGATTGAGTCTAGATTATTTAGAAAATAATATATTGAAGTTTACGTCATTTCAGACAAAAATGCTTAATTAATTAAATGTTGTTTTCACTCGTATATTCCAAGCATGCGATATCCTCGCAGTCTGTATGATATTTCAAATACAGTTACACTTCTCATATTCACGTGTCATGATATAAAACACATAGTACAGGAATCATTCTTATGTTACAGTAGGTATATTTTGCTTTTCAAACAGACTGTTATTATATGTATCAAAATATACTGGTCCTTGTGAACACTGTCCGGATCGACATCCCATTTGGAGAAGAGCTAACATAACACATAATGCATTCTTTACGTTGTGACAAAATGACGCACCAAAGGATCAAACCAAAGCAATGCTGCTCTTCTTATAAATATTATTACAGTAGTTCTTGAACATCTGAAATAGAATTTAGCTCGTATGAATATAAACAACACATTTCTTTGATTTACAAACGATTAAAGCAGATATATGTGTCTGCTCTTCTCGAATCAACATCACAGATATTTTTTGCGAGTGTAAGTTGCCAGACGTTTTAATGATATATAGCAGAGGTAACAAACAAGAACAAATACAGATAAAATGTAGGCATTCGTTTGCAACCTCTAGAAATAAACAACATTCTTTTTCCGTTAAGGGTAAACTATGTCTATAAAGTAGAGTATATTTTTAAACCTTGCGGTCAAGGATAAACCACGAGAGTGAAAGCTCTTATTTCCAGTCAGGTCCTGTTTCTTTTGCTTAAAGGCGTTTCAGCGGTTTCTTTTTTTCAAACGGACAGATTTTTCTAAAAAAAAATGCATATAAAAGATATGCGACTTTTTGTACTTTCAAAATTTGGCAAGATTACTTTTAATGATATTCTTAACTCATGAATCTTAAAAATTGGACTTTCTTCTATCATTCTACGTAAAATAAATGAGAAATTCATAAAAAAAGTACCAAAACTAAAATCAGTTGTAACCCGCTGAAACATCCTTAAGAGACATCATAAAGACAGTCGATGAATAGCACTGATACCGCCCTTTTGTATAGTGTGCCCGATGTATAGTGCGATACCGATATATTGTGTGCCCGATGTATAGCACCGATACCGATATATTGTGTGCCCGATGCATAGCACCGATACCTTTATTTTGTGCCCGATGTATAGCACCGATACCGATTTATTGTGTGCCCGATGCATAGCACCGATACCGATATATTGTGTGCCCGATGCATAGCACTGATACCGATATATTGTGTGCCCGATGTATAGCACCGATACCGATCTGTTGTGTGCCCGATGTATAGCACCGATACACGCGAAGCCCCATTACTACCGTCTTGTGGAACCAGCACTGGTTGTCTCGTTGAGCGGGACACGTTAATAAAATGTCCCATAAAGTCCAAGGTCTGTCGCCTGGATTAGTACCCCAGCGTGTCACCACTGAACCACCGTCCGCCCAAAACTCGCAATATCTGTTCTGTTATATGTTATTATTTAAACTGTCATTCGAGGACATGGTTTCTATGTGTACCGTTGGACTCTTTTTCAGAGGTCCACGATAGGATTTAAAAAAAAGAAAAGAAAGATATTAAATTTGCATGTCGTTTAGTTCTCTTCCTACGCATTCAAGTTTTAGCAAAATTTAATATTTGATTTAACAAGTAATTTGAAAACTCTATCGTTATTTGTTTCTCACGTGTATCTTTTTAATATAAAATAAATCGAAGTGTCTCGGATTTGCTTTGTGTGTTCAGACTACATGAAATACCATGTATATAAAGAGACATTATACTAGGCGATATGTCGATATATAGCGATGCTATATCCGTCAGAACGTGACCTATAGTGCTGTGATTAAAACACGAGTGCTGCTAGATTATTCCATGTATTTCTGTCATGCCACAATACTATATCGTCTAATGTTGGCGATTCAAATTCGAACCCAGACATAATTTACTTTCAATGATTGGCATTAAAATAAGATATTTCTTACCAGAGAAACTTAATCTTTCGTCTTGAGTATCTGACGTTAACAATCAAGCTAGAATAGGCTTGACTTCAAATAATCCATCTGCACTTAATAAGTCTAAGTGTCACATATATTGAGTCTGTAGATATCACAATATTAGGATGCCAACGTCTTGCTTCACTCGCATTTCAGGAATAGATTTGAAATGAATACTTGTTAAAAAAATGTAAATCTCCTTTTTATCAAACGTTTGTACATCCAACTTATATTTTGAAGTATTATTTCTTTATTTTCCTCCTGTATAGAAGATTTTACAACATATACAAATGGACAAATACATTACAAGTTTACAAACATACACAAAAAAAAAAGTAACATATAACATGAAAGAGTTACAAGTGTTCAAAGAACGATAATAATAATTATCAGAAATACTCGGTGAGGCCACAATTTAAAGAATATCTTGCCGAAACGAAATGCAAGAAGTTCTATATGGACAATTTAATACCGGTGTCGAATATATGTGTGTATGCAATCATGTATCTCAATGTGTGATATGTATATGTGTGGAGGTGGAGGTGGTGGTGTGTGTGAGTGTGTGTGTGTGTGTGTGTGTGTGTGTAAACAGAGATTACATGTGTGCAACATCATAATATACAAAGTACATGAATGAAATGTCACATGAACATGAAACAAAAATACATCCAAATTTTAACAGAAAGAGAGAGAGAAAAAACAAACATGTATTTACATTTCATATCCATACATATAGTACGAATATGCACATTTGAAATTAGATAAGAACATTTTATGTGGTTACAGACACTTACATATATTCAAACACACATTTGTACGTAAGACATGGATCTTGCTGTATCCTATTCTTTTTTCTTATATTTCACCCATAGTAAGTGACAATAGTGAAACGCGATGCCATAAAAATGGTCCACTCTATCCTGCAATAGTCCGACTAAGGTAGGACATTGAACACCTAGAACAGTGTTAACAAAAGTTTTGCGGTCAAGGCGTTGCACTATGTCCATTACGTGTGTACTGAATGTTTGAGAAATTTTAACCATGAATTCTTGTCGATATTCAATCAAACTTACACAATCAAATAACAAGTGATCAGTTAGACTTAATTCTGTCAAAAAAGATGAACACTTTGGACATATTTCTTTAAACCTTGCTGAATAAGCAATCAATTTGGCTACTGATTTACACCATGCGATATGACGCGGGAATGATACAGCATGACGCCATACATAACTGTACGAATAATCAGGGTGTATAGAACGATATCGGACAAACTCTACCGCACTTATACTTTCCTCCCAAACCGATATGTAATATTGTCGAATGGTACGCCCTACAAGTTTATTCCACACATTTTTGCTAGGAAAGAGACCAGTTCGTGTGAATGTTGTAAGATAGTCGTCAAGCTTGAGTTTAAATAAAATATCATGTATATCTGACATGAAGCCGATGCTAGGTGACTGCAGATTTAAAGTAAACGATGCAAGTCTAAGTAGAAAGAGCCGTTTAACTGCACAATCTCTATTTAAGCGACACAGTTGACCGAATAAAATCATTTTTCTCTTTTCGATCTCTGATTTAATAGGTAGCGCATTTAACAAACTCAACGCAATATTTGAACGGGTCCTAATACCCAGTTGTTGTATATTCTTTATACAAAGTCTGTGTGCGCGTTCAACGCAAAGTATTTCTCCTCAGAAAGGTTATAGAAACATTCAGTTCCGAAAAGAGCCTTAGGGAGAACAACTCGATCATATATGCGTTTACATGTTATCGGATTTAAACCATTTTCATTAAAGGCTCTATCGGCATGGCTAAAAAATACACGCCTCAGCTTTGAACTGATATCAGCTGCACGACGAGATTGCGCATGGCTTGCATAACAAGTCACACCTAGGTGGACATAACTATTAACTTCGGAGATAACCACCTGACCAATTGACCATTGGCGTGATACTACGGATCGGTTATTTTTACTCTCATTAAATACTACGACAGCACATTTCGACGAATTGTAGCGGAAGCGCCATTTACAAGCATATTCAAAACATATATCAATCAATGACTGAAGACCGTGTATGGACAGGGATAGTAGTGCCATGTCATCTGCAACAGTAGGGGCTGCAAAACATGCATTTCCTATATGAAAACCAAAGCCTGAATATGCTAATTGCTGAATTAGAGAATTAATGTAGCATAAATAGAGAAATGGGGAACAGATCCCGCCTTGCCTTGTGCCGCACAGTACAGGGAACCAGTCAGAAGAATGACCTCTATATATAGCCCGACTATAGGTACTATTGTGTAATTCAACTATAGAGAGCCACAACTTACCAGTTATGCCCATGTTATTAAGCTTATGGAACAAACCATCATGCCAGATACAATCGAATGCCATACTTGTATCCAAAAAGCATGTAAACAGCTTACTTCTGTTTTCCTTACAGTAATTTACGCATTCTTTCATTAAGTAACTTGTCATAATTGTACCCATTCCTTCTGGAAACCTCCTTGAAGCCCATGTATAGGAGTAATAATAGAATGTTGAAGTCTACTCAAGAGGACGCTCTCGTATAGTTTTAAAATACAGGACGACAAAGTTATTGGTCTGTAGCTTTTTGGATCATCCTTTCTTTTGTTGCCACCCTTATATATGGTAATAATTTGACCTTGCTTTAGGGCAGGGGGAATATAACAGAGATGATACATAGAATTAAACAATAAAACCAACGTCATATGTAAGCGCTCGCCTCCATGTATAATATGTTCATAGTAGATTCCGTCACTTCCGCATATTTTACCAGAATTTAGGTTTTTTATACAAGCTTCTACTTCATTGAGGCTAATTTCATTTAAATGTTTATCTAAAAGGGCAGTATTTTTCATTTCGTTTACTTCTTTTGTTATTTTATCAAAGGATGATTGATCATAGATGTCAGAATCGTGAGACTTTCCCGAATAAATATCTCGAAAGTGATGACCCCAACATTGAGCTATATCATGAGGGTCTCTGACTACCGTACCATTGAATTTTAACTCACTACCCGCTTTGCGGCTATTTGATTTTGTTTTATTAAATAATCGCCAGAATAAACCATTGTCTAGGCATGCCGCTCGGTCTATATCGTCATTTGTTTTCTTAATAAACTCATTGACAGCTTGACGGTGAATGGCGCGAAACGCTCGTTTTGCGGATTTATATTCAAGGTATGTCACGTGGTCATTTCCTCGTGGACGACCACATTTCACCCATGCTTCGCGTTTTAATTTCATTTTATTATGGACAGAACGTAAGGTACTACTCCAATATGGTTTTAAATAGTGTCTATAACGAGACATTGGAAAACATTTATCCGAGGCTTGACTTATAGCGTTGACTAGCGATAAATATAGCCGATCTACCTCTTTCATATTTAAGACAATTTCATCGCTAAAATGAGGTAATATATCACAGTTTTGTGCAATATGCTGCTTGTAAGACTCGTATTGCGGCTGAGTGACATGTTTCCATTTAATTGGTTTGAATGTTGAATCATAGTTACCATGCCTTTCGGTTATCGTAGGCAGGAAAATTGTAAAAATAATTGGCCTGTGAGACGATACATTAATGCTATCATCATCTAATATAGTACATGACTTTAGCAAGTCAACCCATTCACACTGTAAGATAACGTGATCAATGAGAGATCGACATTTACCATCATAAGATACAAATGATGCTTCAGATCCAGTACAGATATTTAAATGTATTAACCGCTACCAAATTATTATGAGACAAGAAATTATACATCTCTCTACTCCGTGTATTGTTGGGTTTAATAAAACTTTTACTTTGTAAATGGGCATTAAAATCTCCCATTATAATTATTCGACCTCTGTATGAATAGTAATTGTACATATCTTGCAAAGAACACATGAAATTTCTGTAGTCATCTATACTATAGTTTGAACAAGGGGCATACACTTGAAAAATATAAATGAAATCATCATTCGATACTTGAATCTGTATGCCTACTAAACAGGTGCTATCTATATCAAGTATTGTAACATTACTGTCTATATTATGATGCCATAGTAACGCAACACCGCCTCTATCTCGACGGTACGTACCAGTCACTAATGACTGGGTTTTACCACATACACCATATCCTGTATAGTCTTTGTGAATACTATTAAGGAAGCTTATATTCTCATTACTTAGCCAGTGCTCTGAAATTCCAAAATATTGGAAAGTAAACGGCTTAAATAATATGCACTCGACATGAGGCCTGTTGCGTTCCACGTGCATAAAGAAAAGTTCATCAGGAAACAAGGTAACAGACAAATAATACACAAAATATAAGGTGACACAGTATGCATGGACAATGAGTCAGTGTCTATTGGTGACAATTGCTACCGTTACCCCCACGTGATCGATACCTGTTACGACCCGGTTGATCCATGGCTTACAGATAACGTCTGGCGGCCAGAAGTCGTCACGGGTCATGTCATCGGAATGGTCGGGCTCAGCATTAACACGTATAACTGCTGTTTCGCGATGTTTTGGCCTAAATATAGAAATGGCCGTTACCTTTATACCCCTTTCTCTCACATACGAGGCAATCATGTTCTCATTAATTGATTTGATAAATCCGCCCACATAGTAGCGTTTTGTGTATTTGTGCACAGATGGTTAAATTCGTCACCATAACTATTCGCTCGTGGTTGTTTATTTTGCGTCTCCCTTGGATTCACAAAATCACTAATATTTTGCCCTGCGATGTTATTATTTGAGTAATCATGTCTCATTGTTGTTCTTACAGGTATCGGGTTCGAAGCCTGGGTAGCGATATACGAATGATTTGTATTATCGCGGATAAAACTGTCTCGCCTAGCTTGTGGACTAGACTGCAGCACCGCACTATAAAGAGGGTCTCTTGGCGACTGTTGTAGACGAATGAATCTCGCAGTGGAATCGTTACACCTATACAGCTTCCCGACGCGTTCACCCTCAGTAGCACCGTTATGTGTTGTATTGGAGGGGAGGGGAGGGCATGGTGGTGTCTGGGTTCCTTCCGTCATTGTATCGGGATCTGGGTCGTTCACAGTATCATTGGTGGGGCTTGCTGGTGGTGATATCACATGGGGATCGAAATTTACACTCTAATTTACTGATCCGTTTATCAAACTTTTTATTTTCGGACGATACATTTTGAGATAATTTCTGTATCTCCCGCTCTGTGTGATCAGATATGGATGAGAGTTCTTGGCGGATCAGTTTAATGTCATTCTTGGCACTTGTCGCACCATTACAGTGGTTGTCGAGTGCTCGAAAAGCGGCCTGAGAACTATCTTCGAGTTTATATTGTAAATCTCTGATGGCTGCATCAGTTTCCTGTCTGAAAGTGGCAGCATGCTCCTTAATAAGTTTTATTTCAGCCCGGAGATTTTCCTCAAAGGATTGCCTTTCTTGACGCATCAGTATGACGTCAGCTTGAAGTTGAGTTATAGTATGCGACAGTTTTACAAATTCAGAGCTTTGGCTGTCGGAAATTTTCCTCGGCGTAGAGGAGCTATATTTTAGACTTATTTTGGCCGAGTTTAATAAACATTTAAGATTTTCATAGGGGGCACCATCTAGAACAGTAACTAGAGCGTAAATATCATGTGCCAACTTGCAGGTCACAGTCTCACCTGATTGAGTTTGTTTGCGTTTTTTTAATTCGACTGATTGTTTATATGGGAAGTCATCACATGACTTTATTGTTTGGAATAACAGTTCTCTGAGACTTTCCAAGTTTTCTGTGACGCATGTTGGTCAGTGAGCATTTCTGATATATAATGATCTTTGGTCAGCTGGTGAAACATGTATTGTAAGTGATTTAATCGGCCGTTTATTGGCACTTGGTCATTGAATACGTCACTCACATTTGTTAAGGTTTCCTTACTTAAAGATTCACGTGACCCACATAGCTCTTTCACGAGGGTTTGAGAGGTATCATGATCAGACTGGGAACAATAGCGGGTCTGCCCGGGGGGAGGTTGAGACTCAAAGTGGTCTTGGCTGTTTCCACTCATGATTGGTGAGCGAGGTTCACTCCATGTTTGTAACTAACAGTTAATACAGCGATATAAACGACAAAGAGTTTTTCAAATAACGAATATATACGTTCTTTGTTTTATTACATATCCATAAGATATTTACAAACCTGATCCTGTGAAAATAAGTCCGTACATTTATCCATTAATGTTATGTCCATCTAGATAAAGCACCATATAATTATTCCCATTCCAATGAAAAATATTGCTCAAGCTTTTCACAGGTGAACACAATGGAGCATATGGTGGAATTTTGAATTTAGCCAAATATGACCGCTAGACACGTTCAACCTTTAAATAAGATGCGAATTCTTATAAACGTTACCAAGACACAGTATTTTATCCAAGTTTAACGTGGTTAAGTCCATCCAAAATTATTCAAAATTCACATTTTAGCACACAATCATCGCCGTAAAAAAAATAGCGCGGCCATCTTGACCGGAAGCGGCCTTTTGTCTTTGTCGGATGTCAATGTCTATTTTTCGTGGATTGTAAGTTCGTTACAACCATTTTTGTTTTCAAACCTATCTAAATATACGATCGCGGTCAGAAAATGCTACCCCAGGCACGCATTCGTACTTTGCCTAATTTTACATGTTTAGTGGACACTTCGGATTATCACAAAATGCTTCATCAGCAAAGCAGGGGGACATTTAGTAGGTATCTTGCTCTCTGTTGATCCCTAATATATTAGACGAAACTTATAAGTACTCCCACTAAAGTTTTGTCTATAGCATTTGTTGTATTCAAATAAACAGATTTCTGGTTTTCTATAGCTTTCCACGAAAATTGGTTTCTCAGAGTTGATTATGCGTCAAAATTATTCAAGCAGACAACAGATTGAGCCAATGCATATTTTAATATTTACTGGGCATATCTATTGCAAAATATATCTTCTCTGCAAGTTTGAAATCGGAGTACTTACAAGTTTCGTTAACTATAGCATAAGTACTCCTTACTGTAATAAGTGTCAATAGCCATTTAAAAATGCAGCTTAGCACGACATAATTTGTATAATTGCAATTACTAAACATGCATATTTATATGAGATTATAAAATATAAAACAAGAAAAGCGCCTAACTGTATGCAATTTTATTTTAAGATTGTTTCAAGAAGTGACGAGTTGCTTTAAGACATCATTCGGACTGAAGATGCTGTACATCATCATATATATTCCAATGCATTTGCCTAACCTTATTGTTTTCCTGTCATATTGACATCCATCACCAACATCAATGGGAAATGCTACTATTTCTCTTCATGATCTAGATATAGATGCTATTGTGTGGATCAATTATTATTATCTACACGTCAGATACTTTTTTATTATCATAGTTATCTTACCTATGATCGAAGCCTGGTATACATGTGCATTAAATGCATAACTACACCTCATATTGCTATGATATACATGTGTATTAAATGCATAATTACACCCCATATTGCTAGGATATACATGTGTATTAAATGCATAATTACACCCCATATTGCTAGGATATACAAGTGTATTAAATGCATAAATACACCCATATTGCTAGGATATACATGTGCATTAAATGCATAACTACACCTCATATTGCTATGATATACATGTGTATTAAATGCATAATTACACCCCATATTACTAGGATATACATGTGTAACAAATGCATAACTACACATCATATTGCTATGATATACATGTGTATTAAATGCATAATTACACCTCATATTGCTATGATATACATGTTTATTAAATGCATAACTACACCTCATACAGTCGAACCCCGGTTACTCCACCACCTCTCATTCAAATACCCGGCGTCATTCGAAATACTTCGTTGGTCCCGATCACTCTCCTTCTTATTTCTATATAAAAATATCTGGGTTATTCGAATTTGTGCCATTCAAATACCTGGCCTCATCCGAAAAGATTTTTTGGCCCGTGCCAATCAGTTCGTATGATTTTCGCACCCCTTATCCGAAGTCGCTGACGAGCATTAATTACCGGCGACATTTTGAAAACAAACAATGGAAAGGTGCGAATGTCAATTAATTACCGAAATGTGTGGGAGACGGCCACTTACAGTTTGCAAACGTTGTTAATTGATTGGATGTTTGTCCAGCAGATCAATCATTAGGAAAAGAAGAAATAAATTAGATACCTGTGCAGTATTTCCGATACACTGGTAAAAGAAGATTTAATTATTATATACATTCTTTTAAATTTTACATGTAGTTCTGACCTGATAAATGTTTAGGTATGTATTGATGTATGCATTGGTTATGTAACATTTATGCAGAAAAAGATTAATTTTGTCAATAAATAACATTTATCTTTTGCTGTTTTCAAGACGACGTTGATAGTGGATACATGTAGTCGCTTGTGATTTAGTCAGATCTGAAAAAAATGTACTTGTATGTATCCTGGTTATTAACGTATGCATTGATTGTCTTTTTATCAATATCTTTTATACATAAAAAGATGGAAGTTGTAAAATAAAAGTTAATTAATCTATATTCGTTTTAATTTACACCGTAATAACATATTTTAATAACGTTCACTGCATGAAAAAGTGGGTGGGATGGGTTTTTGTTCCAACAGTCGACGTGGTTTGGGTTATTCGAAACCATGTCTTACTCGAAATAAAAAGCCGATCCCTGGGATTTCGAATAACCGGGGTTCGACTGTATTTCTATGATATACATGTGCATTAAATGCATAATTACACCTAATATTGCTATGATATCCATGTTTATTAAATTCATAACTACACCTCATATTACTATGATATACATGTGTATTATAAAATGCATAACTACACCTAATATTGCTAGGATATACATGTGTTTTAATGCATAATTACACCCCATGGTGTTAGGATATACATGTGTATTAAATGCATAACTATACACCATATTGCTAGGATATACATGTGTATTAAATGCATAACTACACCTCATATTGCTATGATATACATGTGTATTAAATGCATAATTACACCCCATATTGCTATGATATACATGTGTATTAAATGCATAATTACACACCATATTGCTATGATATACATGTGCATTAAATGCATAATTACATTCCATATTGCTAGGATATACATGTGTATTAAATGCATAATTACACCCCATATTGTTAGGATATCCATGTGTATTAAATGCATAATTACACCCATATTATTAGGATATCCATGTGTATTAAATGCATAATTACACCTCATATTGTTAGGATATCCATGTGTATTGAATGCAAAATTATACCCCATATTGCTAGGATATACATTTGTATTAAATGCATAATTACACCCCATATTGTTAGGATATCCATGTGTACTAAATGCATAATTACACCTCATATTACTAGGATATCCTTTTATATTTAAGGAATAATTACACCCCACATTGTTAGGATATCCATGTGTATTGAATGCTTAATTAGACGCCATATTGCTAGGATAAACATGTATATTGAATGTATAGTTATACCCCATATTGCAGGGATATCCATGTGTATTAAATGCATAATTACACCCCATATTACTATGATATACATGTGTATTGAATGCATAATTACACCCCATATTGCTAGGATATATATGTGCATGAAATGCATAATTTCACCCCATATTGCTAGGATATACAGTATTGAATGCATAACACACCCATATTTCTAGATATACATAGAGTATATGAATGCATAATTACACCCCATATTGTTAGGATATACATGTGTATATAATGCATAATTACACCCCATATTTCTAGCATATACATAAGTATTGAATGCATAAGTACACCCCATATTGTTAGAATATACATGAGTATTAAATGCATAATTACACCCCATATTACTAGGATACACATGAGTATTAAATGCATAATTACACCCATATTACTAGTATATACATGAGTATGAAATGCATAATTACACCCAATATTGCTAGGATATACATGAGTATTGAATGCATAATTACACCCCATATTACTAGTATATACATGAGTATTGAATGCATAATTACACCCCATATTATTAGGATATACATGAGTATTGAATGCATAATTACACCCCATATTACTAGTATATACATGAGTATTGAATGCATAATTACACCCCATATTATAGGATATACATGAGTATTGAATGCATAATTACACCCCATATTGTTAGGATATACATGAGTATTGAATGCATAATTACACCCCATATTTCTAGGATATACATGAGTATTGAATGCATAATTACACCCCATATTATTAGGATATACATGAGTATTGAATGCATAATTACACCCCATATTGTTAGGATATACATGTGTATATAATGCATAATTACACCCCATATTGTTAGGATATACATGTGTATATAATGCATAATTACACCCCATATTGTTAGGATATACATGAGTATTGAATGCATAATTACACCCCATATTATTAGGATATACATGAGTATTGAATGAATAATTACACCCCATATTGTTAGGATATACATGTGTATATAATGCATAATTACACCCATTTTGTTAGGATATACATGTGTATATAATGCATAATTACACCCCATATTGTTAGGATATACATGTGTATATAATGCATAATTACACCCCATATTACTAGGATATACATGAGTATTAATGCATAATTACACCCATATTATAGGATATACATGTGTATATAATGCATAATTACACCCCATATTGTTAGGATATACATGAGTATTGAATGCATAATTACACCCCATATTGTTAGGATATACATGAGTATTGAATGCATAATTACACCCCATATTACTAGGATATTCATGTGTATTAAATGCATAATTACACCCAATATTGCTAGGATATACATGTGTATTAAATGCAAAATTACACCGCATATTGCTAGGATATACAAATGTATATAATGCATAATTACACCCCATTTTGCTATGATATACATGTGTATTAAATGCATAATTACACACAATATTGCTAGGATATACATGTGTATATAAATGCATAATTACACCCCATATTGTTAGGATATACATGTGTATTAAATGCATAATTACACCCCATATTGCTTTGAAATACATGTTTATTGAATGCATAATTACATCCCATATTGCTATGAAATACATGTCTATTTAATGCATAATTACACCCCATATTGTTAGGATATCCATGTTAAACACCCCATATTACTAGCCCCATATTGCTATGATATACATATATATTAAATGCATAACTACACCCCATATTGCTATGATATAAATGTGTATTAAATGCATAATTACAACCCATATTGCTATAATATACATATGTATTAAATTCATAATTTTACCCCATATTGCTAGGATATACATATATATTAAATGCATAATTACACCCAATATTGCTAGGATATAAATGTGTATTAAATGCATAATTACACTCCATATTGCTATAATAAACATATGTATTAAATGCATAATTATACCCCATATTACTAGTATATACATTTGTATTAAATGCATAACTACACCCCATATTACTAGGATATACATGAGTATTGAATGCATAATTACACCAATATTACTAGGATATTCATGTGTATATAATGCATAATTACACCCCATATTACTAGGATATACATGAGTATAAATTGCATAATTACACCCCATATTACTAGTATATACATGAGTATTGAATGCATAATTACACCCCATATTACTAGTATATACATGAGTATATAATGCATAATTACACCCCATATAACTAGGATATACATGAGTATATAATGCATAATTACACCCCATATTACTAGGATATACATGTGTATATAATGCATAATTACACCCCATATTGTTAGGATATACATATGTATATATTGCATAATTACACCCCATATTACTAGGATATACATGAGTATTGAATGCATAATTACACCCCATATTGCTAGGATATACATGTGTATATAATGCATAACTACACCCCATATTGCTAGGATATACATGTGTATATAATGCATAACTACACCCCATATTCGAAGGATATACATGTGAATATAATGCATAATTACACCCCATATTGTTAGGATATACATACGTATATAATGCATAATTACATCATATATTGCTAGGATATACATGTGTATATAATGCATAACTACACCCCATATTCGAAGGATATACATGTGTATATAATGCATAACTACACCCCATATTGCTAGGATATACATGTGTATATAATGCATAACTACACCCCATATTCGAAGGATATCCATATGTATATAATGCATAATTACACCCCATATTGTTAGGATATACATACGTATATAATGCATAATTACATCATATATTGCTAGGATATACATGTGTATTAAATACATAATTACACCCCATATTGTTAGGATATACTTGTGTATTAAATGCATAATTACCCCCAATATTGCTAGGGTATACATGTGTATTAAATGCAAAATTACACCGCATATTGCTAGGATATACAAATGTATATAATGCATAATTACACCCCATTTTGCTATGATATACATGTGTATTGAATGCATAATTACACCCATATTGCTAGGATATACATGTATATTAATGCATAATACACCCCATATTCGAAGGATATACATGTGTATTAATGCATAACTACACCCCATATTGCTAGGATATACATGTGTATTGAATGCATAATTACACACAATATTGCTAAGATATACATGTGTATTAAATGCATAATCACACCCCATATTGTTAGGATATACATGTGTATTAAATGCATAATTACACCATATTTTTATGAATACATGTGTATTAAATGCCTAATTACACCCCATATTGTTAGGATATCCATGTTGATTAAATGCATAATTACACCCCATATTGTTAGGATATACATGTGTATTAAATGAATAATTACACCCCATATTACTAGGATATACATGTGTATTAAATGCATAATTAAACCCCATATTGCTAGGATATACATGTGTATATAATGCATAATTACACCTCATATTGTTAGGATATACATGTGTTTTAAATGCATAATTACACCCCATATTGTTAGGATATACATGTATATTAAATGCATAATTACACCCAATATTGTTAGGATATACATGTGTATTAAATGCATAATTACACCCAATATTGCTAGGATATACATGTGTATTAAATGCATAATTACACCCCATATTGCTTTGAAATACATGTGTATTAAATGCATAATTACACCTCATATTGCTATGATATACATATGTATTTAATGCAAAACTACACCCCATATTGCTAGGATATACATGTCTATTGAATGCATAATTACACCCCATATTGCTAGGATATACATGTGTATTAAATGCATAATTACACCCCATATTGCTGAATATTACACCCCATATTGCTTTGAAATACATGTGTATTAAATGCATAATTATACCCCATATTGCTAGAATATACATGTGTATTAAATGCATAATTTCACCCCATATTGCTAGGATATACATGTGTATTAAATGCATAATTACACCCCATATTGCTAGGATATACATGTGTATTAAATGCATAATTACACCCCATATTGCTAGGATATACATGTGTATTAAATGCATAATTACACCCCATATTGCTATGATATACGTGCAAATCAAGGAGCTGTTTTACGTCATTCATAAGACATTGCGTAATAGCAGTATACGTGAATGTAAAACATGTCAATACTAGAAAGGCCATTCAGTCCCTTAAAGTAACTCCTATAGGAATAAAAATGGTACTATGTGATAACTACTGGAAAATGCGATGTGAGTGCTTTAGGCAACAGTCTTACAAACGCCTGAAAAAATACTTTATAAAGAAAATGCAATTAATCGCAACTTTGTAAACTGTATTAGATACACAATCACGAAGTTTGCACTGAAGTGCTCTTCTGTGACAACCAGATATATTTACATTAACAACTACAAATCAAATGACCCATGTAAGATCTACCCAGAAATGATTATATAGTACCATGACAGCCCATAGTATAATAACAAACACAAAAAGTTGTTAGAAAACAACAAAGCTCGCCATCCGACAACTTTCCGGGAGAGCTAAAAAGTTGCTATAATGAAACCAGCAAATACCTCGTTCTGTTTGATTTTTCAACTGAACTTTTTTGTCTCGACAGTCATATCATTCTGAATGTTGGACAGCTCTGGTGTCTGCATATGCATGTTTACACACACACACACACACACACACCCGCGCGCGCGCGCACACACACACACTTGAAGAAGAAACTGCCAAAGCCATACAGTTTCAATCTTTTATTTTCACATCTACAACGATCCAAATTCACATAAGAAGAAATTTAGAAACTGGAGAAAATCATTATTGCCACAAGCTAGCGCAAATAATGTGTTGTTGTTTTTTTTCTTCAAATTCTAAGTTGAAAAGTAGCCATAACGGTGTCAAAGATTTATGAATTTTGCTTAAAATCGAACAAGACCTTCATCTTATTGTGATAAACATGTAGGACAAACATTCCTCAACTATGTCAACCCGTTTGGGAGTTATCGCACGGACAACGTGTTTTAATGCAAATTCTTAGTTGAAAGGGGGAATAACTCTGTTGAAAATTTACGGACTTTGCCTAATGTCGAAGTTGACCTTCATTTTATAGAGATAAATAAGTATACCAAAAAATATTCAAATCTGTCTACCAGTTTGGGAATTATCTCGCAAACATTTTTTTTCCAAAGTCTAAGTCGAAAAGGGACCATAATTGAATCGAAAATTTACAGAGTTAGCCAAGATCGAACTTGACCTTTATATTATTAGGATAAAAAAGTGTACCAATAGTATTTAAATCAGTCAACCCGTTCGGGAGTTATCTATCGGATTTTTTTTTTTTTTTTTTTTTTTTTTTTTTTTTGCAAATTAATTTTAAGTCGAAAAGTGAAAATAACTGAGTTGAAAATTACGGATTTTGCACTTAATCGAAAATGACCTTTATTTTATTGAGATAAACATGTGTACCAATTTTATTTTTCAAATCTGTCAACCCGTTCGGAAGTTATCCTGCGGAAACAAAGTCTGACGCCGCCAGCCCGCTCGCCCGTCAAACGACATACCCCAATCCAACAGCTCTCCGTGAACTTCGCCCAAGCGATCTAAAAGCAGCATGGAGTCTGTATTCTGTCAATACACACATAGATATTATTTCCACTTACCATAACAACACCATGTCCCATGTTCTCGAAAATACTTAGTACGATTTAAGGCTCAAATCTGAGTATCATCCTGAAATCCCTATTGAAACTAATGGGCATATTTTGAGTTTGAGAATGAAAACCATACTTGAGCACCTTTTTATTTTCGAGAACACGGGCGCTTGGCGTTTCCTCTGTGATATTTTTATAATCATTAGTAACCACACAAAAAAAAACAATAAAAAAAAAAAAAAAAAACCCTGAAGGTTCCTTACATACTTAAAAATACAAGAATGCAGCTGATATAAAGTATTTCGTTTTGACAAATCCGTTTTTAATATGTCTGCAGCAAAAGGATCAAGTCCCACTATAGGTCTTTTCATGCAATATTATTAAACTGCGCAAAAGTGTTCGTATATGTTGCAATATGTGTCCATTTAAATTGATATTTCAAAATTTGATTCCTTCGTGCCAGATATGTGTGGATAATGTATAGATGTTACGATATTAAGTCTATCAGTTACAATTAGTACTTTTGTCTAGCACATCGCTACAGACATCGGTGCAATATTGAAGATCTTTTATCGAATTTATTAAAATCATTTGATTTCTTGCAATAGGAATACTGGAATCGATTTTGGTATAAGTTTAAATGCTTTAATGATAGACTTCTGTGAAAGTTATGGTAAAGTTGTTATATGCAAGATACATACTTTCTTTGCAAATCAACTAAAGCTTTATATTATCATTTATGTTATTTAATTGAAATTTTACACCGTAGAATAAAATACAAAAGCTTTCCCATTTTGAAAATAAATTTTAATAAGTCGATATTTATGTCGAAGTTAAGCATTTTTAGTTAATATCCTGAATTCTATTCAGGTTTGATATAATCAATATTGATTTTAGATATATTATGGTTATAATTTTACAATTAATCTTTTTTATATTATTTATATATATGCACGTATAAGCAGGTGAGAATATTTCGACAACATTTATTTCGTTTGATAAACATTTGAGATAGATACGAATATAATAGTTGTAACACATATTTCTTTATTCAGGAAATGCAAGTAAAAATAAAAAAAAAAAAAGGGGGGGTATACTTGTTTATGCCTAGATATTGTATGGATCATTGATGGAATTAAACGAAAATCTTTCATTTCAAAGTTCACCTCAATCATACGATATTCCTGCAAGGCTATCATTTATTTTGTATGATTAACTGGATACATAAATTATTCCCAATCAAACAATGAAAGCAAAAGGTAATGGCTAATTGCATTTCAAATAATCTTTTGATTAACGACTGCGATCCGTTTCAATCTTGATCTATACTATTTCATTACTATACTATCCTTTACATAAGTAATATTGCTAAAATGTTTTATCTTTTGTTGTCACATACGTGTAATCTGATTTGTAAACCCGTAATTAATTAGCTGACATACTTTTTTTTCACGTGAATTGTTCAGTGTAGCAAATGTTCAGACTAAATATACCAGCGTTATATTGAAAAAATAAAAGTTTCAGGGGAAATCGATTCTTTAAATTTCTTCTTTGCTCAAAGATAAGGACATCCTAACGTGCTATTTAAAAATTATTTCTAAGTTTAATGTTAATGTGAAATACTATATTTTACATTGATAATATTGATACAGTTATACAATGTACATTGGTAATATTGATACAGTTATACAATGTACATTGATAATGTTGATACAGTTATACAATGTACATTGATAATGTTGATACAGTTATACAATGTACATTGATAATGTTGATACAGTTATACAATGTACATTGATAATATTGATACAGTTATACAATGTACATGAATAATATTGATACAGTTATACAATGTACATTGATAATATTGATACAGTTATACAATGTACATTGATAATATTGATACAGTTATACAATGTACATTGATAATATTGATACAGTTATACAATGTACATGAATAATATTGATACAGTTATACAATGTACATGAATAATATTGATACAGTTATACAATGTACATTGATAATGTTGATACAGTTATACAATGTACATGGATGATATTGATACAGTTATACAATGTACATTGATAATATTGATACAGTTATACAATGTACATTGATAATATTGATACAGTTATACAATGTACATTGATAATATTGATACAGTTATACAATGTACATTGATAATATTGATACAGTTATACAATGTACATTGATAATATTGATACAAAAAAGAGTGGATCAAATTACTCTATGTCATGTCTTTAAGATATTCAGTGGTAAGGCCCCAGATTACCTCAAAGAGCATTTCATTCCATTGCATTCTAGTCATAGATATTCCACCAGGTTAAGGGTAAAGGTTGACTCTTCAAGTAATTCTTTGGTTAACACAGGTAGATATTGTTTGCCCAGGGTAAAAAATTTCGGGAAAAGGTCTTTTGCTTTTCATGGATGTTCTCTCTGGAATGAAATGCCACAACATGTAAGAAATGCTAGAAGTGTTCCTCATTTTAGGTCAATTGTCAAAGCCCATTTGTTAGTTGGTGGCTGAGATTTATTTTAATTTAATATTCAATTTTTATTATAAATTTTTTTTTTTTAAAATTATGTTTTAAAAGAGTTAATTTATCATATTTGCCAAAGATGTTATATTTTTATTATTATAATTTAACATGATCGTTCATTCTTATAGAGTTATAAATTTTATTTATTAAATGTATTGTCCTAGTCCATTTTTTTATATGTCTGGTAATTAAAATTGATTTTTATTGTTGTTATATGTTTCAATGTCTTAAGTCATTTTTTTCTAGCTATTATAAGTTATCTTAAGGGTTTTTTGGGTTTTTTTTACACTTGTCTATCAGTGCATATTAAATCTGTGATGAAACAATCAATTTGTGATATATAATTACGATGATATTATCTATGTCAAATAACATTATATTAAAGGACCACAGTGGAAATAAGAGCTTTCAGTAACTCTTTTCTGTGTTATCCTTAACATGTATTGTTTGTTGATGTGGCAATATTATTGCATACATTGTTCATTGATAATATTGATACAGTTATACAATGTACATTGATAATATTGATACAGTTATACAATGTACATTGATAATGTTGATACAGTTATACAATGTACATTGATAATATTGATACAGTTATACAATGTACATGGATAATATTGATACAGTTATACAATGTACATTGATAAGTAATGTAAATTGGCATTTTTAAAAAGTTTCATTTAAATTCATTGGGCAAACCTAAGCATTTTTGCGTTGGTGAATCACAAATACACCAGTAAGTGTCCATATGATACTAAATCAAGAATTTAAATCAATTGTTTTCTCTGTAGTCTCCGTAGTTAATAAAAGCTGCAGACAGGGATATCCTATATCTTTGTATATATTTATTCTCTGCTCTATAAATTGAGTCATTAAAATAAGAAATAGTAGAACAATAAAAGGTATATCAACTTGATGGAAATGAATATAACACTTAAGAATTTAAGGACGATACAAATTTGTTATTAGACGATACGAACGAAACCTAATATTCAGTTTTATACTTATTTTATAAAATTTTCTCGTCTGCATTTTGATAAAACTTTGTTCAAATAAAAGTAATTTGAACAAGTCTGCTTTTATTTAGGAGATGCTCGATAAAAGCAAGATGAACATTTATACATTGTATGGGGGATAAACAATTCAATTCAAATGGATTTGATATCTTTTTTGTAAAATAGAATTTGGAACGTACAAATTATGTAACTTTAGTCACTTTAAAATAAGAGCGCTAATCCAATTAAGAAAATCCTGGTTTTTTTTAAAGTATTTTAACTTACACGACGTACTGACTTTCTTTGATTAAAATATTGCGTGATCTTATATTCTATGTATAACCTAAGATAGAAACCAAATCACCTTTATGATTGTGGTTTTAGAAATGATTAATCTGTATCAAGTTGTAGTATATAGTGTATATAATTATTATGAATATTGTAGTCAAAACATGAGTACTTGTTATTGAGTGTTACAGGGTCTACTTGATCTAAACGAATGGATCTGCTGTAGATACCAGATTGTAGCCGGGTACAGGTATTTGGTGATAAATCAATAGGCAATAAGACATGAGTGTCTCGATAGCTCAGTGGTACAGGAACGGTAGTCCTGAGGCCCTGGGTTCGAGTCCCGGTCGAGCCATGATTTATTCACCACCTGTTGCATTTGGCGCCCAACGTAAATAACCTACTGTTTGATATGGCTACTGCCTCGGCACCTCAAGAACTTTTCACAATGTTCTTTGTCTCAAAGAATTCGGGACGAATTCTTAATTTGGGGGGGGGGGGGGATATATAGCCGGGTACAGGTATTTGGTGATAAATCAATAGGCAATAAGACATGAGTGTCTCGATAGCTCAGTGGTACAGCGCAGGAACGGTAGTCCTGAGGCCCTGGGTTCGAGTCCCGGTCGAGCCATGATTTTTTCACCACCTGTTACATTTTGGTGTGGTCACTGATAAATTCCATGACTATTTGTATAGCAACACATTCACTGTCTTCACGGATAACAATCCGTTGACTTACGTTCTTTCTTCTTCTAAACTTGATGCGACAAGTCACCGCTGGGTAGCAGCCCTGTCAGCATATAACTTCGATATAGTCTATAAGTCAGGTAGATCAAACACTGATTGCGACGGTTTGAGTCGTATGCCACAGATGTTCTCTGAAGCAGTTAAGGCTGTTTGTTCTGCAGTTAACTTCTTCAGTTGCTGCTGTTGAGAGCCTGGCTTGTGACAGTGACGTCCTTCTCGGTGATGACATTGCTGCAGACACTTTCCCGGTTAATCCTGTTAATTGGGTACAGGAGCAGGCCAAAGACCCTGATATTTCAAAAGTCATCTCCATCCTACGGTCCGGTTCTCGGCCGAGGGGGGAGGAGCTGTCTCGTGAAGTAAAATGTTTACTTCGTGATCTGTCTTCTCTATCTCTTGACAATGGCGTTTTGTTTCGAACCGCATCCTTGGATGGTGAGCAGGTCAACCAGTTGGTCATTCCCTCTGCTTTCCGTTCTGTCGCAGTTCGTGGTGTTCACCATGATGCTGGCCATCCTGGTCGCGATAAGACTCTTTGGCTTGCGCGCCAGCGTTTCTTTTGGCCTTGCATGGAGTCTTATATCAAAGACCGTGTTTCCTCATGTCTTTCCTGTGTCTGTAGGAAGGAGCCTGTGGTTCCGGGTGCAGGACTTGTGCCCATCAATACTTCAAGGCCAATGCAACTTGTCTGCATTGATTTCTTGAAGCTCGAGAAATCTAAGGGTGGGTACGAGGATGTTCTTGTCATAACAGACCATTTCACTCGTTATGCCAAGGCCATTCTATGCCGCAATCAGAAGACTTCTACTACAGCCAAGGCTCTCTATGAGAACTTCATCGTTCACTATAGCTTTCCTGAACAGTCACATTCTGATCAGGGTCGCAACTTCGAGTCTCGCGTCATAAGGGAACTGTGTAAAATTGCGAATGTTCGCAAAACCCGTACCACCCCTTTTCACCCAATGGGCAACCCTTCGGCGGAGCGTTTCAACCGCACTCTTCTGCGCATGCTCGGAACATTATGCGATGACCGCAAGGCCAACTGGAAAGACTTCGTTCCAGCCCTTATGCAAGCATACAATGCTACCAAGAGCTCTGCTACTGGGTTTTCTCCCTATTTTCTCATGTTCGGCTGGCATCCCCGCTTGTCAGTTGAAGCTTTTCTGGGTACCAGTCCGGGCAATTTCGGAGAGACACAACATGGCAGTTATGCTGCAAAGTTGAAAAAGCGTATGCAGTACGCATACAAGGTCGCCAGGGAGGCAGCGCAGAAGCGGTCTGGCCAGAACAAGGCCAATTATGATAGCAGTGTTCGCGAGAACAAGCTGGTCATTGGTGACATTGTTCTGGTCAGAAACGTCAATCTTCGGGGTAAGCAGAAGCTCGCCTTCCAATGGGAACGTAATCCCTACGATATTGTAGACGTTCCATATGATGGACAACCGGTGTTCAAAGTTCGCCTGGAGTCTGGCAACGGTCCCATTAGAACGTTACACCGGAACATGCTTCTACCTTCCCATTCAATTCCAACAGATGACGAAGCGCCGACTCCTCAACCTGTTCCCAAAGCAAGACCTAGGACCAGAGCAGTCCCTGTGAACAAGGAGTATGATGCCGACTCAAGTTCTTCCGAGTCAAGTTCTTCTGCCGCATACATCATTCCCCAGCTTCGAGGTGTTCACCGTATTGGCCATGATTCATCCACACATGCCACTCCTCACGCTCTGTCTTCTCCTTCTGTACCAAGTGTGTATCGCAGTAGACCAGTCAATTTTCAGTCCAGTCCTATTCCCATGTCTCGGCCAAGACCACCTGTCACTGTGTCTCGGCCCAGTCCTGTTCCCGTTCCTCGGTCCAGTCCTGTCACCGTGTCTCGACCTAGTCCTGTCACCGTGTCTCGACCCAGTCCTGTCACTATGTCTCGGCCCAGTGCTATTACTGTGCCCAGTCCCGCTGCTCCTGTGCCTCGCCCCAGGCCACGACGCACTGTGCGCCCGCCTGACAGGTACGGTGAGTGGGCTTATCAGCAGACTGCAGAATATTTTTGTGTAGTCATTATATTAAATAGTGAAGTTACTGGTAAGAATGGTTAAGTGATTTTTAGATTTGTTTGATTTTAATGTATGCATATAATGTATGCAAATAATTTTTAGCTTCGAGTACCTAGCAATGAATATCAATATGTTTCTTTACAAATGACTTAGGCAATCTCGTCGCAAGATGTGCTTAGCCGTACCCTTAGTTTGTTGTTTGAGATAAATTTATATTTTTCTCAAATGTACATTGATAGTGACAGTATTGTATTTTAATATTTCCTTATAATAGATATTTTTCATAATAGTTACAGGTCACGAATGTCGGAGACATTCCAACCAAGAGGGGGAGTGTGTAGCAAGGTGCAGTTTTGTCCCTCTGTATTGTAGTGTCTTGTTAGTACTCATGTCCTTGTTTACTCTATGTTTGTACATGTCTGTTATTGTCCAAGACAGTGAGCATGTCTTGAGTGAGTCCGTATGTAAACTGGTTGAGTGAGTGTTCTATTTTAAGGAAATACCCTGATTAGTTGGCCTTGCCCCTTTGTCCCTTTTTCCCACTCATAAGCCTCCGTCTTTCTTACTAATCATTCACCGATCGATCACCGTCGACGCAAGTTGATTGTTAGATACATATATATATATATTGTTAGATACATTTTGTCGCACTTACCTTTGAGCATTTTCTATATTAGAATGTAACTTTATTTAGACGTGCCTGGTAAGTTTATATTTGTACTGAAGTGATTTAAATATGTATTTTGCAAGTAATTGATTCCTCGCAATGATTTGTAAAATCCTCGATTGACTTCGTATTTATTATTACTTTGTGACCGTAAACTGTCTAACGAAATGTTTTAATTATATTTTAGGTTTTTCTGGTTTAGTACCATTTTTGGTTTAATACCATTTCTGGTTTACTAACGTCAAATAAAGGTTGTAATTCCACCCACTACAAGATGTTAGTCTTATTTTGCTAGAAAATAAGGTAGGTTATGTCATGTTAAAAATATACCATAAAATGTGTTGTTGTTTTATATCGAAATTATACCAATCATAAGGATCCTCTAACATCACAATGGCAACAGTTTGCTTTTGATAAAAAATATAACAGGGGATATGTTAGATGGTTGCCGTTCTGCCAGTGAAAAATCAGATGTCACTCCGTATGGAAATATGTCGTGTTACATGTAAGTTACATCACAGAATATGTTCAATACGCATTAACAGATCAGCTTGCATTGTACAATTTTCGAAGTTAACTCGAAAAATTGCTCTCCCACAAAACGAACAAATATCTTATATCAAGATAATGATAGTGCTAGACGGGTACCTAATCTCCTGAAAGATTCGCAGAAAGCCACTAGACTGTAAAATTCTAAATATATCGAAAATAAACACAACTTGCAGAGGGGACTCGATAGTGCTGCAGGCCAAAACATGGAAGAGTAGTCCACATATTAAAGGGAATGTTTTCACCCCCCCCACACACACACATCCTCCATGATTTCTGGTAACTTTTCCTAATCCCAATACTGATAAATCATAAACTGAATGACTTTATAAAACCAGAAGTCTCATGCGATCCGTCATCTTTCAGTGTCTCAGGAGAATTAACTGTTGAATACTGCAAAGAATGTATAATTCAATTATCAATCTTATAGTAGTTAAAGGCTGTTGAGACATATACAGATTATTTTGAAGGGATGAAAAACAAAATAATTCACGCATGTGTACATGACGAAAAATATTGAACATGTTAAAATAAAACTTTCCAACTGCAACTAGTATGTTCAGAAAGTATTATACTTAAAGATTTAAGTTCTTCGGTAATTGTCTCTGATACCAACCTCTCCGTCTCTGTTTTCTTAATATTTAACATGGGATATTCTCCTCGTTCATTGAATTCGTCTCCAGGACAACTTATGTATACACACAATTTTGCCAGACAGTCTATTCCAAATCCATGCAATCCCACGTAATAAAATATTACTTGATAAACCCAAGAAATGCCTGTATTGCACGAAGCCATATTCCTCACAGTAGCTTTGTCTGTCTGGGTTGATTAAGGAGAACAGTTCCCACTCGAGATTTAACAATTGTGAACCAAGACCAACAGGTTATATCATCAGCAATTGACATGAAATGTAGTTTTTGATTTTATCTTTATTGACCCATTCATAAACGAGTGGGGGGGTTAATATGTCTAGGAATAACCTATCCTACTTTTGGTACACATGCTTTGGGCCATTGTTTTATCAAAGACGTAATGATTTAAGAGAGATTCGATAACTCTGATAAAGGTAAAGAGACAGTCAAGAAAAGCTCTTGTCAAGTCACGTGTACAATCATGTGACTGCGAGATAAGTGGGATGTGTAAAATTACTTATATAAATGATGAATATACTGAGTTTCTCTTCAATTTATTTTTGTGTGATTGTAAAACATCTGTCTGTTAAACATCTGCAAGCATCTACAAAATTTCAATTGTCTCAGCGAAATCTCGTGTAAATCCCGTCCACCTGTTTTTGTTTTCGTCACGTGGAAAAAATCTTATTTCGGACAGTTTCATATCTGATTTGAATAATTTTTGTTTTTTCTAAACACGATGCTGTTGTGACAGCTATTGTGTTTTGTTTTATAGCGTTAGAATGTTTTCTTCAGACTTCATGAAAATAAAAAATATGCATTATTTGGCAAGATAATAGAAATATTCATTTCATAAAGCATCGTAAAATAATAGATAAACTGCTCATAGTAAAAGTGATTATTACTAAAATGGATATTTCATGTGTAATATTTTTATATACAATCAACACTTGTAAGGATTAAGAGTGAACTACATGGGTAGTGCATGTTCCAATACCTTGTCAAACTTCCTTTGGGTTATTAACGGACTGAATAGAATGATTTCAAACAAAAAGTATTATTGTATCAAATAGGAAGAATCTTTGTTTCTTAAAGATAGAAATAGTAGTCTATATGAATAAAATGCTCCGAGTTCTTGCATTCTCTTTAGCAAGACAGTTTTCCGACATCTCCTAGACTTATATATTGCCATATCTGCCTGTATGGCTCTCGCAGATCAATGCGTATAAAATATCTGTTCCGTTCATCGGACCGAGCAATTTGATTTCATCAAAGTGTATGTTGTGTTAAGAAGAAATGTGTTTACCATAATAAGAACATGATTTTTTCACAATCGTGAACGGGTATTGAATACTTACCAAAGCTTAAAACATAATCAATAATTAGAGATTATGACATAAGATTCTCCAAGGGTTTGTGTTATTATCATGATCAAAAGTGACTGTTGCTACTTTGAAACTTTGAAATTAATGATGATGATGGAAGTTGCCCCTCTGTTCTAAATGCCACCCAATCTCTGTACATTTTCAGTGATATGTAAGTATAATAATTTCTATTTTTTTGTTTTGTTTAATGAAGAATATTTTGAC
Organism: Solen grandis; assembly: GCA_021229015.1. NCBI lineage: Eukaryota > Metazoa > Mollusca > Bivalvia > Adapedonta > Solenidae > Solen > Solen grandis. Next base: position 1,641,605 of record CM037783.1, read on the forward strand.
AACATACCGTTTTATGGTATTTACCATCGTTACGTGTTTTAGTTCTATTTCCTTTGCGTAATTACCAACAGATTTAAGAACAGAACAGAACAGAACATTTCTTTATTTTCATCCAGGTATACAAGGTATACAGCATGGAGATTTGCAAAAAAATACACAAACAAATGTATTTCAGTGAGTGTGTTAGGCAGTGTCGAAACGTGACATTCGACAAAATAGAGAGAAGAAATACTAGGGAAAATGTAGAAGGAGGGATGTAAATGGTGAGAAAATAGCAAAAGAGGAAGTAGTCATGTTATTTTAGTCAACAGTGTACATCAGTAAGTCGTTCGATGTATGATCCATAGTGTATGGAGCTAAAAAATAATAATATATTAATTAGTTTCACAAGAGGGAAACATTTCTATGATTATATAAAATATCACAAATGTTGAATGGTATTTGCCCCTTACCTTAAATGTTTATCTAACCGTTTTGCTACATAATCTACAGATCAAACAGAGAGACGCGTTACTAAGGGTAAAGGCTACACGCCTAAAAAAAAATAAAAAAAAAATAAAAAAAAAAAATAATAATAACAAGGTAAGCGATATACAGCGGTCATAAAACTAGGTGAGTTATTTACAATTATCGTGCCAATTTATAGGTTTTTTGAAAATAATGTATTAACATATAACCGGTTGTTTTAGCTTCATGAAATGGAAAGAATATCATTGAACATTTTGTAATACAGTGTGGTTACTTACAGACAGCAATAATGCGACTAGTAATAGGGTAACAGTTCAGTCCGGAGGCATTGATATTTTTTTTTTATTCTATAAATCAATTAATAATGGTAGTGGCATACATGTAATTTGTGTGTGATCATCTGACAAATCAGTTAAGTCCGGGGGGGGGGGACTAACAGTATTCATTATTAATTGAGTAAACAAAGATAATTGCCTTAAATGGATGGGATTTCTGCAATTAAGGAGAGATGATAAAGAAACTGTGGTTGGCGATAAGAGTTGTCCAATGTATCTTTTTCGCTGTTCTTGGAAATAGTTACAGAATAGCAAGTAATGATTTTCATCACCAACACTGTTTGTATCACAAAGATGACATTTTCTATCTAAGAACTGTTTTGTTTTTAGTAATCAAATATTTTCTTTATGTGATTCATGACAAATGATGCTTCATTTAATATCAACAAAACATGCTAGTTCAAGGATTGTGAATCACCTAATCTATCATGAGTATTGATATTGAGATACCAATGATTAGTGTGTGAGCTGTGTTTAAGTATCTTTACCTTGCCAAAGTGGTTTTCTAATTAAATAGTGCTAAAATAATTTTCAATGCCGTGAGATTGAATTAGGCGTCACGGTATAGAGAACAATAGTGTTGGCAAGCGACAATAAGTTGTTCTTAAACTTTGAAATCCAGGAACTGTAATTTGTTGTGTTTTAATTCGTTTCGGAATAAGGTGTTTGTTTTTCTTACATGACTGTACCTATTCTTTCGGTCCTTGAATGCGGGAGAAAATCATGAATCAAAACATACACTGTTAGGTTTTTGGCTGTCATGAGTGGAACCATTCGATATCAAACAAGATCCAGTATTAGAGTGGCCGAATGGCAAACAAATTAACGAGCTGACCTGACTCCAGTACAACGTTTTAAATGAAACGGTTTTAGGTCGCCCATTCGGACACGTGGTATTCTCCGGGTAGTCTGGTTGGTTTCCTTAGAAACCAAGAACCACGAGAACACCGCTAGTATATGCAGGTTAAAATAGATGGAGAAAAGGTTTTCGATAAGAAATATTCTGCATTTACTGTCTCAGAAATTGGTGGGTAAACTGCAGTTATTTCCATTTTAGTAACATTTTATTTTAGTTTCTAACCCAGGTAGGTTACGAATGTATGTCCGTAGAGGCACGCTAACTTTCTTATGAAACAGAGCAGTATGCGAACTTCATTATCTGTACCGACATCACGAATCAATTACCCTGACTTTTTTTCTTCTTTATCATTGAAAATTATGTCCCACCCACTTGAGTCTTGTCTGTCTTCATTGAATGATAAGGGCAGTAAACTGCGTTGGTGAATTGTTCATTAATTTTGATACATTTCAATACGTATATCATATCTTTCTATAAATGCACAAAAACGCTTAATTGACTTTGTTGTTCTATTCTTAAGTCTCTTTACTTGATATTGAAACCTATTAAAGTAACCTCATATAGATATTAGAAATACCATCAGCATCATATTTTCACATTTAATCATTTTGCCAGTTTCATTAAGGACTTTTGTCTAGGATAAACACGGAACGCATAATTATTTAGTGCTTATTACTAATATCAAATTTAATGGCAATTAATTTTAACTGTAACGATATATACGGCTATATAAATAGTTTCTAAATTCATGGAATAGGTTTCCGTTTACAATTTGTATCTGCTTTGGAAAAATATATCTCTAACATGATCTGCCTGATTTCTTTCTGCGTTTTAATTATACTTTGATATTAAACGATACATGCTACCATTAAAACAAAAATATATCTTTAAGATTTAATGAAATGAGATGTGTTAGGTACACACAAGTGAACGGATGATCGAACTTTGCAAACCGAGGTGAAGAATAGTCTTGAAATTCTCCCTGCTTTTCCCTTAATTCATGTTACTATGTTTTCGTATTTTTTCTTTAGAAATTACGGCAACAATTGTTGAGAGTAACTCGTTTAAAGAATGTTTTGATCAAAAGGGCTTGGAACGGAATACACTGCTTAAAGTGATGCAAAATTAATAGTTTAAACATTCCATGGTGTTTGTTTTGTTGTTGTTGTTGTTGTTGTTACTGTTTGTTTGTTTATTGTTGTTGTTTTTCAAACACAAATGTACGTGATTCATAAACAGTTATGCATAAATACATTTTGCAAGAAAAGTATGATAGAATTGCTCTCATTCATCATTCTGGTGCAACCAAAATGGTTGGACCATAAGTTATAGCAACATTAGATCAAGTCCTGTCAAACTTTTAGACGTAAACAAAACAGTAAAATATCTTTGATATGTTCTTGTAATTTAAAAACATTTTTGGCTCCGACTTTAACTAGAAAATATGGCGATTATTATAAACATATGTGTTGCCGTAATTAAACAGGAAAATCGGCCTGCTAGTAATCGATTCGGTGTTATTTTCTATCATTGATATGCATGTTCTTTTACTTAATCGTTAAATATATCTTCAAGATAATAGCTTCATTTAAAACTATTTATTTTAAAGTTATTCGATAGGACGAGAAGACATTGTCAAAAAAGTCAGGTAAAAGTGATCATTCAAAGTTAACTCAACGTAGTGCTTTGAAAATGAATAATGAGCTTATTTTAAAATTGATTAAAATCAACATTATGATTAAATTGATCAGACTTTTAATATCAATATTGGAGAAAAGGCGTATCAGTGTTAAACTTTATAACCGATTACTTTGACTGAATTTCAGAGGGAAAGCAGATGAAGAAAATAATTACATCT
>CM037783.1:1645224-1695224 GCA_021229015.1 Solen grandis
TGATTTTTTTTTTGATTTTGTATTTTAAGAGGTAAAATTTCATGTTTTAGTTATATTGTATTATTTCTTTCTAAAATGTGTTTATTAAGGTCCATTAATTAGGGTTACTAAATTAATTGTAATTTATAGTGTAAACATGCATTCCTTTGATCTCTGGCTTTAAAGCTTATGTGAATTGATAAAGATAAAAAATAATTTGAACTTATTAAGATAATTATCACCTCTGCTACTTTTTTCTTTAAATTGTGTTAATTGATTGGTCCAACTAAAGTCCATTTATCCTGTATATATTGCTAAGTGATTGGATTAAGAAATACAAACAAGTCCTTTGATCTAGCAGTTTACTACTTAAGGTAAACAATTTGATTTGAAGTAATTAACATTTTTGGTTATCAATTTATTGTGACTTTCAAACTGTGATATCTCATTAATGAACTGAACTGTATCAGATACAATATATTTACATTCTGATGTAAATGTCTTCATTTGATAGTAAAATTTCACTAAGTAACATCGTCTGAAATTATAAGCTAAAATGGCAAATGCACAAGTGAGTGTGCAGTTTGTCAAGAACCAACGTGGTGGTGATAGTCTGGTTTACAATGGATTCAGATACCAGGTCAAAAACCGAAAACCAACAAGGGTGTACTGGGTCTGTCATGTCCGAACCTGTTCTGCTAAAATCACAACAGCTGACAACATTCCAGTTTCTGTGACCAATACCCATAATCATGCAGCCGAACACATGGAACTGAAGCGCCATGAAATAAATCAACTCATGCGAAAGAGGGCACGCGAAGAAACCACGCCGATTCCGTCAATATATGAAGAAGTCATATCCAGTCTGAGAGACAGAGAATGGGACGAAGATGCAGAACAAGTCTGCAAAGGATTACCAACCTTCCCCTCCACCAAGTCATCTCTATACAGGGAAAGAGGTGCATTGAGACCGGGGATACCAAAGTCCAGGAGTGACATAGATTTGGATGGAAAATGGACTGAAACGCACACTGGTGAGCAGTTCCTACTGGTTGATGAGGCAGAGAATGACAACAGGATGCTGATTTTTGCTACAAGAACAAATCTCCAGCATCTGGCACAGAACCCAACCATATATGGAGACGGAACATTTTATGTGTGCCCAGACATATTCAGCCAGGTCTACACACTCCATGGATATATTGATGGACACATGTATCCGTTAGTGTTTGCCCTTCTGCCTGGAAAAAGTGAAAGGATTTACTGCAGACTTTTTCAACATCTTCAACAGAAATGCAGGGAAATAGGAATGGAACTGGGACCAGACACACTCCTGATAGACTTTGAGGCAGCAACCAAGCAGGCAGCTCGCAGAGTGTTTCCAAATGTGAATGTGAAAGGGTGTTTTTTTCATTACACACAGTGTGTTTGGCGGAAGATACAGAAGCTTGGCTTAGTTGGACTGTATTCTGAGAATGAGGACTTTAAGAAACTAGGAAGAAGAGCTGCAGTTCTGCCTCTAGTCCCCATACAACATGTTGAAGATGTGTGGTTTGTCGCACTGACGGATGCTGAAAATGCAGAGATTCCAGTGGATGTTTCAAGGTTCACAGACTATGTCACTGAACATTGGGTTGAGGGAGACAAGGACAACTGGAACCATTTCGAGACAGAAGGACCAAGAACAGAAGGATTGAAGCTGCCAATGCTATCAAAATTCTTCAGCACAGTGCCGGAGGAGTGAGAGAAAAGAAGAGGAGGAAATACCGACAACTTGAACAGAGACTGTCTGCCCTGAAACACAAGTACATGGCTGAAGAAATCACTGTGATGGAGTATGCCGATTGTGCATCGCATTTGATTCGGTTTGACGAGTAACTCTGTATAGAACAGATCAGTAGGGTGGAATGTCACAGTTGTTTAAATGAAATGCTTGTTTTCAAATTAAAACAAAATACAATAAATTGTACCACATCCGAATATAGCCCTGTCTTTATTTGATTTGTTCATGACACATGAAATAAAAATAATAAATATATGAAAACATAAAGAGTTTTTTTTTTGAGAGAGAGAGAGAATACTACAACATCCTAAAACATAATAAGTATTATAAATACTTATTATAAATAATTTTGCTAATAGCATATAACTTATTATAAATACTAATGCAATATATTACTAACCATAAATACTATTGCAAATTGCTCTTAATAATATAAGACAATAAGACAAATAATTGCACTGAAATATTCCATCCATTTAGGTAAAGACTATAGTCACTCATCCATGACAGTCTATTGTTATCCAATTAAGCATGATTCCCAACTGTCCCACCTTGATTTTTACTGTTTTATATAAAAGTGGGACAGTTGGGAAGACACCGTGGCATGATACCACATCCAGTCACATTATCCTTACACCGGACCAACCAGTCCTGCAACTACCGTTATATGCTCAGCGCCAAGCAAGGGAGCTATAACATTACCTTTTTTACGATGTGCATGTTTTAATGTACATAACTAAAATTTTCATAATTCAACAAAAAACAAACAAAACAAATTAAAAAAAAAGGAAATAAAAAATTCATTTACCTTTTTTTGATAAATTGACAATACTTATTGACAGAGTTTTGTTTGGGCATATATCCGCGTTGTCACTGAAATGAAGAGAGAGAGAGAGAGAGAGAGAGAGAGAGAAGAGCAGACCACACTATCCGAATGGGTGACTAAGAACTCATATAAAGATTGAACAACTAATAATTGAATCTTGCAGGAAAGAAAAACCATCTTCCTTTCAAGTTAAAACTTCAGTTACGACATAAAGCGATGTTGCTGATGCATCTTCTCGTCTGGTCCACATTTAATCCTTGAAACCATCTACCATTAGCCAATATCATTTGGTATAACCTATTATTTTAAAATTGATATAACATTACTGCCATGCTGTTTAATAAGTTGCAATTGCAGAAGTTGCATTCAACTTAATAGAATCCTCTGAGGTTTAATGATATCACTCAGATAGTTCAGACCATATATGGTCACCTTATCCAAACTTCAACAATGTAAGACAGTAAACAGAAACAACCATCGACCAGAACGCAGGTTATATACTTTATAACTTCATATGCCTAGGATTTTCTCCAGTAACATCTGTTTATTTTCTCTAGACAAAAATGTTCTTTGCTGTACTTTCTAAAATATGTTTTTTTCACATCTTTTTTAATTACAAGATCTGCCTAATTAGTGATATATTTTAAGTTAATTATTACCATATATGGATAAGTTATTATATAAATATTTGTTTACATTGTAACATAACATAAGGACAAATTCATTATGAACAGTATTGAGTTACCTTAAATATTGCGTTGAAACTTAAAATTAATTTAAAAATAAACTTAACCAACTGTAGTTTTATATTTGACAAAGGAAAGATATCGAGTGACAGAAAACTACAAAACGTTTGATAATAAAGACACTACACATACAGCTCGGTTTAACCTGGCGGTATCATAGCAACCGTTACATAGAGCGTAATCACACTAATAATAGCTCTCTTGCTTGACGCTGAGTATATAAAGATAGATCCACACCATTTTTAAAATAGTAATTGAGAGTCAAAGTCGTAAAACTTGTTGGCCCGGTGTCAGGAAAATGGGTGTAGTATCATGCCACATAATACATGTATCTACGGCGCGATACTGCAATGTGGCAGTACCATATCTGTCTCCAAAGTCACACAGTCTCCAAATAACTGAAATACTGTTAGCGGGACGTTAAAGGCAATCAATAAACAAAAAAAACAAAAAAAGACTTTCAAATCTACAAATAGAATTTGTATTTAAGAAGAGTTGCCAGGTGAATAACGCGACTGCGTGGGTGTTATGGCGTGACGGTGTATTGGGGTTACTATGGTAACACAGAGTCTAAACGACTGAGTAACTATATGTTGAGTGCGTTTTTCTCTTCTTCTTGTTATGGTAACCACATACTTAAACAACACTAACAATAAAGCGACACCGGATCCATTTAGAAACATCTGTAGGGCTTGATAATGATATGCTTGAAAACCAATAATATACATATGGTTAGATTTGCTTAAAATAATTGTTTCTTCTTTTAAACAAATGTAATGAGAATCATTGGAAGAAACAAACTATATGTCTTGACATGCCTGGGGACAATTAGTTTCAATCTAGTGAGCAATTTGTTCAATAATGGCTTCATTTTCATTGTAATGAGCTCAGGGACTAACGTTTCTGGCTGAGACATAGATGAAGGACGTTTACTCAAGGCAAACTTTGGGAGAATGCGTTTCCCTCAAACTATCGTATAGAAAATTGATTTAAATCAATTTATATCAAATGCTAAACTACATGAACTAATTTATGATCATATTAGTTTTCTGTCATTGATATAAAAAGCAGAAGACATCTCCCCAAGCAGTTGGTACAAATTCTCCTGACTCTACGGCAAACACATGGCATTTATAATCTTCAACCCGAAGAAAGAAAGCCTTTAACTTGTACATAACACATAATTGAATCTTTTGAAACCAAAATCTAGTGATATTAAAAGAGATTGGTTCAATATTTCAGAGTTTTTAACTGAATGCATTTTACCTTTTACAATGACTGGTATTTTGTGAGCTTCTCTGTTAATTAATTCAATTAAGATTTGATCTCTTGGTTCTGGTTTCTAAAAAAAATCAACACACACGTTTGTATCACCGAGAAATCTAGCTAATATACCAACGTAACTTTTTATGCAAGAAATTCTGAATTCTGAGGAGGGATCGAGTGTACATAGCAGATCATTGTGTGGAGCTGAATCTCCAATAGATTATATTTGTTATCGTTTATAGATAAGACCTATTAACTCCAATTGCAATCTTTCAAAAGTCAAGTATGGCTTTGTTACCATATTATAAATTAATCATTTCACTACTGCATGGAATAATTTCAGATTGATTTATTTAAAAAAAATTTTTGAATTATCATTTAAATTTAGCCAGTGTAGCAGAAAACAACAACAACAACAACATTTTGTACTTCCTTTTATGCAGGTACTTTTCTGTTTTCACCTAAAACTTTTCTTGACGGTATTCAGCACTGTATATACAGTACTTTTATCAAGTACTGTATATATATTAGTATGTCCAATTAAAATGGGTTTACACTTCCGACATGTGCAAAATTGGTATTGCAGTCGAATGTAAAGTTGTGATAGTAATAGTTTTCAGTGACCGATATTTTTATATGTGATTGTCTAAGGGTTTGTGTTTGTTTTAAATAGTTTCCAGTGTAATTTATCATATATAATAGTTGTTAGTCAGTAGATGTATGCATTTTAATGATGTTTACATACATATCGGTCATGACCTACTTATCGCTTCGCTCGTCGGTCTGGACATTGCGCATTTCATGTCCTTTTATTGAACTTGTAATTATACATAGTATTTTAATTATTAAATGATGGGTGTGATAAGTAATGCGTAATGTTTATCTTGTTAATATGTAACCGTAATATAAAGAACGCATGGTGTAGATATCAATACAGTAAAATTGTCTGTGTAGTGCAAGTCCTACTGTTTTGATCAGATTGATTATTTATAGTCTTATTTACACACTCCATCTGCATTTGTGGAAATACTTTTTTTTTTCTAAATTCTTATTTTTTTGGAAGTTCTTAATTTATATTTGTATAGTTTGTTTTAAATAGTAATTTTATACATCCTTTGTTTTTCTAGCTTAAAAAAAGTTTAAAAAAATGACCACTCCAATTATTTTTTTACCCATGCACTTTTCATCTTAGATGTAATGTTTTCGCTGTCAGGATTCAAAGTTGAATTTCAATGCATCCACGAGATGTCATAAAACAATGGAAAATGCTACTTAATTGGGAGTCATATTTTTTAAGCCTAGACAGACTCGGGACTCGTGCAGGAAAAAATTATAAAGCACTAACTGCCTCTCTATGTATAAATAATATCAATATTAAGAGAGGTCATTTTTATTATTATTTATTTATTTTAATTTCATATTAAATATAAAGGTCCTTTGCATAGACAAGTTAGGTTATAAAGTCAAAACAGTAGAACAGAGAAATAGAGGGGGATTTTATGCTTATTATAAGCCGTCCATTAAAACATTTTGTTTTAATCTTTTCTTGTTCTTTTTACTTCTAGTCTTGTTTTTGATGAATTAGGAATCATTTTGATGGTAATGTAATATTCTATTGTAAGATATAATGTAATTTCGCATATTTATTTGATAACGCGACTTTACAAGGATTATACAGTGTGCTGAGTGCTTCTGTGAGATTTAAACTAGTTGCCAATCTTTGTTTAATAGGTCTTTCGTTGTAGGTTTTCGTTCTACATACAAATATCCATCAAAATACAGAAGTTAGTAACCATATCATCAATCAACATCAAAAACATCGACAAATGAGCCGGTGGAACCAGTATTGGTTCTCATGCAGCACGGACACCCCCTGCCATGTTCGGCAGCCAAGCTATACTCTATGAACAATAATTATATTTTTGATTGCATCTACTCAGACTTCTTCTTTTATTGTAATGGCTAGCAATCATTTTCTGATTATGGTCTTATTTAAGACCTTAAGGTCAAGTATTTCCCACTTGTGGTCCCCCTTTTTTGTGCTGAAGAGACAGCATCGGAAGTGACAGTAGTAAGATGTAATGGTACCCTAGCTCATTTTGCGAATAACTCCCTTGGTTCTTTTACGTGCCTGGTGTATAGCACCGATATATGAGAGACATGTTCCTGGGTAGAACCAGTACTGAGTACTCCGAGTTCCCATAGCAACCCCATTTTGCCGAGTGCCAGGCAAGGGTGCATCTGGTATCAATTTTATAAGTCTTTGGTTTGACGCGGTCACTGAAGGAAGTGCCCCGGCTGGGATTCGAACCCCACATCCCGATTGCAAAGCGGACACTCTACCGCTTGGCTATTGCGCCGGTAACTTAATGACTCAATAACGTCAGGCCAGCCATCCAAGACTGTTGTAGAGTTCCATATCGGGCTTAGGTCCATCATGTATTTGGCAAACGTCTAAACCAAATGCATGTCGTATAATGGTCGTATTCAAGACAAGTAGCCTTCTTGGTCTTTATATACTATATTTAGCATGACAGGCCATGGCCCACTCAGACTGAGCGCTGCCATGTAATGTGCCTAGCCCATGGTCGGGTCTCGAGGCTCTAACAAGATCTCTCTAGGTATCCCACAAGATTTCTCTCGCTAGACCCTTGACCGGTCAGCCTTATATATTGGTTGCTTTACCATCCAGCCAGACAGTAACCATGTGTATTAAATAATAACAAATATTTGTATTAACGACAGTCACAACTGAGACAGACGTTGCATAACTAATGCAACGGTCCTGTTATAATCTCTAATTGTATCTATAATAGGTTAGTAACAATGAAAATGTAACAATAGCGTCTAGCTAGAGTCCAATAACATTACATGCACAAGTCTGACAAAAGAACATATGGAGCAAGCATTGTTTGTTATTTCACTGCCAACTAAAATGTCAAGTGATGAATGCTTGATTTCATTTTATCCAACTATAAACAAAACTCACATTCATTACCTAGTGTGTGTCTCCAATAAATTTCAACGATGCTTCAAATTGCTCTCACATCTGAACAAATTAGCTAAACAGTAGAAAAACAAATCTACCATAAATACAATCTAAGGCAATTGATTCTGGTGAAAGAAAATCTAATTAAGTATTTCATTGAGGGCTCAATCGTGGGATTAAACCCAGACATAAGTGGTACGGTGATTACTTGTATTGGGTCTCAGTATAAGTCTGTCAAATATTCCCAGAGAGAGAATTTATTACCCGCTAAGATTGACGTAATTTCAAGATTGTATCTGGGAAGGGAATAAACGTGCATTCGAATATCGGGTCTGACTCGAATTGGATTGTATTTGAATGAAGCAATGGCTTCTATGAGACTAGTAATGACATTACAGTACGACACTGATACCTAACATGCCAGTACATCAGAGCTAAAAGAGGAACTTAACGACAACAGCTGTGTGAGGCCATCCTATCTTCATACACAGCTATGTCAGTATAACGTACATGTACGCAATTAACACGTGGCGAATTATCGCCTTACTGTGACGTCATGGTGTGATACAACTGTGGATAAAAATGTTGTTTATTTTATGTTATGTCCTGGAATCTTCTCAATTAATAATTATACAATACATTAGTCAGAGGATAATTATCATAATTATTTTCAAAAAAAAGATTTGTTTTATGATGCCATTTGTTACGGGTTGAAACTTCAGTTGACTGTCCTATAGTTGTCTCAAGCAGACAAAGTATGTAAGTGGCTTATCTACAACTTCGGATTTAGGTACAAACCGACCAACAATTACATTTCTAACAAGAGACATGTTAATATGGCCATCCCCCGCCGAATGCTTGCTCTTTAGAAGATGTGTTGGAGAGTAGAATATTTCATTTTTAAAAGACAATTTTTGGTAATGAAGACTGATGTTTGAAGTGATTATAGATATGAAACCCATGTGAAGACCAACTTATTCCCTTATTTTGGGATCTACAGGTAAAATGTTAAGGTTAATGTTACAAATATTAAGCGTGAAAAATAACAAAGGGCAATAATTAAAAAAAATATGAAGGGTAGAGTTATTATATCTGTGCACTGTATTTCTCCTCAATGAGATCTATCCATCTATGAATTTTCAAGTTGATATCTCAAATACTTTTTGAGTTATGCTCCTGAAAAATTTGGGACAGATGGACTGATGGACGGACAGGGACTATTACCATATCCCCAGCCGAAGGGATTTACACTTACATTCGAAGTACATATATTGTAAATCCGTGAATATTTTTTTTCTTTTTTTTTATCGCTATAGCTGAGATACCATCTGAAACCATTGCCTCGGGATTATATCCAACTGATTTATTGGTCACGCGGCTAGGGTTATGGAATTAGATGCCTATTTCTTTCTTTTGATTTTCAATTAATTTAGTAATAACATCTGCGGAAAAATATAATAATAATAATAATAATATCGAAATATATATCATAATAATATATCAAATTAATAACCGTAGACTGACGATTCCTGATATTACCATAAAGAACAGTTTCAGCGTTGTATCTTGTTACTTTGTCTGTTTATTAATATAATAAATATTTATAACCTTTTTAGTCTGGACTCGTAGTATGAGAAAATGTCGCAAATTATATTAAAACATGTATCAAGAAATAGTCCATTAACGTTCTAATGGGGTTTCTCCTTTGTTGTAGATAAGCAATCTATTTTCCCCTCACTAAATTGTCTTTTGTTAGACGCAACTTTATTGAAGACCATTTATAAGCATTCAAATTAACCTAAATCGAAAAAGCACTTAAAAGTTCACCCTGGCAGATCAATTACGTTGAAAACCACGTGATGTCATACAAACCCCGCTATGGAGAACATATCAAAGCTCTTATAATTCAAGTGCAATCATTTCTTTGAATTATATTATATATGGATTATACGAAATGTCACTTTATAAGTTTGTCACTTAATCTGCAAGGGATTCCAAGGAAAGGAACAGGTTCCGACGAACTAACAAATTAATGTTAATAACAGCCTTTCGAAGATAAGGAAAAGAGAATAGAAAAGTCATATTCTTTTAAAAAACGCGACGTAAACAAATACACCGAACCATGGGTACCTTCACGAGCTCAGAAGGATAATAAAATGATACGGAGAGAAATTAAAATTGTTAAAATGGACATCACCCATATGTTAAATAATGATTTTATACTCTTGGAATGCTTTACAAATTTTGTTACATTTATCAGAGCAATTTAATGTGTCCTTAAGATATGAACCCAATTGGAAATTATTATATTAACTATTGCTGAGTTAACACGTGTCGGTATTAAGTTAACATCAAGCACAGATATAAGCAATGCAATTATTGGTGATTAAGCCTTAAAACTTAGGCATTTGCCGATCGAAATCTCGCTTTAGATTCGTTTTGCATACTGTTATCATGTTTCACATGGACGTCTTTTTAATTAGGGGGAAAAAATCTGTTTCTGTTCGCTCGATCGACCCTCTTTTTTTACGACCGACCCTAAGACCCTATTTTTTTTTTTTTTTTTTTTTACCTTTCCGCCTTAAAAAAAATCTTTCCCCTTTTTATTACCTTTCGTTTCATTAAAAAAAAATCCCAAGTGTAATCTCTATTCCGTGTATGGTTTATTTATGGTTTATTTATGTTTAAAACTGATCGTTCGTTCGTTCACAGATGAAAAATATGAGAAGAGGGAAAGCAAAATAAGTTTTTCGATCATCTATGAACGAGCTAGGCCCTATTTACAATGGTTTTTTTTGTATCTATCACTGAAAATGTACTTATTCGTCCATTTTGTTATTATGACTTCCGCAAAACTGAGAAAAACGTTTAGGGCTTGTTATGTTTATTATTCTTCGTTTTCCAACTTTTTCATGAGTTTATTTTCTCAGCAACATGAAATTTAAAAATGTCGACAAAAATAGTCTATGTTTATTCATTTCAGTTGTTTTCAATTTACAATGACGTCAAATTTGACGTCAAATTCAGAAGTGTTTCGCGGTCTAGAGCCGTCAAATTTTCTTGAAATTTGCACAGAAGATGTAAGTAAATATGCAGATGTGCACCTATGCATTAGGTTTTCAATATTTGAGAAGGTCAAGATTTTATGGCTAAACAGAGTTTTGAACTTTGGTCTTAAAATATATAATTTAATTTTACAAAGGCCCCTGATTAGTTAGAAGCATGAAAATTGGACATCATGTTGGCCAAGAGGTATACTTTATTTTCTCAAGGATTTCCCCTTAAGTGACGTCATTGAAATATAAAAAGCAATCCTTTTAAAGACTTTTCGCGCACAAGCAGCATGTATTTTGAGCCAGTATATATCTAAAAACTGCCCCAAAGCCATGATTTTTTTTTATAATTAAATTTGGGGTTTCATTTAACAATCTATTTAAAATAAATGATAATTTAAAAAATAAATATCGATTGGTGAGAGCGAAACTAGGCCAAGTGCATATATATATGTATAGTACTTAGCATGATATAGATCTAACTGTATTATATATATAAAATCAGTGTAAACCCGCTGAAACGTCTTAAAAACGGAAATGATGCATACTCATGACACTACAAGTAATGTTTGTTTTGATACGTGGTTATGACTTCATGCATATTGAAGATTACTTATCTAAGATGCTGGTTCTTTGGAAGATATGCCTCACCTGCTATAGCGTGACGACGGAAATGTGATTCCTATGTGTCAACTATGCTTACGGCAGGTGACACAATGGCCATTCTGGTCATTTGACCTTTAAATTTGCAAGAATGTCGAAATTTAAGACGTTTAAAAATCTTGGAAATTTCAAGTGATTTCGTCATCATACATGGTAGAAATTTAAGTTCTAGGGAAATATATGCTTGAAAATTTGGAAACAAAACTGTAAGCACAAACGAATAAAGCAATCTGATTTTTCAAGATTTATAGAAAATTAGCATCAAAGATATTTTTTAAGTCGTGTGATCATGACGTCATCAAAACTATATATAAAACTATACCTCTTTTTTGAGGCAGTATGAACAGAGTATCGACTTCTTATCATTTGAACTGTTTTAAAAATTTATTTTTATTTGTTTCTTAAATGATATATTCAATACATTCGAGAATTGGAAAGTCGTTCTAGTTTTTCTTAAAATGTAATAAAAAATAGGGGACACCCGGGTTCGAACCGGGGACCTCTCGATCTGCAGTCGAATGCTCTACCACTGAGCTATATCCCCGCTTTCTCCCCCTTTTATCAGTCTGTTTAAGTTCGGATAAAGCTGAATGCCCACACAGAAATGACGGATTCATTGTCAGATCTGGAACGTGGTTAAGCGCTTATTTGTAATATTTCCGTTATGGCTGATCAATATCAGCACATAATAGCATTATGTTCATATAGATATTTTAAAGATCAGTTAATTTTTGAGAATTATTTGGATTTGCTACCAAGAAACCTTTCATTTATATATATCTAGATCAAGACTTTCTTCTCAAAAATTGAGACTGGGCGCTATGGCAGAGCAAGGGTGGAAGAAATGAGAGGGTTTGCATGATTTGCACGGAGAGGGATTTAGAGGATGAGTTTCATTTTATTTGTGTCTGTAGTGCTTATTCTGATACGAGGATAAAATATATAAATAAACGATACTATTTAAGGCCGAGCATGGCAAAATTTTGTTAGTTGATGAAATCTACAAAAAAGTTAAGTTTTATTAAATTTAGCTGAATGTATCAAGGATGCCTGCTTATACGTACAAATTTGCTAGGTGCACAAGCATAATGTCAATTAATCCTAAACCAATTAGCTTATTAACATATATTTTTTAATCTTGAGATTTATATATATTGTCTGTAGTAAACCATTATACTCTACAATGTCATTTTCAGAGCGGTGTACGGTGTGATTTTTTGTTTTGTTTTTGTGTGTGTGTGTGTGTGTTCGTTGCGAATGTGTTTTGCCGGTGTGGAATGAGTATGACTTAATGCACATGTATCTTCTATTATGCAACAGTGTACTAATGTACACATTGAGAATGAAACAATAAAGTTCTGTTCTGTTGTTCTGTTCATAATTTTTCCCGACCCACCCTCATAAAGGCCGTCAATAGTTGTCACAAAATAATTTTGACGTGGCCTGAAAATAAGTGTAGATTTAGAGTACGTTGTATTTGTCACGTAGGCCAGAGTGGAACTGTGTTAACCGATTTTGGTTATATAAGGTTTATCACAGGTTTCTTTTATTACCTTTTGTTCAGAATGAGATATGATTAGGGTTTGAAATGGTTATATCAACTGTTTTGCTAAGTTTTAAGTGTATTAAGAGAGATGTTTAAGGCTTAGAAATTGAAACCTATAGTTTCTTTACATAAGCCCTTTTCATCAGTATACCTCAGTGTTGTCAGTGTTTCTCGGGATGCACGGGATTCAGCGATTTACAATTTATTGCACGATTCACGTGATATTTATTTTTTAAGAGTAAATCATGGGGTTTTAGTATATAAGTTGATTTTGTATGGAGCCCCAGTGTCAGATATCGATGGGAGCTACGGAAGATGCCTAGTCCAGTCTAGAATATTCTGACCAAATTACACTACGGAGCTTGTGTGAGTAAAATTTAATTTTGTATTTCAGTTTTGCAGGTAGATATGAAACTTAGATTTTATTTTAAACATTTATTTTGTAGATTGTTGTATTGAACAGAACAGAACAGAACATATCTTTTATTGTGTCACAGTTTACAAAGTACATTTGTAACAGCATGTGAACAAATACAACAGAAAAAAAATATTTTATAGGAACAGTGAAACAACATTTAACGGGTAAACAAACAGACCTATATCAAAATCACAAACACATACATACATGTATATACATACAAATTTTGAGGGGATGGTGAGCCTAACACGCCTAAAATGAGAGAGAGAGAGAGAGAGAGAGTTTACGGGTAAGAATAAACAGATAAAGTATCATAAGAATATAAATCTACTATTTAACTGTTCAAACGTTTATGAATTAAATCAAAAGAAAAAAAAAAAAAAATATTCAGTGACTTAGCAAAATATTATATGGTTAAAAAAAAAAAAAAAAAAAAATAAATAATTTTTTTTTTTGGTTAATTTCAAAAAAATACAGAAGTAATGAGGAGAAAGTATGATAGAAAAATAATAAAGAAAGTGAAAAAATAAATTAAAAAGTTAAGATATGCAAATCGACACCTACATTCAAATAAATACAAACGTACGATTTTCTTGTATTTTTCCTTGACATGTTTTAATTAGAGAGAGAGAGAGAGAGAGTGCGCAGTATAGAATATATTGTACTATGTAATTAGCGATTTTTGGATTCCAAGTCTAAAGGAAATTAATATCATATTAGAAAGTAATTAAAAAAGTTGAGAATAAATTACTAATGTGGCAGAGCAGTGAACTATAGTTTAAACAATGATAAATTCTAGTTGATAATAGAAGTCGGTTGTTTGCGTCACACTTGCGATCGATGATTTTGATTGGTCATCACGACCTTTGACACACAGCACAGTAACTTGCACGGATTTCACGCTGAGATTAACAGAAAACCATGTGCCACAACTTATGGATCAAACAGCCATTTATTGGACATTTTAGAGGTAAGTATACCGTTTGATAGCTTTATTTGTTGTTAAAAAGATAACTTTGATAAAAATATATCTCCAAAATTTATATTATGTAGTGAAAATAAGAGAGAAAGACTGAAATCGTCACTCATGTAGTCTGTAGACCGCACTCTTTGACCTCGACCAGTTCATCTTACACACATGAAACAATGCATGACAGATACACAAATATTGTAAATAATACAATAATATCTACAAATACATATAGCGCTCTTCAAATAAAACTAGCACTAACAGCCATATATTGTAAACATTTAATGAATTAACGGTATTTGTTTTCAATAAAAGTTAAGCGACATATTTTAACCCCTTCCCTCATGTAGACTCATTTTAACGAACTCATTCACACATAAAGCATGATCTGCAGTAAGCCACGGTCAAACCTCACCATATTAAATGGTAAAAATTAATCTACATTACCAGACCATTATGGAGCAGTGACAAGCATAAAACTTGATCAGCCTGCGAGTACAGGCCGATCGGTTTTTATGCCGGTCACATGGGGCTTTTCATTGTTTACTCTATGAGGGAAAGGGCTAAGTAATTATGATGGATGCCAAGAAATAGAATTTAGCAATGAAAAAAGTGGCAAAATCTAGTTTAAAAGACATTGTTCATTTATATTTAGATATATAGATTTATATTATGTTGAATGTTCATAGTCCCAACATAGATCTACATACATATATATATATATTTTTTTTCTTTCTATCCCTTTCTCCTTTTTTTTTTTTCTTTTTCCTCCCTTCTGTTTTTCTTTCTTCCCTTCAGATTAGCATGTAAGTAGACTACACATGAAGAACATGGTAGATATACTGAAGTAAAATGAATAAAGTGGAAAAAAAGCTTTAACAATAAATGTGTTAATAGCCAAATTAACAAGTACCTCTTACAAAGAGAGACAAGCATTGGCAACATTTTATTCAACACATGTATAATGATCTTTAACATGAATAATCCCAATAGATGACCATCTTGTGCGAAACGAAACCTCAAGATGACAATATGGGTTAGAACAACAGGATATAAATTATTTTCTTGCTCATTCATGACAAATGGTTTCTTCTCAGGGAAACCAGTGTACAATCGTATTTAATTTTTGGTAGTTTTCGAAGTTTTGGTTCTATAGGCCAAGGAATCTAAGTACGTAGCTCTGCATTATTATGTATATTTGATGTAATTTTGAGAATAATTATGTTAGTTTATAGGTATGTCCTTAAATTTGATATTACCTGAATATACAGGGAAGCATATGTCCAACAGTATTTGTTTTGGAATTAAAAAATGTGAAGTTGTATGTAATATCTGTTTGGTATATAATTGCTAACAAGGGCAGTTCTCTGCGTTAATGCACTTATGTAAAACCATAATATTGTTGTATGGTATAAAATGCACGTATGTAATACCAGAGATTTGTTATTTGGTATGAAAGTAGTATTATGAAGTAATACAGTGTCTGCACATTATATTTGGTGTGATAAGTAAATAAGAGCTATTTATTGTTTGTAGCCGTATTTAGTTGGAGCATGAGCATGGTGCCTATCTAAGCTGGATGGTTACAGTCGATACGCGACCCCATTGGTAGACTACGTCGCAAGGACGGGAGAATCTACGTATGCGTCATATGGACGACATGGTGTCTACGGTGGACTAAGTAGATCACATTTACTGAAGGGACAGCGACGACAGGAAGTCGGTCCAGTGTTCATCGATAAGTGCACGTGATATAGTTTATGAGTACTGTGCATTTAGGAATCATTTTGTGAGTGTGGCACATTGAAGTCTGTTCATATCAGTAAGCCATTGTGTAGACAGTTAGCCGGCAGTTTTTTTTTCTTCAATATTCTTTAATTCTTTTTCTTATATTCTCATTGTATATATTTTTATATTAAATGTTGTTTTAAGGAAAAGTGGTTTGGTATATTCTAAAGTTGTCAGCCCTTGGTCATTTTGTTACAATAGTCGAGATTATAATGTGTTCATCCATTCCTGTTAAGTATGGTAATAAAGATTCAATACTTTTTTCAAGATTCAAAATATTTTATACCGCAACGTAAACCTATAAAATTTCTAGTTGTATACTCACCACATAATATATTTTCCCCCCCTTTTTTTTAATTTGCCGCGTGTTTCCTATTATACTATTGTTTTAATAAAGGAAGGTGGTCGCCTATGTAAAAAGAGCTTCTATAAATTCGCAGGACAAATAATTAAAAAATAATATCCAGTATGCCATCATCTCTGAAAAGGATGTACATGTATATATAATGATCATAAAGCAAAACGCATTTGATTAATCAAATTCAAATCCTGGAATGTTTCTGTGTATAGAAATAGAATACAAGACATATCCTTTTAAGAATTGAATTATATAAGGCAATTGTGTCTTAGTAGTTCCATAATGTATTAAGACCTACAACCCTAAGTTGTAAATACACGTCATTGCAAGGACCTATCTGGAGGTTGGAGCGGACTAAGCTTAAGGAGAAAACGCTCTCGATTACTCAAGTCTGGCAAATTCTGATCTTTCGTAATACAATTTTAGCGTAATTTATACTCGTCAATAGCCATGTGTTATTCCATTGTATTGGTAATTGTACACTAAATGCAGTTTATGACCTACTGTAACAAACTAGCCATACAGAGATAAGTGGAAGGCTCGTATTTGTAGCATTGCAGTGTGGGGATATAGCTCAGTGGTAGAGCATTCGACTGCAGATCGAGAGGTCCCCGGTTCGAACCCGGGTGTCCCCTGTTTTTGATACGTTTGAATACAAATATTTGGAATATATTCGTCATTAAGTGCAACTCGTTAACGAAGTATTGCGGGCAAGAATCCAATATGACATGCTTTCAAATACTATTTATGGAATTGCAGAACTGCATTTTGTTTTGGATAAAAAAAATGCAACAGCTACATATAATACATATGTAAAAAAAAAAAGGCAAAATGGTGTCTTTATGAGTATACAAACACGCAAATTAAAAAAAATTTTAAAAAAAGATATATGCCCTAAGAAATACATATATGAAGTTTGTATTTTCAAAAAAAAAATAAAAAAAAATAAAAAAAAAAAATAAAAAAACTTATTTTATAACTTTTACTTTAAATGTTTTATGCTGATTACAAGGTGTTTCTCATGAAGTCAACATCGGACTCTTCAAAATATCTAAGATTAATTTAAAAAAATGAAGCATATTTGGTGTTTTGGAAAAGGGACATTTAAAGAGAAACGAAATGTGACATAAAAATCGTTTCAACAGAAAGAGACAGTAAAATCATTTAAATGTCCTCGGTGCTATTTTTAATCACACTGGGACATTTGTTCATTTGTACTCAAGATATGTTTAAGTAAGTCCCACTTTAACGGAACATCAACGGTATTTAGATCGACATAGATGCAGCTCGACCTCGTACGATGCTGTTCGTGGAATGGCCTTTGGTGGATAATTCGGACATGTCGTTTATTACCCATTTTGTTGAAATCTTAGACGTCCACTATCAAAAAAGTGATTATTGTAGTTCTTAAGTTGGAATGATACTTGTCGCGTGCCGTTACGACTACAAGAGGATGTTTCTTTCAAAACAGCCACACAACCAATTTTCAGAGCTCTTGCTAGTCTAACGGATGCGTGACCCACTCATTGTTTTGCTCCTTTTTTTGATGTCTTAATGCATTCTTCTTGTCAAATTAATGCAGCGTTATTCACATCTGCGCAAGATATATCTATAAGAATTACAAAGGAAATAAACGCACACTTTAGTTTAAATTACTTACATCTGAGTGTGGCCGATCCTTCTCGGCTATATTTTTGATCGTGTAGACTTTAAAAAGAACGTGACTCATGCTTTATTCTCCTGATTAACAAAGACGATGCCATCGCTGATATGATGAAATAAAAAGGTTATGTTCCATTATTTTACAAATATGAACACATGGATCATAAAAATGCATTACTGGTTACAATATTTGGGAAAGTTGAATAGGACGAAATAATTCTAAAGAGGGAAGCATAATTTAATTATGAAACACGGCTGTTTATCTGAAAAAAGTTTTTGCATCAAAATTGGTGTAAGATAAGGTATCCATTAGCATTGATTATTTTATCATTGCAACTGAAATTCTTACCAAATCAAATTAGCTCGTACATATGATTGACATGATAACACCAATACTTATATTGATTTATATATCAAATTGACACACCGAATATGATAAACTCTAGTTCTAAAGTATCTTATACTTTTCGTTGCTTGTGATAATGCATATTCGGAAAGAAATAATAATTGATTTTTTTTTCGAGAGTATTGATTGGTGATTTGGTCCAGTGTTATTGTTCACAGTGAAGGTTCGAGTGTGGTAAGTTCATGTTGATTGCGATATCTTAACAATATTTCTCCAGGCGCAAAGTACTGGTCCAACGATTGGAAGCAGTATAGAAGTTGAAGAGAAAATGTGTTTCCCAATCGACGTAATCAGTGGTTGATGTTGCCCACTGCAGCCCTCGATGAGAGTTGATATTTGCATATGCTGTAAATACATTATACTGCACTAGTGATTAAAAAAACATTAACGTTTTTTTAAAAACCTGTCATTTTTGAAACCACGGTAAATCGGAAAGCATCTCACTGAGCATCAACACAAATTACATCAATCAAACGATGATTCAAATGCATGAGATATGTTCAACCAATGATTAAAACAATGGACATCGTGGCGGGCGATTGGACATAAATAAATGGAGTTTTATTTTTGCTTTAAGATATATGATGTAATTGGATGTTTTCGGTGCAGAATATCTTTTGATAAATTGCCAAAGGACAATGATCGGATATTTGAGTGTACATGATTTATTTATGTAGGTGTTTTCCAAGATACAAGAAAAGCACAATGTTCGTTTATCAAACACATAAAAATGGAAGTTTAGTTCACGGAAAAATCATCTTGTAATTCCCGAAATAAATAGTTTGTCACAGACCCTCCTACTGATAAAAGAATGTGGATAATGTGTCAGGATACATGCATTTTATGATTTAAACTTAAAAAATCGTTTTTAAAAAAAAAAAAAAAAATTTTTTAAGGGACTAACATTATAATGGGATTCAGAATAGAACAGAAACGGTATTCACAACTCATCTTCATATAAAGTTAAATACACAATCACATATTTCTCTTAGATTATTTTCTGACTTGACTATTTGAGTTTATCGTCGCTCGACGTTTTCAGTCATATGCGACGTCGTAATTAAGGAGGAGATCGAATGAGAGGCATCCGGGTAAAGACGACTACGCAAAAGGGAAGTTCTAATGAAATCGAATGACTGCTGGAATCGAACAATTCTTCTGGTTCATTTATTTAAAAAATACTCATGTGATATAGTTCTATAGGTGTAACTAAGGGATTTTATTTAAGAATTTAACACAGAAAAAATAAGGTAATCCGATAACAGATCGGGGCGCTGTGGGGTGGGAGAAATGCTTCGATAATTAACAAAACATTTTGCTTCTGATTTTGTTATGTGCGTGTGTGTGTTTTTCCTTTCTATGTGTCTTTTTTCTCCGCATCAGGATTTGGAATTAACAGTGATTGGAAATCCTCTTTAATAATAGGACCAGCAAACGGCGTCTGTCAGTTAGAGATTTCAAGCGAACTAAGACAATCGTGGCATTTTATGACGTCATTCGGCGTTATCTCATGTATAACACTGCTATACTCTTTAGATTCAAAAGACATAAAGCTTATCCCATTAAATTGAAGCAAGCTCCATCAATTTGATCAATTGTCTGTTCAAATAAGTATGGAGTGGGATTAAAATCTTGAACAGCTAAATGTCTCCATTTTAAAATTGTCTAACATGTTTTATTTCTAAGCGAGATTCGTGCGTGATGCGGACTCCAGGGAATTGCTTATGTTACAAACAAACCCATGTTATACATCATAAACAGTTGAAATGGTCTTACCATAGCCAAGAAATGACTGACATTGGTGTAAATAGATCAGAACGTTAAATCTCCCAAAGTAAAAACAATAAATCACAGTATCACTGTCACTCATCATGTAAACCTTGATGCTTGTGTTAGATATGTTACAGTAAACTCTAGAGAACTTGTCATCCTTTCTCCGAGTGTTCCTAACTCTTGCGTGCAAGAATGTCTGAAATAAAACGTAGTGACTACCCCATTAGGATACATTGCAGCCTCCCACGACATGAAGAACCAAATATAAAACCAACAAAATCTGCTTATGGGCTGGATTTGTAAAGAGAACAAAACACGCCAATATAACTTGAAGATATCATAAGGGGTAGATAACTCACATGGAAATGAAGTGGTAGTTACAATCTATAACTAAGAAAGGGACATAACCCCATCAAACAGTGTGATGTCGAAGTCAAAGTCGAACTTGACCTGTATCAAATGGTGTTAAAACTCTCTGTGTAGTTTAAACATCAACCCATCCTGTCTCGGATATCTTCTGGACAGTCACTGGAAAAAATCTGAGTAATAAAATGACATAAGTCCATCAAAACTTGGTGGTCTGATACAAAAAAAAACGAACTTAGTGCCTTCGTGATTATAGTGTTAACCCGTGTAGCAAATATCTTTTTAACATATGACATTATGCTCAATTAGGTGTTTCCGGTTTCGTATGACCATAACATACATTCTTATATTTAACACGTTACATATAACATTTTGGCCGAATCACATCACTCCGCATCACGCGCGGGAATTCTATATATATATGCACAGTGCGTTGAACTCGAACAGCTGGATTAAGTAATAGTTAGAACATATTAAGTGAAATCTTGATCATTTAGATTTCATTTTATGTTCTATCTTACTAAGGATATAACCTACATTTTGATTGAACGACATGCGCGCCATGTGACCTTCTTTTTGTCAAGTGCATGTATCAGTAATTTGAATTTGTGTGTTTATTTCAATATAATGTTACTGCGCCTTATCAAAACGTGAAGCACACTTTTGAGTCGGCGATCTGGATTCAATAATTTTGAACAGGCAAAAAACTCCCCAAGTCAGCTATAGATGATTTTAAAATAAGACCATAAAGTTGACTTTACCTCGTAGTAAAACTTACGTTATACTTATAAAAATGGAATGAACATGTATAAGTTACAACTGTTTAATATTATACATATATGACCTGTGATTTTTAGAGCGCGAGAGACAAAGGGAGCGTGAGTTTGTGTGTCTGAAGATTTTACTATTCTAAAAGGTGGCACAGTTTTACTGAGTTAGATCTAATCGGCGAAATATTAAAAATGTGAATCAAAAAGCGTTTGGTAAATTATATCTTGTTTTTGCTGTTCTGTTTCCTCTTTTACACACAAGGATCACGTTTCCAAATATGGTATTGTGTACTACTGTCAAAGCTACACACTCCTGTGGGCGGGGCTATAAAGCACGCTATAATACCATGCTCTTAATGATTAAGTGCAGTTTTTAACGAGTCTCATTCAGTGATTTCATTGGCTGAAAATGTAGACTATGTTTTAAATGTGTATGAACTTTGATTCATATGATGTTGAAAATGTATGAGAAATACGCAGGTTCAATCGTTATTTTCAGTTACTATTTTAAACTATTTTCTTGATGATAGATTAATAGTAATTCGTTCACGGTCTGTTCATTCATGTTTTTGTTTGTTTGTTGTTATAATCGCGACTTACTGTCAGTATAGGTCATATGATAAAAAGAATCTGACATGGCGAGCTTAATAACATTTTCATGAACGAGTTAAGTAAATTTTGATATGAAATAACAATTCATGTCAGATCCTATATATATATATATGTGATATCTTAATCTGAGTTATACATACACATTACACTCAGTCCTTTATATTGACCTTTCTATTTTATCAGGAAATTGTTTTGGTTCCGTGCCTTATCTCCGTCACAGGCCGATTCAGGACTTCTGCTCTTGACTGTTTTCCATCCGTTGAGACATACACGGACATATTTAAACCATGGCCAGGTATTTCTTACTGTCAGCATTCCTGGCAATTAAATTTATAAACAATGGTAAGTAAAACTCAGTTATATATCATTCATATCATCATTTAAGTCACACACTTGACATTCAAGATTTTTGAAATATTTTATAAGTAGGTTAAAAACGCGATTAAATGAAATATTATATTTTGCTTGCACAATAGTCATGTAAAGATAAATACGAGCTTGTAGTAATATGACATGTTAGTTTAGTTATAAATTATTAGTTTAACACAGATTGGGAAACAAGTACTTACAGCTAAATTACTAATCATTCTCGGCGGTTCCTGAGTTGTACCATACTTTCACCCCTGGGAAGGCCATGCAAATTTCTTGCCCCCCCCCCCCCCACCCCAAACGGAGTTCGAACCCACAACTTTCGGATCCACAGTCGAGTTTGTCACCAACTGACTTAGGCGCCCTCAAAAAACTAAAATTTACAATGTGACCACTTTGAGATAATAAATTTTAAAATACTAAGCTACAATTATGATTGGTCTCTTGAATAATCCATTAAAAATCTTAAATTTGGTCAATTTTACAGGAAATGCCATTAATGTCTAGGTTAAGTTATAACTCTTGTTTTTTCCCCTTTTCTTCATATAATCAGTTATAAACAATATGGTCTTAATATTATGCAACATATGTATTCAATAAGATTTATGAACATGGTAACTCGTAAAAATATCACAGTATCTATTTAGCAGGCGACATCATCATCATAAAAAAAAAAAAAATAATAAAAAAAAAAAAAAAATATAAAGA
Source organism: Solen grandis (assembly GCA_021229015.1). Lineage (NCBI taxonomy): Eukaryota > Metazoa > Mollusca > Bivalvia > Adapedonta > Solenidae > Solen > Solen grandis. Next base: position 1,668,276 of record CM037783.1, read on the forward strand.
AAATAAAAAAGGAATGTTTCCATACAAGTCTGAAAATATCGAGCGTCCTTTTTTATATTGTATTAAATATTTTTGAAAAATAATCAGTTTGGCTTTTGGTCAGATAAATAATACTTTTCAAGCCCTAGTCTTTAACCCTATATATATATATATATATGTTCTTACCTACAATCCAGGTCTCCTAGGCTTTTAACGAAATAAAACAGCTTTAGAAAAGCAATAAATAGGTCCGCATATCAATAACATGAATATACAAGTAAGAAAGCAGCAAAATATCACGGCGTAAAAAGAAAGGTGTTGTGTCCACCTAATACCCATATTCCATATCTTTCCACTGGATGGAAATATTTCTATGAAACTTTGTCACTTTGAAGACATCCAAAAATAAAAAAAAAAAAATGTTTCACCGAGAGTTTTTCCAGGTTTTATTAGATGTAGGGGAGATAATATGTATTTAAGTTAACATTGATGTCTATGGGAAATATACAATTTCTATGAATATGAAAAGCTGAATTTGATTTTCGAGGAAAGCTCACGGTAGAAAGATGCATTAAATGATTCTGATTAAAATTTCATGAACACATCTAAACTTTACCTGAGGAAAATGGAGAAAATCACTTTTTTGGAGTTTCAGGGGAGATAACTCATGACAACAAAATTACAATGGGGAGGTGATAAAAGAATTTCTGTCATATGTCATAACATGTCAATTTGCCTTTAAGATTTCCATAGTTTGACATTTTAAAAGTTTATATTGTGAAGTTATATGCATGGCTTTGGTGATAATTATGGGGCATATACCTTAGCCGAAAGTGAATTGCAGGGCATAAACCTTAAATATGAGTGCAATAGATGTAAGGTTGTGCTGTTATTGTTTTTATTGGACAGCACGCAGAAATGGAATCATGCTTACTTTTGGTTTTGCCCTCAGGGAGACCGGCTGGTTTAAATGCAAAATACAACGACTGAACAATTTACATGTACTATAACAATAAAGGAGTTTGATTTATGAAATAGGGGGAAAGAGATGGCTGTCTTCGGGGGCTGCTTTAATATGGTGCTAGATCTATTTATAGACTTGGGTCTTGTCGCACTGTTGAACCACTTAACACCAAGGTCAACTTTAAATTACAGAACCTTTCTGCGAGTAAAAAAACATAGCATTGTTATTAAATAATTGTGAAGTTCTGATTTCACTGTATTTTACACGGTCCATTACCGGAATTAAAAGTGCAAGCTGACCAATGAATTTGTTGTTTCGAAACAATAATAGGGAAAAAGACTTGATTTGAATATAAGGTCCCCTATTGAGCATTCCACTTCTGTGACAATGCGGGACGCAATAGGCCACGTGCTTCTCAACTGCAAACATTTAAACCAATAACGAAAATAAATAAACCAAACTATCATTTTTTATCCATACGCAGCGGTAGGTTGTGGTGACGGGTGGATGAGTCACGGACAGTCATGTTACTTCTTCAGCCACGACACGGAGGACTGGCCGGGAGCCAAGGTAACCAATAGTGCATTTTTTTGTCAGACATATACAAACTGGCTACGCTTCATATAATTATAAAGAGAAAAAACTGTTTGCGTTCAAGCTACTAGCCAGACGTCTCATGTTATTGCTACCATGTTGATTAAGGGCGTATGTGAGTTTGCTACATTTTCTATATAGACAAAGAAGGAAAATTTAAACTGTTCAGTATTTTTAAACTTACACGTCCTTCCATGCATCCTCACATCCGTATATGCAACATAAAAAGATATTTTATGAATTGTTATACAAAGCAAAATGTTTATAATATAAATCATATTCAATGTTTGTCAATACAATGACCAGTGGAATACATGCATGTCAAAGTAACGCAGAAATACACCGTGTATTTTTAAATGTCATGTAATAATTTCATTCTTGTTTGTTGCCCTAACGAAAGCGAAAATTAAGGAAACATGTGACATATTACGTGTTGGCAACTTTTCAAGCTTTGTTAGCACTTTCTATGATCTATTCATAAATATAGTAAAGACAAATACTGACAAGACATTTTATCTTTAGATTCATTTTTATCAATTATAATTCTGAACAGGTGATGTGTAACTGGCTCGGTGGATACCTGGCGAAAATCGAGACCCAGGGCGAGAACAACTACCTGAAGGCTCAGGTTCACCTGCGTGCTGGTAAGACCCATTGTGTTGTTTTTTTTTTATATTCCATGACCGTTAACATCATTATCGGAAATTGCATAAAACAATATCTAATGAAGCACACGACATTGTAATAATAACGATATTAAAGGTCATAATTAGCATTTTTATTCTAAGATTAAACATCGCAATGTCTTGTGATCGTTTCGTAGTATTATTTTTTCTACGTTCAGCACGCATTGGTTTATTTCAATGCTATGCTAATGCAGCTAAATATAGAGAGTATAAAAAGTAGCTGTTGATACATGTATATTGTAAGATCGTATTTTATTACACGCGTGGTTATTGATATTTTCAATAGCGGCCTAGTCACGAGAGAAAAAAAAAAACTTTTTGCGACCACAAGTGAAGAAAATAATATTATGATCTTCTGATGTAAGCAACAGATCTTCTTTCAAAGTCCTAAATTTGATACTGGTATAGCTTCCTTGTTTGGCGCTAAGCATATAGGATGCGGTATCATGCCACGTGTCTACGGCGTAATACTCCAGTGTGGCAGCACTATTTCTGCCCCAAGGAAAGGGGTCTGGGTTTATAGTCTTCAAATAACTGAAATACTGCCGGCGGGACGTAATACCAATAAACTAACATTTGCTCTATTGTTTACATGCTGAAATTTCCTGTGGTGAGCCTCAATCATAAGACGTACTACATTTGTTTTCCCTTTATTTTTTACCTTTCTTTGAACCCGGCTTAGTAATCAGTTTACGTGTGTTTAGCATTTTCCTCCTTAAGAGCATACTTTTCATAGGGATAATTTGCATTCATCTGACTCTACAATCAATACAGATTTAACATACACGTGATTTATTATAGAATCAATTTCAAATGAATCGGAATCATTTCCTCCTCCTTTTGACTTTCATCGTCACCATCATCATTTTAGGCCATGACTACCTGGTGGTAGTGTGGTCCAACAATCAAGTCGATACAAATGTACTTATATGTACCTAATCTCCAGATGACTTTTGGATCGGCTTGAACGACGTGACCGAAGAAGGTACGTGGACATGGTCCACTGACCACTCTCTCCTGGGCAACTTCACGGATTGGAGCCCTGGTCAGCCAGACGATGCCAATAGTGACGAAAACTGTGTCCACTTCTACCATGGTTTCGCAGACAGATGGAACGATTACCCTTGTCATGTTAACCAGCAATACATCTGTGAGATGGACGTGTGGGTAGCCCTTACCTCTGTACTTGATAATAATATTGCAGTTCCTTCTCCAACACGCCGCGTCCCACCACGAGAGTATTGACCAATCAATCAGTAAACTTGTCTATCGGCCCGTCTCTCCCCTTAAATTTTCTCATACCAACTATTGATGAAACTTCTTTTAAATAATTGGTTTAACAATCCGATGAGATTGACCTGTTTCCCTAACGACGTACATCATGTTTTGACGAAGTTTGTGTGTGTGTGTGTTTAATTTGCTCTTCATTTTCTTAATGATTGACTCGTTGAACATGTCACATTAAAGATCAGTGCTACCTGTTTACTGTAAAGACAATTCAAACACTGCATGTCCTTCTATTCGTACAGTTGATGAAATCGGGTTGGTGGTTCGAATATGTTAATCAATATCACTTAATTCTTTTATTCTAATTCTTAGAGTATGATATAGTTAATGTTGTTTCTGAGATGTTAAATTTTGAGTCCTGTTTTATATTGGTCTCTTCTCATCAGTCCCATGGTATCACCGTCGGCTATCAGTTCCGTTCAGACACTGAGAATTCCGGCTTCTGTTAGTTAGGCATATTGTAAAAAACCGAATCTGATCATGTAAAGCAGATACGATACATGTACCAAGTCTTTTAGAGTCGGCCTCAGATTTTCTTATCGTTCTCAATCTTTTAAAAAGGTATTTAAGTAGGATAATTGATGACAGGGACAGAATGTAGATTGTAAAATTGCTTGGTCCGTTCTGGCGAGTCATAACCAGCTGCCACTGAAATATTTCTTGCATATGTAAAATGATTTTTTCGCTGTTTTGGGGTGTAAGAAATTCATGGATGAATATTTTTTGTACCAATTAATTGACTTCATATCAAATAACTACGTTGTTATAGATCTGGAATAATATCAGTATAGACAGGCGTACCCGTACCACTGTTTATAGTCAAGATATATTATGATACTATATCATTCTGCATTGTAAATAGATATTACACCTACCAGGCAACTATCAGATCAGGTCACAGATACTAGAAATAAATAATGTACATATTATTGCTAAAATAACTACTCAACATTTTTATTCATGATATAAGTATTTCTGAATAAAAAATAAACACTACAGACACCCTGAATGAACTCTTACTTTTGCAAAATCTATTTTTTAAATTTATTTTGCAGGGAAGGCATGGCAATAGTCGGTTGATTGGTGATGCCAGTTTTTGAAATACATTGTTTAATGGAAATTAACACACCATGCTCAAAAATAAATGTAGGATATTTCTTTGTTATTTATTGTAAACTCTCTCTCTCTCTCTGTTTTTCTTTTCATGAGTTTGAGCGTATCTATGATAATGATTTTCAACTTTCAACATAATTAACTTGACGCCACCCGCCCCAAATGTTTGTTCGGAGGTTGTTGAACTAAGGTACCTGTTCAAAGCAAGATTCACGTGCATTTGTTTTTCGGCGGTTTGTACAGCTTTTCACTGGTTAAACCATATGCATATTCATTTCGGGGCGTTTTGTCGTCATGTTAATTGTATTTTATATACGTTCGCCAATTAAGAAGAGAAAATCGATGCACTATTATCACATCTCTCCATAGTTCTTAATCGATTTTTAGATTATTTATACAATATCTCAATATAATATATGCTATTTCACAACACGTCTTAAATATATATTGCAACAGAGACAAAGAAATTAAAGGAGAAACTATATATGTTACTGTTACCAGAGACATATAAACAGAGATTGGGAGCTAATTCTTTGCCCATATAGATTTTTTAAAGTCGCGCGTGGACAACGTGATTTCAACGAGACCCGTCGAAATTGGAATCCAAATACATATTTATGGAAAGTTCCTATGGATATTTAAAATAATATAGTATTGATATGGTTATTTTGTTTAGTCAGTTATTTGTTCGATTACTTTTGACATAAACAAACGTCAGTGTGTGAGGTTGAATGACCACACGGCAAGATGCAGTTTACATGTTTTCCAACATCAGTCAAAAGAACAAGAAGACCATAACCGGCAAATATCACAGGTTAATCCTGCATATGTACAATAGGCTGTCATGTATCTCGACGTTTACTCGTTCCGCGCTTAGTCATATCGGACCAATTATGCATCTGTCTTCCCTCCTACCCCCCTCTCTCACTGTGTGTACGTGTGTGTGCCTCTCTATCTTAATTAAAATTAAACTAAAAAAGTACTCTAATGCATCCGTCCTCTTCTATCCTTCATTTCAACTTAATTTAGCTAAATTCAGTAGATTTAATAAAAGTTTTTGTATATTAATTGATAGCTGCTAAGATTACCTCATATCCTACCGAAATGTCCGGTACTCGTGTGATAGGACGGCACGCTCTCAAAGTTGAACAATGAAGTCTCCGAATTAATGACTGACACATGCACGAGAGTAGTATCAAAATCATGTTCGGTAAATCTGGTTTGATTCTCAATAACTATTCATACACATTCCTTAATACGTTCACATTTGATATTTTCTGTATTTCTGCATTTATTTACAACATACGTTTAATTGATGATGCATAGTTTAACGTCCTAAGGATAAAAAATAAAGTCTAATATTTTATTAATCGTTTTGACAATTTTGAATTAAGGGTATGCATATTTCAATCCACAATCTGATGTTTTGGATTCTTTTTGTTCAGAATTGTAAAAAGAAAAACGATTAACCGTACAGTAATTCAATACATTTTTACCACAGCTTTGTATACTCGTCTACATTTGGCGTGCACTAAATGACACGGTAAACATACAAAGCGACACTGCAAGTTGATCTTCTCGGTGCTGAATTATCGCAGCCTCTGCAAGTGAAGACAGGTCATGGCGGCACCACTCCTCTGTCGCCCACTCACTCCTCTTACATAGCGTGTATTTTAACATATTTTCTGAGGCTGAATATCAAATAAAGAATCACCGCTTTATCCAATACTGTAACTGCAATGATTCTAAACGAACCAAGAAAGAAACCAGACAAAATGCAACAAAGTGCCGCGTGTCTTCCAATTCTCGCCACGGGCAATATATCGTTCAACTCTGGAAAACATGTTTTGAGGAATGCAGGATAATTTTATTACCAGCATTGTAAAAACAGAAAAACGATGAAAAGGGATTGCACCTCTCTCTTGATCAATGTCGAGAACATCAGTACAAAGCGTATAGCCATGTACAAAGATGTACTTGTTGTTTAAATGGATTACACAACCGGCGATGGAGCTACTGGTGTACATCTTAACCCAGTCTGATTCCTAGAGGCGAGAAATGACGGCACACTGAAAGGGAAGTGTAAGACAGAAAAACCATTAAGCAACATTTTAGGACAGTTTATGTCTCTTCGATTTATAGCATGTGTTATGTCGCAGACAAGTGGCACGGTACTTTTTATTGCACCCCTGTTTTAAGTATCATGCTAGACATTACCTAAAACGCATTTTATCCGTAAACAACTTAGAAGTATTGTGGATTTATAACAGAAGAGAGCCATAATGCTCCTATAAAAACAATATTGAATATGAGTCGTTTCTAGATATATTGCCATACTCGTACAGATGTTTATTTTCTAGAATTAGGTTATCCTCGCTTTCCCTGTGGATTCAGACAGGTTGATTTGCTCAAAATAGATTAACTCGTAACGAAAGAATTTGTCTTAATTGTGACTCTGGTGACATTGAAGATGAATATCATTTTATTTGTATTTGTAGATGTTCTCACGAATACAGGAAAAAATATGTAAAAAATAAACTTTTATTGAAGACCATCAATGTTTAAATTTTTTAAACTTCTGAAATCAACTGATAAAAATACTTTGTAAAATGTATGTAAATTTATTAAGGAAGCTTCTAGCAAGAGGAAAAATAACCAAATGATTAATTAGGGTGTTCATCCCCACTTCACTCCTTAATTTTATTACGTGATTTTGTATTGATAAAACTGTAGTGAAGAAATTGTATTTAAGCTGATGTACAATGTACAAATCTAAATAGAAATATGTTCTATTCTGTTCTATAACGTTCATCTGGGTACCACTGATCTCAAAATAATCTAAAGTATTGCGAACGATAATTCTAGATTTATCTATCTCATGTAAGTCATAGTAGACTTGAATGAAGCTTTCTTACTGCTGAAACTAGCGTGTAAACAAACCAAAAGCTGGCATTTTTCTATTATCAAAGGGCCAAAACTTCTAATCTCTGCAAATGTTAGCTACTATCCAACTCGACCGAGCTATTATGGCCATTTACATTGTAATTTTTCGAAGATTGAATAAGAAATGATATATCCAAGGACAATAACTCCTGACCTTTTAATCCGATATTAGGTATTATACTCTAATAACTGTCATCCGGTTTGAGGAAGGTTGTTGTAAACACTGTAGACTTTTTAGAAGGAGTATGTAGATAAGAACATGCCCGTCTGGCTGGGCCCTTTGAAAACGAGCTGCTCATATACAGGTTGTTTCTGACATTAAGTTAATTTGACCAAAGTTGAGGCCACAGACTCCGTATGTGCTAACTTCCTTATTTCTTCGACATTAGAAGCTAAGTAAGACACAGTTTGTAAAGTGAACCAGTATCATGAACACCATGAGGAAATGCCTCGATACAATTGTTAGTAAAGCTGATAATGATATTCCCAGAAGAATAACCTTTTCAGTTAAGCTTATATAGCTTAAGTGTTTTCACAATATTAACACCTTTTAAGCTAGCCAGTTGTTTCAATAATGGTTCTGTTACAAAGAGTGTAATGCATTTTTTAGAACAGTCACAGTCATGTGACACGTTATGTGAGTGCTGGTTGACACCTTAAACCAAGGATGTTTCATCATTTAAGCCTATTTACAACTCTGTGCAGAGAGAGTCTCCTGGGGCCCCAGGGAGTTTATATTTTCTACATGAAATTGAAGTTTAATTCTTCTTTAGGTACCAGTTATTTTCTCAATCCCTTGTCGTCGTGCAGCCACTGCACTCTTCCGTTAAACCTCCGTGCCGAAGAAATCTGATTAAAATATATTTAAGCTTTAAACTTTTAAGTAAAATCAAATTTCTGATATCAATGGTAAATAGGTCACCATTTTGATAAGATGGTGAATTACTGCTTACATCTGTAATAAATAGGATCTATTCAATCAGCTTGTAATGGAAATATCGAGTGAAATTGGAACTAAAGGCTGATCTGATTGTCTATACGATATTTTTCGAGGATTCTTCCTGTGGTCTTTAATATACATTCCATCTCTTGCCTGACGTCGTTATTTCCTCCATTGTAAGATATATGTGAATAGAGATGGCGTATGCCATTATTTCGAAACAAATTGGTATGAAACTGGATCAGGGATACCGAATATTTAGGTTGGGATTCTCGAGGGAAGAAAAAAAATCTTAGTATTGAAGATACTGTAGACTCCAGATTTACCATCGGAAATATAAAGAATATGCAATTAATTACAATAAATCAAAAAGAAAAAGAAAATTGTACGAAATGATTTTGTTATTCAGGAGATAGAATAACATTTGGTTGTAAGAATCAATAGGTCTAATAAACCGTAGTAGTAATATCTTTAACCATATGTATGTAAGACTGGATTTTAGCGGCGTTTTCTTTTGTTTGATTTCCTGTGAATATGGAGGTTTAAATAAAGAACACATTATCCTTTAATTCACCTCAGTATGCTGGTGTTTATAGGCAATAGTGTCTTTTTGGGGGTGCATATGCATTTGGAAAACATACCCAATTAGATGATTCAAACACAAAATCTAAATTTTATGATTCAACATCAGAAAGATTCATGTTAGTGATAACGTAGTTTTGTTTTGATACTTTAAAGTCTCATGACAGTTTTTAGCTGTGAAATATGCCTCATTTACATGTAAGACAATCAATATGTTAATTAACTCAGGGTACTGGATACGTTTTAGTTTTAGGCACGCGAATAAAGACTTTTGAATGGTAATGTAATTACTAGCTACGCTGTGTTTATTATTAAGCATGCTGATAGGTTCAGAATATATGTATATTAAAAACCTTTTTCGTTTATAATTTGATTAAAATTGTTTAACATATATATTATGCATTGTAAACATAATATTGACATTAGTCCCGTAGTAAACGAATTATCTAGAAGGGCGGCTTATAAGCCCAAACAAGTGACGTAGAGACCCATGTTCTAGTTGAAAGAGTTCGAGCTATGGAATGATTCTTAATTATTTAGGTAGCGATGATATTAGGTTTACAATATACATGTATAATCATTACAGCGTCTATATAAATACATACTTGATACACATCGTTTAGTTTAAAACTTATATTGCTATATGGCCACCTGTTCTGTCAAATACTTTTTATACATTTTAAAAAACCATGCACCATTGAAAGATGCTAATTTTGTAATACATGTACATATTTTCCGGAAATCGTAAAGCAAATACATACACGTTGAATGTCACGGTGAAATGAAAATGTCATTAAAAAATGCATTTTGTTAAGATAGGATATCCTGGGATTGATGATTCACACAATAAATACATTAGGATTCTTTCATATAAGACTTCCCTTGAGATCGACCCACAATTTCTTCTCACTTGGCATTTTTACTTTCAATTAACGTAGATATTGAAATGTCTTTGAATCTCATTTCAAAACGTATATTGCCAAAGGAATGCACACTAAGATATTTGCAAGCAAGCTTTATATAAATAAGAAATATTCGTGGCGAAAGGAAAGTTCATTCAATAAAAATATTAAAGAAAATGAAAGCCTCTCAAAGAAAATATTCCAGTTTTGAATCCTTAATTTGACTAATAAATTAGATGTTGTATTCATAGAGAGAAACTGACAAGCTGCGATTTAGCCTATGGGATGTATGAACGAATGTATAGGTATAATAAGGAAATGACCTGTTGCACATACAAGGAATAAAGTAAATCCATAGATATGATTAAAGGAAAGGAAATACATTTTGTTATGAATGTCGCTTTAGCTCACTCACTGTTACGTCACTCTTTTATTAATTAAGTAGTTTTTATTTTGTGCGTGCGCGCGTGTGTGTGTGTGTGTGTGTGTGTGTGTGTGTTTGCCTCTGTGTGTTGATATGATAGCGTTTTAATGGAGATTGAGTTATTCTGCCTGATCCAAGCTTACCAATTTGTGTGTTTGTGAGTTTTTAATTTTGTGGAAATAATCCCAAGATAAAAGTATTTTAAAGTAGAGTCATTGCTAATATCGGAAAATGGTTACACTCTATAAAGGACAGGAATTTGAAACACATATTCAACAGCATTTCTGATTCAGATACTTCCATATTATCAAATAAAACGAAGAACAAAATTTAATTTACTGATAAAAAATTTATAGCAAGCATAATTTTATTATGCGCCATTTAAAATATATTTTGATTGTTGAACATTAGCCATTAGATTAATAATAATGGTAATAATAATTATGATAAACAACAACAATAATAACAACAAAAAAGCATTACTGTTTTTCATGATAAGAAAAGATTTGAGATGTGTTTTAGTATAAAATACGAAACGGTTATTGAAATTATCTAAACATCCCTGAGTGGTTAAACATTGCATGTTAGACTTAATGAATCATAAACTTGTAAAAATACTAAATGAATGAAAATGTGTGTTATTTTGTAGAATGATGACGACCCAATTAAAATAAAATGGATGCCCAGCTTTATCTTTATTATGTTTTGACTTTACGAAAGGATAAATGTAAATTGGACGCAATAATGATATTAGATTTAATTTTGTATCAAAATTATAATGACGGTTCGATACTGAATAGGCCATATTGATCACGTGACTTGATGACGTAGGTTGGCTGCTAGCTGGTGCCACAGGGTAGGAATAGTTTCAGCTGCACACACGTGTTTGTGAACGTTAAAAGTAGATGTGAAGAACATATTCTTTGATGATAGGAAAATAAAAAATAATCGCAGCTCTAGCTGTGTTTTCTGACGTTGAAAGCGGAAGTAAACAATGTAAAAATATGAATGTTGCCTTCTTTGATGCCATAAACTGTCTAGAACATCGAATAATAGTTTAGTTCTTTTTATACAATACTGAACGTCGAAGTTGCATAATTAAGGTACCTTCATCCCTATTTTTGGAAATTGAATACATACGGATTGAGATTACAAATATACATAACATTTTTTTTTCCGAACTGATATTGGGAAATCAAATCTGCATTGAAGGGGTTTATGAGTAATTTTACATATGACACTGACGAAATAAAACAAATGCATGAAGTGGACTAAGAAACAAATACCTGGCCCCGTGTTCTCGAAAATACTTAAGTACGATCTCAGACTCCAATTTGAGCATCAAACTCAAATCCCTGTCGAAAATAATGTACATAGTTTGAGTTTGAGTGTGAAAATTATACTTAAGTACTGTAATAATTTTCTAGAACACGGGGCCAGATGTATTTTCCCGTCATTTTGAAGCTCTGTTACTTTCAGTTACAGATAAAAAATCCTGAACTGACGCCCGCTGTCTTTGCCGCTAATATTCCTGTCCTTTTCTCTTCGATGTGCAACACAAAAAGTCATTTATTTTGCAGTTTCATATCTCAAAACACAAAAAGTCCAACCAGTTGTGAGTTAAAGACACTCAGAAAGTGTTCATCTTCAGTCAGTCCCAGGAAGTCCCCCATGTCACCGCTTCAGTCAGTGCCAGGAAGTCCCCCATGTCACCACTTCAGTCAGTCCCAGGAAGTCCCTCATGTCACCACTTCAGTCAGTCCCAGGAAGTCCCTCATGTCACCACTTCAGTCAGTCCCAGGAAGTCCTCCATGTCACAACTTCAGTCAGTGCCAAGAAGTCCCCCATGTCACCACTTCAGTCAGTCCCAGGAAGACCTCATGTCACAACTTCAGTCAGTGCCAGGAAGTCCCTCATGTCACCACTTCAGTCAGTGCCAGGAAGTCCCCCATGTCACCACTTCAGTCAGTCCCAGGAAGTCCCCCATGTCACCACTTCAGTCAGTGCCAGGAAGTCCCCCATGTCACCACTTCAGTCAGTCCCAGGAAGTCCTCCTGTCACCACTTCAGTCAGTCCCAGGAAGTCCCCCATGTCACCACTTCAGTCAGTCCCAGGAAGTCCCTCATGTCATCACTTCAGTCAGTCCCAGGTAGTCCCCCATGTCACCACTTCAGTCAGTCCCAGAAAGTCCCCCATGGCACAACTTCAGTCAGTCCCAGGAAGTCCCTCATGTCACCACTTCAGTCAGTCCCAGGAAGTCCCTCATGTCACCACTTCAGTCAGTCCCAGGAAGTCCTCCATGTCACCACTTCAGTCAGTCCCAGGAAGTCCTCCATATCACCACTTCAGTCAGTCCCAGGAAATCCCTCATGTCACCACTTCAGTCAGTCCCAGGAAATCCCCCATGTCACCACTTCAATCAGTCTCAGGAAGTCCCCCATGTCACCACTTCAGTCAGTCCCAGGAAGTCCCCATGTCACCACTTCAGTCAGTCCCAGGAATTCCCTATGTCACCACTTCAGTCAGTCCCAGGAAGTCCTCCATGTCACCACTTCAGTCAGTCCCAGGAATTTCTCCATGTCACCACTTCAGTCAGTCCCAGGAATTCTCCATGTCACCACTTCAGTCAGTCCCAGGAAGTCCCCCATGTCACCACTTCAGTCAGTCCCAGGAATTCCCATGTCACCCTAGTCAGTCCCAGGAAGTCCCTCATGTCACCACTACAGTCAGTCCCAGGAAATCCTCCATGTCACCACTTCAGTCAGTCCCAGGAAGTCCACCATGTCACCACTTCAGTCAGTCCCAGGAAGTCCCCCATGTCACCACTTCAGTCAGTCCCAGGAAGTCCCCCATGTCACCACTTCAGTCAGTCCCAGGAAGTCCTCCATGTCACCACTTCAGTCAGTCCCAGGAAGTCCCTCATGTCATCACTTCAGTCAGTCCCAGGAAGTCCCTCATGTCACCACTTCAGTCAGTCCCAGGAAGTCCCTCATGTCACCACTTCAGTCAGTCCCAGGAAGTCCCCCATGTCACCACTTCAGTCAGTCCCAATAAGTCCCTCATGTCACCACTTCAGTCAGTCTCTCGAAGTCCCCCATGTCACCACTTCAGTCAGTCCCAGGAAGTCCCCCATGTCACCACTTCAGTCAGTCCCAATAAGTCCCTCATGTCTCCACTTCAGTCAGTCCCAGGAAGTCCCTCATGTCACCACTTCAGTCAGTCCCAGGAAGTCCCCCATGTCACCACTTCAGTCAGTCCCAGTAAGTACCTCATGTCACCACTTCAGTCAGTCCCAGGAAGTCCCTCATGTCATCACTTTAGTCAGTCCCATAAAGTCCCCATATCACCACTTCAGTCAGCCCCAAGAAGTCCCTCATGTCACCACTTCAGTCAGTCCCAAGAAGTCCCTCATGTCACCACTTCAGTCAGTCCCAGGAAGTCCCTCATGTCACCACTTCAGTCAGTCCCAGGAAGTCCCTCATGTCACCACTTCAGTCAGTCCCAGGAAGTCCCTCATGTCACCACTTCAGTCAGTCCCAGGAAGTCCCTCATGTCACCACTTCAGTCAGTCCCAAGAAGTCCCTCATGTCACCACTTCAGTCAGTCCCAGGAAGTCCCTCATGTCACCACTTCAGTCAGTCCCAGGAAGTCCCTCATGTCACCACTTCAGTCAGTCCCAGGAAGTCCCTCATGTCACCACTTCAGTCAGTCCCAGGAAGTCCCTCATGTCACCACTTCAGTCAGTCCCAGGAAGTCCCTCATGTCACCACTTCAGTTAGTCCCAAGAAGTCCCTCATTTTACCACTTCAGTCAGTCCCAAGAAGTCCCCAATGTTACCACTTCAGTCAGTCCCAGGAAGTCCCCAATGTAACCACTTCAGTCAGTCCCAGGAAGTCCCCAATGTCACCACTTCAGTCAGTCCCAGGAAATCCCTCATGTCACCACTTCAGTCAGTCCCAGGAAGTCCCTCATGTCACAACTTCAGTCAGTCCCAGGAAGTCCCTCATATCACCACTTCAGTCAGTCCCAGGAATTCCCTCATGTCACCACTTCAGTCAGTCCCAGGAAGTCCCTCATATCACCACTTCAGTCAGTCCCAGGAAGTCCCTCATGTCACCACTTCAGTCAGTCCCAGGAATTCCCTCATGTCACCACTTCAGTCAGTCCCAGGAAGTCCCTCATGTCATCACTTCAGTCAGTCCCAGGAAGTCCCTCATGTCACCACTTCAGTCAGTCCCAGGAAGTCCCCCATGTCACCACTTCAGTCAGTCCCAGGAAGTCCCTCATGTCACCACTTCAGTCATACCCAGGAAGTCCCTCATGTCACCACTTCAGTCAGTCCCAGGAAGTCCCTCATGTCACCACTTCAGTCATCCCCAGGAAGTCCCTCATGTCACCACTTCAGTTCCCCCATGTCATCACTTCAGTCAGTCCCAGGAAGTCCCTCATGTCACCACTTCAGTCAGTCCCAGGAAGTCCCTTATGTCACCACTTCAGTCAGTCCCACTAAGTCCCCCATGTCATTACTTCAGCCTGTAGGCTTTGTTTAACAGAACGTCTTTCATCGGAAATAATGGACCGAATATGAGATAACAGACAAATCTGATTAAAACTGATTATCCAACATACAGATACAGACAAACTTTTAGTCATCAAAGTTACATCGAATCATAATGGTTCATTAAGTGCAATATTTGGTTTTGATATTTAACCAACCTACCTCAATACAAAACTTACCTCGATAGTAATGGTGGTCTGTCTTCTGTAGTACAAAACTTACCTCGATAGTAATGGTGTTCTGTCTTCTGCAGTACAAAACTTACCTCGATAGTAATGGTGTTCTGTCTTCTGCAGTACAAAACTTACCTCGATAGTAATGGTGTTCTGTCTTCTGCAGTACAAAACTTACCTCGATAGTAATGGTGGTCTGTCTTCTGCAGTACAAAACTTACCTCGATAGTAATGGTGTTCTGTCTTCTGCAGTACAACACTTACCTCGATAGTAATGGTGTTCTGTCTTCTGCAATACAAAAATTACATCGATAGTAATGGTGTTCTGTCTTCTGCAATACATAACTTACCTCGATAGTAATGGTGTTCTGTCTTCTGCAATACAAAAATTACATCGATAGTAATGGTGTTCTGTCTTCTGCAGTACAACACTTACCTCGATAGTAATGGTGTTCTGTCTTCTGCAATACAAAAATTACATCGATAGTAATGGTGTTCTGTCTTCTGCAGTACAAAACTTACCTCGATAGTAATGGTGTTCTGTCTTCTGCAATACAAAAATTACCTCGATAGTAATGGTGTTCTGTCTTCTACAATACAAAACTTACCTCGATAGTAATGGTGTTCTGTCTTCTACAATACAAAACTTACCTCGATAGTAATGGTGTTCTGTCTTCTACAATACAAAAATTACCTCGATAGTAATGGTGTTCTGTCTTCTACAATACAAAAATTACCTCGATAGTAATGGTGTTCTGTCTTCTACAATACAAAAATTACCTCGATAGTAATGGTGTTCTGTCTTCTACAATACAAAACTTACCTCGATAGTAATGGTGTTCTGTCTTGTACAATACAAAACTTACGAGTACTTAACTAGTGTGGTATATGTGTTATTCTACTTCTAGTAACAACTTAATATATAGGCGTTACATGAAATGATATGTACAAGTTAGGTTTAATTTCGTAGGAAATCCCCCACCTCAGAAAAAAATGAGTAGATAAAATGCGCTTTTTTCGATTCCTGTTTTTCTTTATTTAATAGAACATAGTAACTAAAGCGTGTATTTCATTAAACATCTAGTGTGACCTCTGAAATTATCATAGTGGATAACAGATCAAATTCGACAACATCGCGTGAAATTAGCTAAGTACGTATTGTATATAATCGTGGTGCTCGGTATTACATGTAACAAGGTAATCACCAGTACAGTTATCATGTAACAGTTAAGATGAGCAGTGTTTTAAAACTACTGGTTTTAAAGTTTTAACCCCTTCCCTCATATAGACTCATTTTGGCGCACTCAATAGGTATCACATAAAGCCTGATCTGCAGAAAACCACAGTTAAACCTTACCAAATTTAATTACAAAATCCTCATTTCCAGACCACTGAGGAGCAGCGAACAGCATAAAACCATATCAGCCTGCGAGTAACTCGCAGGCTGATCAGGTTTTATGCTGTTCGCATAGGTCTTTTCATGGTGTCCTCTATGAGGGAAAGGGTTAAAGTGCACCCGGAAAAAATAAATATAAATCAATTCCTCGCAAATTAACTTTCATATTTTTATTGCAGTTTTTGTTACATTTTATTTACACACCGGATCTTTATCTTTTTTAATTTTGATTTAGTTGGCTTTTTTTCATATAAGAAAATTTGAAGGCTAAACAATAACGTTATCCGGTCCATATTATGAGTTATATAGTTTCTTGACAGGGTGCCTGACTATTTATTCCCGGCTGAGGGAAGTCATGTCATCCTAGCCGCAAGGCGAGGGGGCGAGGATGACATGGTTTTTTTCTCCTGCGGGAATAAATAGTCATGTACCCTGTCAGGAAACTGTTTTATTATACTGCAAAGCTCAGTCCTATTTCTGCGTTAATAAATACTTATAACGCATCATAAATATATACCCAGTGTACATGACGTTATGTACACGGCTTATTGACCAATCAGAAGAGAGGATTTTACGTCGCAGTATAATAAAGCCTGCAGTGCCGGTCAATGTAAAATCATATGGAGCGGATGACGTCACATTGAAATAAGAATAATTATGCAAATGAGGTTTAAAATTACAATTTGTAGAGATTGTTGTATAAAGTGATGTGTAGCATTTTCATACATTTAGTAGCATTGCACAAATGAAATGCACTGAAGATCAAAACGGTGAACAGATTAAAAAAATGTAATAAAATATAATGAACAGCAATAACAAATTTCTTGTTAGAGAAGTATTTATGTTCGTATACATCTGGAGGGAACCGGACGTGTTGTAGGAAAGTATTTAGACGAGCAACCTGATACCCTCCCTAATACGTCCATAGACCACCTGGGGCCATACTTCTAAACGGAAACAAGTGAAACGTTAATCATTGCTGTTTTTACTCTCTCTTTTCTTACAAGAAGTATTCCCCTGTCTGCATACATCATCAATAAACCATACCATACGATCGCAAAAGGGTGGCCATTACTTCTCAGACAATAATGTTTACGGTCTGGGTCTTTGACGGCTCGTGTTTATTGTTTATGATATTGAAACGATCCAATATTCTGGGAAACAATAGACGTCAACAAATCATTTTATATTCAATGCAATTTAATTTTGTTTCCCGGATACTATTTTGAAGAAGTCGTGTATTATTTTCTTTAATTTCTTGAACTATTCTTCATTTTATCTCTGATTTGGATCGAGGAAAACTTCCTGTTGTGTAGGTTTGAGTAAACTTTATCTAGGCAGAAATTGACCTGGTAAGATAACGTAACAATTCCACTTCTACTTAATAATGAGTGCACGTTAATTTCTGGATATGACGTGAAAACACTTAGACAAATGTATCCGTATTCATCTAAAAGCTAAGGGAGGGTATTTCTCCAAAAAATATATTTGCATATTTTGAAATGATTTCGTGATAAGAAAGATGTAATCGTTAAACCTTGGGTCAAAATCAATGTGATGGTGATGTGGGATATTATCGGGCGACACGTTATTAAGAAATGTTCCGCATCGCTTGAAAATTTGACCTTCGTTTATCAAATATAATTTGATTAACTAAAAAAATGCTACATCAACACGTTAACATTCCTGCTCTCTCAGCGCTATCAGCGCTTTGATTTGTTGTTGTGTAGGTGTCTAGTGTGAATATTTTGAACACCCTCGTATTCATAAGAGAAACTTTTGATGCAAAAAATAATGTAATCACGAATGTTCATTCCTCGGACCGGTTGCAACAGCATTTGCCAAGTAATTAGCTGATATAAATTAAATTATCTCAAAGGATTATCTTTTGTTTCAGACAGTCATTTTTCATGCTAGACTGGCACTGTGTATAAACATGAGATTTCGATATTTTGTAGACAGATAATCAAGACGTTCCTCTCTCTTTTAATGATTAAGTTTATCATTTTGGTTAATGTTCAACAATATATAATCTCAATGTATGCATAACGTAAGACCTAATGTTTTTTTTTTTTTTTTTTTTTTTTTTTATCGTAAGCATAACTCGTACTGAACCAAATGAACTTGCTCGGTACAATCTATCGAACAACATAGGCTCTGGATACCCTACAGGCTCTGGATACCCTATTGTTGTAGAAAATATTAATGACTGTTGGAACAAATTCTGACGGAAAAAAATAACTAAAAAAAAAAATTAGGGAGTTATTTTATTTGGTGAACTATTTGATAATTTATTTGGTTTTTGTGATGATGACTATTCACCAAGAAATATCTTTAAAAAAGATACTCGGCCGTGGTAACCAGCTTGATGATTAGTGTCTGAATGGTTTAACATGTAATTCCCATGTCAGTGCAGCTCTTTGAAATACCACGGATCCAAATAATTTGTACAATCTTGCCTTAAAACACATGCGCATTAGACTACGTTTCGCGGGCTACAAAACGAACACGGGTGTTACGTTTTTGTTGAATATAGGATCTGTCAGGGTCGAACAATCAATTCCAAAATCTATGTGTTTCCTATTTTTTAGCGTTCTACTCTTTCAGTTTACCTTAAAAAGGTGCAGTGTCTTACTATTCGGGACAAATCGTTCACAGGGGAAGAAAACTGCAACTTTTAAAACAAACAGAGATATAAAGAACTCGTTTCCGCAACTCCTTTCTTTTCTTTTGATTAATTTTACAATGACCAATGGGAATTTAGGAATGAATATAATAGCCAATGAAAAGCCTAATTTTATTCCGCTTCATTACTGTATGTTTCACAGGAAGTCAGGGTGAAAATAAACGGCCAATCGGCCGAAAAAAAATCGAGAACGCAGTTATATATGTACGGTACCGAATTGAATAACATTTAAAAAAAACTGACTTGAAAGGGAATTAGATCTTTCAGAGTATTATTAATAAATTTAAGATCATTTCTTCCCGAAAGCAAATAAATAAGATAATATTCTCATATGTTCTTAAATGTTGTTAAACGTTATATTCGTTTTATCATTTGTAAACCATGATAACAACCAAACTAATCTGACATATCTTTATCGATAAACATGCCTGACTTATTTAACATGGATTGCTCCAACTTAAATATTGGTATATATTAAATATAATATATTACTTGCTCTTCACAGATTGTTTTCATTTGTTAATAACATCAATTGCTCATGATGTTTTGAATTATTATAGTAAGTTAAATCCTTTTCTTATAATTTTGGTCTTTGTTACATCGTATATAATATCCATGTCTTGCTTGATGCGGATGATATGACTGGGTATGGTATCATGCCATTTGTCTGATACTGCAGTGTGGCAGCGCTATACCTTCCCCATTAGACAAAAGGCTTAAAATGACTGAAATACTGTTGGTGGGACGTAAAACCCAAACAAACAAACAAAGATGTTCATGACAAACATATGATCTAAAGTAGATTTACTAACCCAGTACTTGATTATGATAAACTAAGATAAATAAAGTATTAATTGTTCACGATAGCTTTTGGTCTAGGTCATATCGTCTCGAGCATTTTATGTGTTAATGATCTCAAAATATTGATATAGCATATTAAGTTTTCGTCTAACCTATCATTTGGTCATAGATCATTCAACGTATTACCAACTCATGATTTTTTTTTCTCAATAAATGGTTTGTCTTGGATCACTTGCAGCGAACTTTGTCCTCCTCGGTATAATAAGACACACATGATAAACTATGTAGGTTCGAGCTCTGTTTGGGCTGGCATCTCTTGGGTTAAAACTCGGAGGAGGTATACAGTGTCTGTATATGGGTGTACACTTACGTTGTCCCTGACACGAATGAGTTTACATGGGCGTCATCTATAAGGACAATTAAAAAGTGAAATATTGTCAATAATCAGTCCATAAGTTTACACACATTGGTGATTTAAATAGCATAAATCATTTAGTTTAAAAGTATGTTTTACTGTCAACCAGCTGAAAATCAATTTCGTCTATTTTGTTGCGTCAAGAATTATGAAGGTTATTAATATCAAAGAGGACAAATGAGGGCATGTAAAGTTAAAAGATGAACTACGTGATATAAGTTGATATCAGAAGTATTGTATTAGAGTATGTGTGAAACGTAGTAAGTCAGCGTAGTCGAAATTGAAAAATGAGATGAGAAAGGCTGTCAAGTGTTATTTACATTTCAATTATAAATTAATTATAACGATATTTACATCATAACTCCACAGTGGCTCGAAGTTGAAAATTCAGAATGATATCGTACATAAATGGTTACAACATTAAGAAAAGTTAGGAAAAGGGTTTTATGATACTGTTTTGAGACCAAATGCGGAAAATCTCGTTTTCTTCTTCTCCTTTTTCTCTTCAACTATGGCATTGTAAATTGTCCAAGTTGTGTTTCAAATGAAAGAAGCAAAAAAAAAAAAAAACAAAAAAAAAGGGGGGGGGGGGGTTATTGTGATGGGCTTTCTCCTATAACGATAATTATCGAGGTTTTAATGATTCTAATGAGTTTGATAATAGTGCCAGGACAGGTTATTTCCGGTTTTATTCGCAGTGAATATAAAAGATAAATTTTCAGTAAAACAAACAGGATATAAACAAAACACATTTCTCCCAGACAAATAGATTTACAATGCAATTGATGGAGACCACTATTCTAACCGAAATATTAACCATGACACTGGATATCTATCATAATGAGGTATCCGTTATTTTTATCCTTATCCATGTTTTGAATTTTCCGCTGCTATTACAAAATTCAATTTATATGTATTGACCATTTAGAACTGAACCGGCAGTAGTCTGTCCCAGCGGTTGTCAAGGTCGATTAGACCCTTAAAACACTTTTTTGTCATTTATAAGAGTAAAAGCAATACGGGAATCGCCTAGATACTTATTCATTTCAAACGTAAATGAATTACATTACCGAGCGAAACTTGCACGAAAATACTATATTCAAAAATTAGCTGAAATCGTGTATTCTTTTCCCTTTTTTAATGTTACCATAATACGATATGATTCACACTAATAGTTTTCAACTTTGAGCCCCATTGCGTAATTCATGTATATTGTAATCACACTGAATGGTCTTTTTTAAAAAACACGAGGAAATTACGTAAGTGAAAGATATCCACCTTAAAGTAATTGTAAGTGTATTCCATCATTAAAACAGTTCTTGTCCTGATTTTATTACCTTAACAGTTCAAAACTAATTTTCAAATATGAAATCAATATTCAAATACTGTCTAATCTCGTCACAAGACAGGGGAACTGTCCTTAACCTTCTGTACAATTTAAATGTTCATGTCTGGACCCGAACTGTCTAACGGATCCAAATCATTACAGGGCATGACGGGATCTAGTTAATATATATCGATATAAGTCCCCTTTAGATAGTGTATGTTTAATGATCATGTTAATCAAGAACATGGCAGATGTTATACATTTTTTTTTGTCCTTCATGAAAAGCTTTTGATATAACATAAATATCTCATTGCTTTTTTCTCGAAGTGATTTTAACAATGACAATTATTGACAATGACAGAAGTCAATTTAAAACTAGAACTACCACTGACGGTGATAAATACCCCTGCTGCCTATTGCTTTGTCACAGAAATTGGCAATATCTTTATAAAATCCTTGCATGCAAATTAGGGATAATTTTAAAATGAAGAGAGATGATTAAAAAAGAAACATGCGGAGTAATTGTCCATATACATGGCACTGAAACTACTCGCTATCTATCCATATCCAAAGTTTCAAGTAAATCCCTTCGACAGATTTCAAGCTATGCTTCAGACAAAAAATAAATCACTAAATAAACAAAGGGTCACACCTCTGTGGTAAAACATTCCATTAAGCATCTGATGAAATATATAACTAAACTTTATACTGATCAGTCCTTCGAAGTTTAATCATTCCTAAGCCAGGGTTTTGAATATGAAGAACGGTCAATATTCTGTCTACGAACAAACAGACACACAGACGGACGGATATCAAATATTTCAGACTGATATTATGAAAATAGATTGAAGTGTACAATGGTTATATATAAAGTTAAATGATCAAACCACTTTATTCACGTGCAAGTTCAAGAGGGTAGTCAATTCTCGAACCTGCTTAGAGTGAAATATTTGAGAATTTTAATGTTAATTTTTGTTTTAAATATTTAAACCTTAGTGTTGAATATCGGTTATAAGGTATACTTATTATTTTCTAACTGCTTAACCCCTTGAAATGAAACATCAAGGAAATATACACCATTATATTTTAACAATGATTTAAGGAGAATGCGTTTGTATTTACTGATTCAAATTGTAGAAAGTCCTTGATAAATAAATACATTAAACCAACTGGTAGATTTAGACATTTAACTAATCTTGCCTCATCTGCTTCGCTCGATGAAAGAGAGACACATACATATGAAAAGTAGTTAAGTACCAAACGCTGTAATGTTGATCATACAGTTTTAAAACCCATTTAATTCTAAGTGGGCTATTTGTAACTTAGACCGGGGAGCTATTGAACGACAACGTCTGGTAAATCCCAATCGTATAAATTGTCTGGGATATGTTGAGATATGATACACAGACGAAAATTTCGGCTTTGTTAAAAAATCAGTGAAATGGATGGCTTAAATTAGCCTGAGCTGAATTAAATCTTTAATGCTGAAATATTAAAATGCTGAAAAAAGGATGGCTTTGAAGTAGCTTTTTGTCACTTTAATGCGTTCTTTTTATCAATGCTAAATCATCGAATATTAATCTGAAAGCAGTGCTGGGATGTTGAAACAATCCATTTGAAGTATTCATGTAGCATAGAGTTGAATAGAATTATCTGCCTTAGAAGAGGTATTCAATATTCTACTCTGGTAAAACCTTTATTTAATGTTAAAGCTGAAAATTACATTAATTTCATAATTACTTTTAATTTACACGCATTTGGCTGTGTATGGCCATTTTTTTTTAAATACGATTATAGACTGAAGGAAAACTGTTCAGCGACAAATTTCAAACTGACATTTCTTTTGCTCAAATCATCATACAATGCTCACTTTTAAATAAGATACCCTCTAGGCATCTTAATCAATTGATCCTCAAGTAGCTGTTTAATTCTAAAAGAATGTTTAATACTAAAAAATTCGTTTACTGTTTAAACACTTTCCCCTCAGTATATCTTATTATGACTTTATCTACATATGACCGACATGTCGGCTAAAGGAGATTGACAAGCATTACATGTTCATATATCCCTTGAAAGTTAACCCTTTCCCTCATATAGACTTATTTTGACGCACTCAATAGGTACCACATAAAGCCTGATCTGCAGAAACCACAATTAAACCTTACCAAATTTAATTACAAAATCCTCATTTCAAGACCACTGAGGAGCAGCGAAAAGCATAAAACCTGATCAGCCTGCGAGTTACTCGCAGGCTGATCTGGTTTTATGCTGTTCGCATAGGTCTTTTCATGGTTTCCTCTAGGAGGGAAAGGGTTAATGATCAACTAGATATATACGGATAATAAATAAATCTATGGTGGTCTGAACAGTATGAAGATTATTTGATGGAAGATGCATCGCATTCA
Organism: Solen grandis; assembly: GCA_021229015.1. Lineage (NCBI taxonomy): Eukaryota > Metazoa > Mollusca > Bivalvia > Adapedonta > Solenidae > Solen > Solen grandis. The sequence goes on from CM037783.1 coordinate 1,692,451, forward strand.
GACAAAAAAAACAACAAAAAAAAACAACAACCCAAAACCCCCCCAAAAAACCCAAAACATCAGGATCCACGTGCTGGGTCTAGAATATCGAAAACGAGTATTAAAATATAAGACAACATGCACGCAAATATGTTACAAAATGAATTTGATATGTTTGTAATACAGAAAAGAAACACAATTTCAATATTTTGCATCAGGTTATAGCTTCTAAAGTAAAATTAATGAGGGAGTATCATACATCTGATCTTATTAGTTAATCTGATCAGCTTCGAATATTGCTGATATAATATGATGGCATTTAAGGAGCTTTAGAACTAGTTACATTACTGTAAATTAAATATCCATCGTATCTGTGTACAGTTTCCGCATATTTTAATTTCATTCGCAGATGTAAGAACAAAGTCATGATATCACAGTTTTGTCCGTTAGCTCCTAGCTATCACGCTGCGATACCATCTGCTTTACAACTCCGATGCGAAATGGACGCTTGAGAGTTCACTTGATTAACGTCTGTCTTATCCCTTCCATCTCCTGATATTGTCTGACAACTTTTTGCAACAAACCTATATTCTGGTAGGCGAAAAAACAAAACAAACATAAAACTAGAATGCCTTCTTTATGTTATACATAAATATTCAATATATCTGTCACACTTTGAATGAATCGTTCAAATTTCAAAGCATATTTTCAAAATGTTTTGTAGTAAAATCATATTCATCTTCTGGAACGAACAGTTTCACAATACTTTGGCTTAACTAAAATGTATTCTCAAAAGTGTTTTAAATACAGTAAAACCTCGTCTTAAGACAGACAGACAGAAAATTTTATTTAGATTTGTACAAAGTACATCATCATTTCATATACATATATAAATATATAAATATCATTTATCAATACACAAATCATTTTAAACTATTTCATAAATACAACACATGTCAGGCATAACCCCCCCCTTTTTATATATATATATATATATGTTTGTTTAAACAACACATTTCTCTCAAGCTCCAGACCACCTTGGAATTAAGACCACTCATTTTTGGAACGAAACAGTTTTAAGTACTGTTTTGACTATATCGATAAAAAAATCACTATTAAGACCATCTCGCTATAAAGTCAGACCACTTTTCATTGAAACCGACGGTGGTCTTAATAGCGAGGTTTTACTGTATTCTCAGTGGACAAATTGGGTCGAGGCTGATGGTCCTGTTTAGGATGCATGTTGATATTTATCAAGAAAGGAAATATATACAGAAATATTAAACCAAAATCATAAACGTTCAAGTTGAATGTGTTCTGTTTACCATAAGGTGCAAGTTTTAATCTATGAAAGAAAACGCAAATATTCAAAGTTGTGTCATTAAATGATTAAATGTGATATTTTTACAGACGATAATGAAATAAATAAATATATATATACATCATAGGTTTTTTACACCTTATGTGTTACATAATGATGTTAACAATATCATCATGCAAATAGAATGATATACAGAGAACAACATTATTGTTGTTGCAACAAAAAGTGTTGACGGACGGAAAGATCGAAGATCGGGATTGGGGATCTTTAGGTTGCATAAAACAGCCGAAGTATCGACCTCGACAGCAACGTGTGTAGCAACGCTAAATTTCGCACCAACGCTAAATGTCGTAGTTGACGCTATATGTCACAAGGCTGACGCTAAATATCGCAACCAACGCTAAATGTCGTACTTGCCGCTATATGTAGCAAGGCTGACGCTAAATGTCGCAACCAACGCTAAATGTCGCAAAACCTCTTGACGTTATATGTTGCATATGTAACGCCAACTGTCGCAAAAAATTGTTCTGCTACTATATGTCGCAACATCAACGCTAAATGTCCTAATTCTTTATTAGTGGAAGTTGGTAATCTATTTGTTGTTTGTAAAGTTAAACCACGATGAAAGTGTTGTACGTGGTAATTAATGATTGTTCATTCGTTCATGTTAATGTTTAGTTTACGCCCGGGTTCATTGCTTTTGGCCGTCTGATTCGGGAAATTTGTTGGGGCGAAAACCCCAGAGCGGACAGACCCACAGAACAACATACTACAGAATCATAGTGGCTGACAATCGTTAATATTCATTTCGAGATGTTTCTATGAGACTATAGTCGACAGTATAATAACACGGAACAGTTAGGTCAAGTTCACATGGAACAGTTGGGGCAGGTTCACACGGAAAAATCTACAATTCATCTGTTGAAGATATCGCTCCATCAGTACTATCAGTGCTTTGATTTTTTCTTGGGCCATTATATATTACCGTGTATATATACTCTTAGTGTGTGTGTGTTGATAGATCGGGAAGGTGTTGACTCAGGTCATTCTTGATTAGATATCTTAATAGCAAACTACAATATAAAAATCAGCTATATAGATCTAAGTTTTGTCAATTGCCATTAAGCAAGGTCAATTGATTCCCTTTCAGTTGAAATTGCATGTATCCTGATAAGAATATTGAGGCACCTCAATATTGAGTGAGTGTTCGCCCGATTATCCCCAAATTTTCATGTCACTTGATGATTTGTCTGCCAGTACACACGGGTGTTAGGTATGGCGTGACCAGCTGTTCTCGCGTTGCGTCAGTAGAGAAACTCTCAAAGTAAGTGTTAAAGAGGTGGCAAATATGTTTCTGGTTATTTATGAGTCTGCAAATAAAATAGTTTAATATCCGCGTTTCTTCTATTCCCTATAAAAATAAATAATATATATATTAACTGCATATTACAGTGTCTATTTACATTAAAGCCAA
>CM037783.1:1695324-1724409 GCA_021229015.1 Solen grandis
TCCTTGGAACAAATGTGTCACCTGCTGAAGCTTAATGGAAAAAGTGTGATGGACATCCGGACAGACAGACAATGGAAAAGTGATCCCCATGTGTCACCTCTGCTAACAGCAGGTGACACGAAAATTGCAGTCAAAAAACTAGAGATTCGTTTTCTTAGAAAACGAATGTCTCCCCCCTCCCAATCCCCTCACACACACACACACACATACACTGAAGCACACAGTGACACATGCTGTATTTGCTTTGAAAATGTAGATCTACCATGATTCAACAGTTACTTGAAAATAGGAAGACATTATTATTTTTCACATGTAAAAGAATAATAAGGATGACAAGCAACAGATTAGACATGTGTGGCTAGAGTACAAAATATTTACAGGTGATTGCAGTAAAACATTCACGCCAAAAATCTGATTGTTTTAATTCATGTTTAATATTCATTGAATTTTTACGGTAATTACATCATCAGTATTCATGGAGTAAATAATTAAAGGGCTGACTATTTTGATCAAGCTCCGCCCAGAGTTATGGACCATGTGTGTGACACTTACTTTCATCTATCTCTTTCTATAGCTAAAACTTTGTTTCAAATACATAAGAAGAACAGGAGTTATCTTGCGGTCAAGAAATTTGAAAAGGGGAATAACTCCAAAATTACTGAGGCCAGAGTTATAAAGCTTGTGCAGACACTTTCTCTCATAATTCCTTTCCAATATACAAATTCAATTTCAATAGCATGAGTCAAACTGGAGTTATCTTAAAGGCATGAAATTATCAAAGGGGAAAAACTCAAACAAGAAACCTTGGAAATGGATTATGCTCTTGTGTACTGCAATCTTGTCCATTACGTCTACCCACCTATGAAGTTTCAAGTTTATATATGTCTCATAGTCAGTGTCTTTCTTTTCACTTCGGGGGGAAAGGGGTCCAAGCCTATAGGACGAAAAAAAATGTGGGAACAAGCTAAAAGGGAAATTTTTCTACTAAACAGTATGAACAATGTAGGCGCTTTTATGTATTTTACTCTAATTTAATGATGTTTCATTCCATAAAATAATAATAAGAACTATAATATAACATTTTTAAACAGTTTTATAAAGAATATAACATTTAAAAAAACAGTGAGTGAACATATGGAGGGGGAAAAATGAGGAAAATGGGGAGAAAAATATATATTTCAGACAGGGGGGAATGCTGCCAAATTCCTCCAAATATTTTGACCAAAAAAAAACACTGCATAGTGCATGAGTTATCCTCCGGACAAAATTAAATTGAGTTTGAAATTAAACAATGGGCATTGACTCCAAAAATATGATTTGCAGAATTTATGTTTTTGTGCACTGCAATTCTCCTTTGTGAGGTCTATTTAAGGTTATATGTCTCATTGTGCATGAGAAATGCTCTCGACAAAAAATAAGAAAGAAATTTAACAAAGGGTGATAACTCCAAATATATGATTGGCAGAGTTATGGTTCTTGTGCATGACACATCTCCATCATGAGATCTATCCACCTGTGAAGTTTATAGCTTTAATACTTTTTGAGTTTTGCTCCAGACAAAACATTAAAAAATTGCAATAACTCCTTAAATATGATTGGCATTGGTTCTTGTGTGTGACACTTTTCCTCAGTGTGACCTATCCACCTTTGAAATTTCAAGTTAATGGCTTTGATATCTTTTTAATTATGCTCCTGACAAAATTCAAGTCTGAAATTCAACAAAGGGCAATAACTCCAGAAATATGATGCGCAGAGTTGGGGTTTTTGTGCATGGCACTTTTCTTCAATGAGATCTATCCACCTGTGGACCTGTGAAGTTTTAAGTTAAAATCTTTGATACTTTTTGAGTTATGCTCCGACCAAAAAGTGTGACAGACAGACAGACAGACAGGCGGACGTACAGACACAACTCCGACTAAAACAATATTTGAATAACCTGTCTCTAAAAGTGAACCCATCTGAGCTTGCCGGGGCATATTACAACATCAAGTGCCTAAAGGACACTCTTCCTGCTGCAACATCAACCCTGGGCCTATGCATCATTCAATCAAAACAGTTATGAGTGGCCTCTCAACTTCACCCCAGCTGGGCCCATGCATCATTCAATCAAAACAGTTATGAGTGGCCTCTCAATCTCACCCTAATGGAAAAGATTCAGGTAGCAACACATGGAATGGACAATAATTATGGAAAGTGCGCTGAAGAGAAGACAGAAACAAGCCACATAAAAATTGCTAATAAATGAAACTAAGAAAGAAAAACACTGCTCACAGGTTTTAATATCATCCTATAGAAAGGGGATGGTAAATGACTAACATGACACTTTCTCTCATAAATTCCTTTCCAATATACAAAATTCAATTTCAATAGCATGAGTCAAACTGGAGTTATCTGAAAGGCATGAAATTATCAAAGGGGAAAAACTCAAACAAGAAACCTTGGAAATGGATTATGCTCTTGTGTACTGCAATCTTGTCCATTACGTCTACCCACCTATGAAGTTTCAAGTTTATATGTCTCATAGTCAGTGTCTTTTTTTTCACTTCAGGGGGAAAGGGGTCCAAGCCTATAGGACGAAAAAAAATGTGGGAACAAGCTAAAAGGGGAATTTTTCTACTAAACAGTATGAACAATGTAGGCGCTTTTATGTATTTTACTCTAATTTAATGATGTTTCATTCCATAAAATAATAATAAGAACTATAATATAACATTTTTAAACAGTTTTATAAAGAATATAACATTTAAAAAAACAGTGAGTGAACATATGGAGGGGGAAAAATGAGGAAAATGGGGAGAAAAATATATATTTCAGACAGGGGGGAATGCCGCCCAATTCCTCCAAATATTTTGACCAAAAAAAAAACACTGCATAGTGCATGAGTTATCCTCCGGACAAAATTAAATTGAGTTTGAAATTAAACAATGGGCATTGACTCCAAAAATATGATTTGCAGAATTTATGTTTTTGTGCACTGCAATTCTCCTTTGTGAGGTCTATTTAAGGTTATATGTCTCATTGTGCATGAGAAATGCTCTTGACAATAAAATAAGAAAGAAATTTAACAAAGGGTGATAACTTCAAAAATATGATTGGCAGAGTTATGGTTCATGTGCATGACACATCTCCATCATGAGATCTATCCACCTGTGAAGTTTATAGCTTTAATACTTTTTGAGTTTTGCTCCAGACAAAACATTAAGTATGAAAGTTAAAAAATTGCAATAACTCCTTAAATATGATTGGCATTGGTTCTTGTGTGTGACACTCCTCCTCAGTGAGACCTATCCACCTGTGGACCTGTGAAGTTTTAAGTTAAAATCTTTGATACTTTTTCAGTTATGCTCCGGCCAAAAAGTGTGACAGACAGACAGACAGACAGGCGGACGTACAGACACAACTCCGATGAAAACAATATTTGAATAACCTGTCTCTGAAAGTGAACCCATCTGAGCTTGCCTGGGCATATTACAACATCAAGTGCCTAAAGGACACTCTTCCTGCTGCAACATCACCCCTGGGCCCATGCATCATTCAATCAAAACAGTTATGAGTGGCCTCTCAATCTCACCCCAGCTGGGCCCATGCATCATTCAATCAAAACAGTTATGAGTGGCCTCTCAATCTCACCCCAGCTGGGCCCATGCATCATTCAATCAAAACAGTTATGAGTGGCCTCTCAATCTCACCCTAATGGAAAAGATTCAGGTAGCAACACATGGAATGGACAATAATTATGGAAAGTGCGCTGAAGAGAAGACAGAAACAAGCCACATAAAAATTGCTAATAAATGAAACTAAGAAAGAAAAACACTGCTCACAGGTTTTAATATCATCCTATAGAAAGGGGATGGTAAATGACTAACATGACACTTTCTCTCATAAATTCCTTTCAAATATACAAAATTCAATTTCAATAGCATGAGTCAAACTGGAGTTATCTTAAAGGCATGAAATTATCAAAGGGGAAAAACTCAAACAAGAAACCTTGGAAATGGATTATGCTCTTGTGTACTGCAATCTTGTCCATTACGTCTACCCACCTATGAAGTTTTCAAGTTTATATGTCTCATAGTCAGGTCTTTCTTTTCACTTCAGGGGAAAGGGGTCCAAGCCTATAGGACGAAAAAAAATGTGGGAACAAGCTAAAAGGGGAATTTTTCTACTAAACAGTATGAACAATGTAGGCGCTTTTATGTATTTTACTCTAATTTAATGATGTTTCATTCCATAAAATAATAATAAGAACTATAATATAACATTTTTAAACAGTTTTATAAAGAATATAACATTTAAAAAAACAGTGAGTGAACATATGGAGGGGGAAAAATGAGGAAAATGGGGAGAAAAATATATATTTCAGACAGGGGGGAATGCCGCCCAATTCCTCCAAATATTTTGACCAAAAAAAAAACACTGCATAGTGCATGAGTTATCCTCCGGACAAAATTAAATTGAGTTTGAAATTAAACAATGGGCATTGACTCCAAAAATATGATTGGCAGAGTTATGGTTCATGTGCATGACACATCTCCATCATGAGATCTATCCACCTGTGAAGTTTATAGCTTTAATACTTTTTGAGTTTTGCTCCAGACAAAACATTAAGTATGAAAGTTAAAAAATTGCAATAACTCCTTAAATATGATTGGCATTGGTTCTTGTGTGTGACACTCCTCCTCAGTGAGACCTATCCACCTTTGAAATTTCAAGTTAATGGCTTTGATATCTTTTTAATTATGCTCCTGACAAAATTCAAGTCTGAAATTCAACAAAGGGCAATAACTCCAGAAATATGATGCGCAGAGTTGGGGTTTTTGTGCATGACACTTTTCTTCAATGAGATCTATCCACCTGTGGACCTGTGAAGTTTTAAGTTAAAATCTTTGATACTTTTTCAGTTATGCTCCGGCCAAAAAGTGTGACAGACAGACAGACAGACAGGCGGACGTACAGACACAACTCCGATGAAAACAATATTTGAATAACCTGTCTCTGAAAGTGAACCCATCTGAGCTTGCCTGGGCATATTACAACATCAAGTGCCTAAAGGACACTCTTCCTGCTGCAACATCACCCCTGGGCCCATGCATCATTCAATCAAAACAGTTATGAGTAGCCTCTCAATCTCACCCCAGCTGGGCCTATGCATCATTCAATCAAAACAGTAATGAGTGGCCTCTCAATCTCACCCCAGCTGGGCCTATGCATCATTCAATCAAAACAGTTATGAGTAGCCTCTCAATCTCACCCCAGCTGGGCCCATGCATCATTCAATCAAAACAGTTATGAGTGGCCTCTCAATCTCACCCCAGCTGGGCCCATGCATCATTCAATCAAAACAGTTATGAGTGGCCTCTCAATCTCACCCAGCTGGGCCCATGCATCATTCAATCAAAACAGGATGAGTTATTCGACAGTGGGCCCTCAATCTCAAAATGCCCACAGCTGGGCCCATGCATCAATTCAATCAAAACAGTTATGAGTGGCCTCTCAATCTCACCCCAGCTGGGCCCATGCATCATTCAATCAAAACAGTAATGAGTGGCCTCTCAATCTCACCCCAGCTGGGCCTATGCATCATTCAATCAAAACAGTAATGAGTGGCCTCTCAATCTCACCCCAGCTGGGCCTATGCATCATTCAATCAAAACAGTTATGAGTGGCCTCTCAATCTCACCCCAGCTGGGCCCATGCATCATTCAATCAAAACAGTTATGAGTGGCCTCTCAATCTCACCCCAGCTGGGCCTATGCATCATTCAATCAAAACAGTTATGAGTGGCCTCTCAATCTCACCCCAGCTGGGCCCATGCATCATTCAATCAAAACAGTTATGAATGGCCTCTCAATCTCACCCCAGCTGGGCCCATGCATCATTCAATCAAAACAGTTATGAGTGGCCTCTCAATCTCACCCTAATGGAAAAGATTCAGGTAGCAACATATGGAATGGACAATAATTATGGAAAGTGCGCTGAAGAAAAGACAGAAACAAACCACATAAAAATTGCTAATAAATGAAACTAAGAAAGAAAAACACTGCACACAGGTTTTAATAACATCCTACAGAAAGGGGATGGTAAATGACTACAATTTGTGTGCTAGGATTCATTCAAGTCAAGAGAACTTGGTCGGGCACATTGCTGAACGGATTATTAACTCTAAGGGCTGTCATCGGAAGTAGAATTCTGGTGTAAAAATACTAATAAGAATTGGAAATCTTTCAATCACTGCTAGTGGAAATAAAGTGACAAGATATTAAGAAAAATAAGAACATTGTACCATAGCAGTGAACCTGAGAGAAATGAAGGACAGTCGCATTAAAACTGTCTGAGAGGTGAGTAGGACTGTCTTGATGCTTAAGGAAGTTAAGCAGACAAGATTATGTCATGATGAATAATGTTTGATTAAAACTGACTAAAGACATTAAGGAACTTCTACCATTGAATTTAGCTAGAAAGATAATGGGGTTTCAAAATGTCTTTGCCAGAAAGAAGTGTATAATAAGATCAAATAAGATGAAAGACTGGTATCAGTGACTGAACTTGAAAGTCATGATCTTGTGGTATTTGATGGTAGCAAAATAAAGAACTTTGACTGGTTGTTTGAAGAAAGTTGATCAAAAGACACAAAGGTTCTACTATAATTATGTTTTCAATGCATTACATACTGTACTTGTCAGCAGAGCTTGAAATGAAGAAAGTAAAGTTACCAATAGTTACCAATGGCGATAAAATGAGTATGAACTGCATGTGAATGTAGACAGTGGCTTCACGGGATATGTGTATATCCTTATGACAGAACCAAAGCTGCTGGACAGAGAACTTCCATTATACCACACAGCTTCACAATTGGTACATGAAATACATTGCCGTATGAACTATACCTAAGGGTGTTGACTTAAAATTTAGAACACATGTGTCTGTCACCTGCTGAATTGTGACAGCAAAAGTGTGACACAAAGGCAGACAACGAAAAAGTGATCCCTATGTGTCACCTCTGTTTACAGCAGGTGACACAAAAAAGGAGTCCCAGTAAAATGTAAAACTCATGAATTAAGGTATTAAGATAAAAGTAATAACACAATTTTGCAAACATTGAACTGCTAATAAATTCACAATTTCTAAAAGAAATTCTGAATAAAATAAAATACATCAATATCATCTGTTAGAATGAATTTCTTACAATGAAATCAACACCAACATAATTTCACCATATTGGTATAAGGTGCATTATTATATATAACATCTATAGCGTCATTCTCTCAAAATCTTCACCATCATGTGCAATAATTTTTTCTGCCATTTAACCCATTGTCGTATACACAATGTATGTCACTAAACCACTGTGTATTTAGACCATAAGAAATGAAAATTCATATGATTTCTAAGACATGAATTACAAAATTCAACAGTTGTCAGCATTACATTGTATTTAACAGCTCAATTACTTTATTATGTTAGAAAGATAAGATTGGTCAAAATACAAAATGGAAAGTGTTTTAGTGATTCATGTTAAATATTTTGTTTTCAGTTAGAAACTTACAGTACATTATCCAAAAACTTTTATTTTATGCTGATGAAAGTACAAATAGCAATAAAATAGATTATATCTAAGGGATTCACAATGCACCTTCTTGGAAGATGATTAAATGTAAAAGTGTCAGTAAAATCTATGAATATGGTTTCTAGAATATGAAAGGTTCTGGTATAAAGTTAGAGAATAATATAAGATAGGCAAAAGAGAGGGAAACAAAAGAACTAGAAACATGTCCAGTTTTCAGATAATTCTGGACAATAGAATATTCTGGTTTAGAGAGGTTTCAGTGTACAATCAAACTGAAAAAAATATACAAGTCAGTCTGTAAGGTTTTTTCATTATGCAAGTTGGACATAGGAAATCAACATCCCCTAAGATGCAATTTGGCTTGTTCCCTTTAATAAGCCACGTATCTGCCCTCCAATTCTTGCTGAAATCTTGTTTGCTCTCATAATGAGCAGTTTTTTAAAAGTCAAAATTCTGAACATATTGTGGGCTGACCAGTGAAACTGTTGCATCTTCTTCTAATTCTAAAGCACTTAGAACAGTTTCACAGCCAGTTCGCAATCTTAGACTGGTGTGACATGATTTAATGAAATATTTTCTTCCAGGATTTATATTATGCTATATGAATATACCATAAAAAAGACTTAACTAAAGAAATCTAAATAAATTCTCAAAAAACTTAAAAAGCATCTACTGGTTTTATTCAAGAGAAGAAGAGTGATTTGTTTTTCTTTAATTTTGACACTCAAAAATTTTGCTAGTGTCTTTGAAAAGTATACTGTACCATGAATTGAAACCGGTTACTTCAATAGCATTTTTAAAAGGTTCAGAATTACTTCATCCTTATTTCATATACTCATTTACACTGCTTTGGATCTTTGTATTTTTTTTATCCTAAATTCTTACCTGATCTAAAATAGAGTTAAGTTGCTTGTTTAAGCTGACGATAGGTAAGACCTACAAAAATCGGTCCCAATTGATACATTGATGAGTAAATAAGAAAGATTAATTGTGCATGGTCTAGGGGATATTAAAAGAACAAGTAGTATACAATTAAAATTCTCAGACAGGATGTCAATGAAGATTTAAGCTAAATTCATGAAAAAAAATCCCTCTTAAAGGGAATTGTGAGCTATTCTTCTAACAATTTCATAGCAAGGTCAAGGGTATTACCAGTGTATTTAAATTTGTTTTATTTCATTAATATATATTGATAGTTACTTTAAACTATCTACATGTAGTTAGATACATGTACCTTTACTTGAAACAAAATTGACTTCATAAATATATATTGACAGTTACTTTAAACTATCTAGTTAGATACATGTACCTTTACTTGAAACAAAATTGACTTCATAAATATATATTGACAGTTACTTTAAACTATCTAGTTAGATACATGTACCTTTACTTGGAACTTTTTTAAAATATAGCTATACTAATTTAATTCTTCTGAGTTTATCTTAAGAAGCTTAGGCATAGCTAAGCCAGTTTTTTTTTTGTTTTTTTTTTTTTGTTTATTAGAATTTAACGTCCCACCAACAATATTCAGTAATTTTGGAGAAGATGTCTACTTGAGATGATATATAGTGCTGCCACACTGCAGTATCATACCATAGACATGTGGCATGATACCACACCCAGTCACATTATCCTGAAACCGGGCCAACCAGTCCTGGAACTACCCTTATATGCTGAGCGCCAAGCAAGGGACTATACCAGTACCATTTTTTACTATTTTGGTATGCCATGGTCAGGGATCAAACCCACGACCTCCAGATTCTGGGGCAAATGCTCTAACCACTCGGCAACTGTGACTGACTTAAGCCTGGCGTGCATTCAGTGTGACAAACCGTATGCAACCGTATACTTTCAATCAGCTATGAAACTATCTCAGTGTCATAAACAATGATTTTGATGTAAACCCCATGTACAGCATATGGAGCACGTGAACAGCATGCTATATGGTCCGAAGACAACTCCATAGCTGAATGTAAGCGACCAGTTGCATACGTTTTGTCATACTGAATGCAAGCCAATTTTGATTTTATACACAAACACTTAAATGGATTGTTCCTTGAAGAAATTTTCATATTTTCTTGTCATTTTTATCATGATTCCCTTGGTAATATCAAACATTCAAATATTAAAAGCTTAAGTTAAGCTCATGCGTACTGACTCACCACTAGCTACGCCCCTGAGTATTTCAACAAGATGGTCCTGAAATCGCTCACCCGTGGTACTTTGTATACATAGTGTTGTTTCGTAAAGGCACCAAATGAAATCAGACACAAAATTCAGCTCATTCTTTTAGTTATATAAACCAAGTGACCCCTGAGGTGGGGCTAATTTTGACCCTAGGCCATGATATGAACACATTTGGTAGAGGTCCATTAGACAATGCTGCATACCAAATATCTAAACTCTAGGCCTTGCAGTTTTGAAGAAGTTTCAAAGTTAATATCTTTAAAATCTTTATATCCCCTGTTATCTATAGACTCTGATGGTAATTATGTTTATGTAGAGGACATTGAATCTGAAGAAGATTTAGGAGTAACATTTGATGATAAATTAAGTTTTGACCAACACATATCAAATATTACAAACAAAGCCAAAAAGGTTCTTGGTGTCATTTACAGATCTTTCAGATATATGGAGATGGATATATTCTTAATCCTATACAAGTCCTTAGTAAGAATTATACTAAAGTAAGATTCATCCTTATGGTCACCATACAAGCTGAAGCACATCAGGCAAATTGAGAACATACAAAGAAGAGCCACCAAGCTGGTAAAAGACATTTCTTACTTATCATACGAGGATAGACTTCAGTCTCTTGGACTTGTCACTTTGGAATACAGAAGGATAATAAAGGTGTGAAAGATGGTAACCTTAATTGCTAGGTGATTTATACTGTTCACACTTACAATTCTTGTTTTCCCAGCTTCTAGTTCTGGTAAATGATAGTTTGAATAAATTATTTTTTCTTTCTTTTTTTATTTTGATGTGTTTAAAACGAACTAACTAACTAAAAGGTTTTCTAAGTGATAGCTCTCCTGCTAAATACTAAAGTATGCAAATTTATGTATGTGTGTGTGTGTGTGTGAGTGTGTGCTAGGAAGATCTTGTAAGCCTCGTTCTCTCGTTCGTCAGTACATTTATTAATGAAAAAAAAAAATTGGGTACGTTTTGACCTCAAAATTGGGTACATTTTGACCTCAAAAAAATGGGTTTGTTTTGGTTTGGGTATGTTTTGACTCGCTTCCATTTAAAATAGCACAGGATGATTTAAGGGGATACCACTTGAAACTAAAAGCAAGTCATTATAGCAAGAATCTAAGGTTATATAGTTTTAGCAAAAGGTCAAAGGCATTTTAAGGAAATACCCTGATTGGTTGGCCATGTCCCTTTGACCCTTTTTCCCGCTAATAAGCATCCGCCTTTCTTACTATTCATTCACCCATTAATCATTGTTGACGCAAGTTGACTATTTGATTCTGTTGCAATCTGCTATACTTTACATCGCTCTTACCTTCCAGCATTACTATATTTAAGTATAAGTTTAATTAGACATGCCTGGTAAGTTTATATTTGTACTTTTAAAAGTGATTTGAATATTATGTATTTTCCACATAAAATATTTCTCGCAATGAAATGTGAAATCCTCGATTTATTTAGTATTTATTACTTTGTGTCTGTGAACTATGTTTAACAAAATGTTTTAAATTATATTTTACTATTTTTAGGCTTCAGGTTTACAACAGTTTCTGGTTTATAACCGCCAATAAAATGGCAATCAAACTACCGTTGGTGTTCTATATAGATTAGATGTAAAGATGAGACCAGTGTGAATGTAACCAATAAATGCTGAGACATAGGACTAGGAGTTCGCAATTTAATACATGTGGCGATAAAATATTTCCAAAATTGATAAATCAAGGTATTTTGAGATTGACTGAAATCAAAGAAATTTCAACTATACCATGGTAAATAAGCTATCATCTATTACATACATGACGTGTACTTTGACTTACAGCTGACTAGACGACAGCTGACAGGAAGTGTATAACATGAACTTTAACATTAAAAACAGGTCTTTTGAAATTTCAGAATGTATACGTTAACAATAGTCATATTTAATATTTTAGATATGTAACCTTTGCAGTGACTTTGTAGATAGTGAATCCTTTTGGATGGTTTGTCGGATCGGTAACTTCAAAATACCAGATTTTCTCCTGGGCAGTCGCCATCTTTGAGATGAATCTACCCAAATGAAAGTAATGAATTTCTCTTAAAAATTTTTAATTTAAAATTTTGAAGCCCAAATATTTGAAATAATTCTTGAAGATTAATTTCAATGTATTTATATTTCTCCCCAGCTTAACTTATTGAATTCCGACCTTTCCGCTAGTTTAATGACTCTTCCTTCAAAATAGAAGAGCTACATCAACAAACAAACCGGCTGAACATGGGGTTACTTACAATTCTCAAGAAAATGAAGCAGAAAGAGAAGGAAGTGCGGTTGTTGATGCTGTATCCTTTTAATCATCGAAATTTTTCACATAAGAAATTAGTTGTTTGTTTCCCATTTGTATGTTTATTTCAAAGAATGACAACTTATAATTCTTGATGTTTATTTCTGGTCATGATTCATCACATGAAAAAAGTAAAACTACGTATACAGCATTGGTCAGTTTGTCAGACGTTTCACCCACATCCCTTTTCTTCAACCAGAATACTGCAGTGGAATGTTCTTTATTTTTTAATCAATAATGTCTGTGCAGGGTCTATTAAAGGGAATATTTTGTTGTGAATAAAGGTCCCCCCCCCCCCCCCCCTCACACACAGTAGTTCTATATAATATGCTGTCGCTTTGTGATATTTTCTTTCGTTGGCAAAGCGATGTCATATCGAAAAGCCTCAAAAACACATAGCAAATAAAAAATATGCAACTTTCATAAATAATAAGTAATAATTATATTTATATGATTTAATTCAACCTATAAACCCAAATCCGCTAAATTTTGCACAAAATTACGCTGAAATGCATTCATTTAAGCTTATTAAACTACATTACTATGAGTAAATAAATTTTTGAATCGTAGCAGGCGAAAATTTTAACAGGGAATTATCAAGTACATACCGATCATGCTTATAATTTTGTGACATGTGAATGTTTCAATACAATAACAAACACACAATATCTAGATGACAAAGTCATCAGTCACAGGAATCACTCTTCCCCTTCCTGATACTTTCTTTTAAAATTTCGTTTAAAAATAAAAGTGGATTTACTATCAACCATATTTAGAAAATGAACCAATCAGCTATCAGTATGATGTCAACATGTATACATGAAAATGGGTCAGATTACTTGTACTAATTATTCATTGAATTTGGGTTTAAGACACATTATGGTATAAGAAATGTTTTTCTTCTACTCATGGTAGTTTAAAGTGCAGTCATTTTGTATTATTGACTTTATAACAGCTGAAACATTCCGGCCTGATTTCACAGCAGAATGTGCTATGTGTTTTTGAGGCTTTTCGATATGAAGTCGCTTTGCCCCAACTAAAAAAATATCACAAAGCGACAAAATATTCATAGGACTAACACACACAGGTGCTTGACACACTCATTGACTGTTATATATGTATAATAAAGGAAAAGGTGTATGAAGGTAGTCAAGCAGTCATGCTGAACAGTCGGATACGAATCCATGTAACAATCACATTAAGCTATCATGGACCTCAAATACCTCCTGGGGTTATTTGTTACACTATAAAATGACAAAACCCTGTATATCTACTATCCAAAATCAGAGATGAAAATACCTAGAGGGATAAGCAGCTCTAAAAATAGAAATTTATTCCCCGTATATACTTCCTTGTGCACGCTTGGCTATTATCGGTTGTTTCTGTAATCATTGGTTTTCGTCTCTCGATAAAATTCGGCGATATCTGTTGATATAGTTTGTGGGCTAGCAACAGTAACTGAGGTCAGAGACTTACATTACTAAAAGAGATTTACCTAGAAGATATTATGCATTAAATGTATCTTTGTGCTAAGTTCAAAAAAGCAGAAATTGACATTACCTAGATCTAATGTATCTTCATTAACATCTTAAAATAATTGTGTAAAATGCCTGAATCTTTATAAGGCCCTAAGGTATGATTTTTTGTTTTAATACTTACGAAAATGGTCCTATCTTTTAGTAAATTACATTATGAAATATATGTATAATGTTTGTATCAAAATTATTTTCTTTCAGTTGACAAACTGTCATATCCATTAAGTCACGCTGATCAGATCAATAGCTTCATCAGATTCCATTGTGCAATGTTTTTCAAAAGGAATTTGGACATTGATGGGAACAAAAGGGGATATAGTCTTAGAACAAGCTGATATGTGTATTCTTAAATAGACTATAGAGCTATCGGTAATTACTACAATTTACGGATTACATTAGCTATTTGATGTTAAATATTAATCGAGGCCTGTTGAAAATCAATAAGCGGTGTCTTTTTATCTCGAAATAATCATTTATTATTTGTAGTAATAGGGTCTTTGAAATCAACCAAAATTTTCTTGAAACACTCGTATTAAATTCAAATCATGGATGTAAACTCTGTTGTTATCATGGCAGTTTGTAAACTAAGAATTCAGATTTCTTTCTCGGATGAAGAGTATTTAAGAGTATTGTTTAGATAATATGCCTGAAACAAACTGAAATTGTGTGTGTTGTGTTATATAATATCGATACAGAAACAGCCACATAATTATGCTTCATTTTTTTTCTCAGTTTATAAGTGTTCTGAAGTTTTTAATACTTAAGTTATATATCGGCTATGTGTGTGCCAAAATTTCTACGAGAATGAAAAAAAATGACAAAAAGAATCTGCAAATAATTATGTGAAGCATAAGAATAAAAACATGAAAAAGGTGGGTTTTGATCGATTAACTATATATGTGTGTTTTAGTATTTTGTTGTGTTTAGAAATTCCCATACCTCATTTTAGAGAGAATTTAATTTTTATCAACCTGTGTTGTGACATTTCATTCGATTAGTTAGAAAACATAAGAGAAACACAGGCATCAGAAAAATTGAAGAAAATGGAATGAAACCAAAAAATGAAGTGTATTTAATACTGAAATTAGCTTTAACCCTTTCCCTCATATAGACACATTTTGACGCACTCAATAGGTACCACATAAAGCCTGATCTGCAGAAAACCACAGTTAAACCTTACCAAATTTATTTACAAAACCCTCATTTCCAGACCACTGAGTAGCAGCGAACAGCATAAAACCTGATCAGCCTGCGAGTTTCTCGCAGGCTGATCTGGTTTTATGCTGTTCGCATAGGTCTTTTCATGGTGTCCTCTATGAGGGAAAGGGTTAAAAGTCTATAATGTATAGAAAAATGCAAGGTTTTGGCATAAAGATCCATAGCTGTTTGAAGAGAGGGGTAAATTTTTTGAGGGATTTTAATCGCTTCATTAAACAGTCTCGATACAGACCGATAAAAACAAGATCTCCTCGAAAACAGGGAGTAGGATAATCAAATTAAAGTTAGATACTAACACAGATATATCTACTACATCGATCTCAACATTGTTTTAGAGAAAATCTTGTTTTTTATTGTCTGTGTCGAGACAATATGACAACATTTCATTGATTCGTAAGAAAATAAGAGAAAAACATGTGTCAGAAAAATTAAAAAAAACAAAGTGTATTGAATATTGAAATTAGCTTTAGAGCTTCATAAGGTATAGAGAAACGCAAGGTTTTAGTCTATCAATCGAATTAAGATCCTTAGGTATTTGAAGAGGGGCTAAATTTTATGAGTGATTTTTACTGCTTCGCTAAACAGTCTCGACATAAGCCAATAAGAAAATCTCTTAAACAAGGCGCTGGATTATCACATCAAAGTTAAATACTAACACACATGTGTCTAGTTCATCTATCTCAACCCACCTTTTCATCGATTTGTTAGCCGATGTTTCACATACTTGCAAATATTTTTGTTATTTTGTAAGATTATCGTCACAAATTCAAGATGGCGGTCATTCTGCATTTTTTTCCCAGGATGCATCAAATCTCAGAAAAACAAGTATACCGCACAACGAATACCCGCGAACATGGAGTTTAAGTGTGCGACATCACAGTTTCCAGTTTAATGTAGCTTCATGCCGAAGTCAACTATGAATCACCCACTGACTTTGGCTGCCAACCTTTTGCATAATTACGTCAGTCTGTAAATCTAGATTGTACCATATTGATTACAAATCAAAACACAGTCACTGATAGCATTGAGGGAACAGGATTGTTGCATTTCTTTTATTTATAAAAATAAATTTAATCAACAGGGATCAAACTTTCAAGCGATGCCAATAAACCCAATGTTAAAATGTTATCTTTTTTCACTCATAGATACTTCTTACAGACCAGTGTTTTTAGCTCACCTGAGCACAACGTGCTCAAGGTGAACTTTTGTGATCGTCTGGCGTCCGATGTGCGTCGTTCGTCGTCAACAATTTGGCTTGTTAACACTCTAGAGGCCAAATATTTTGACCAATCTTCATGAAACTTGGTTAGAATGTTTGTTTCCATAAAATCTTGGACAAGTTCGAATTTGGGTCATGTGGGGTCAAAAAGTAGGTCATGAGGTCAAATCTTAGAAAAACCTTGTTAACACTCTAGAGGCCACATTTTTGGCCCAATCTTCATGAAAATTGGTTGGAATGTCGGTTTCCATAAATCTTGGTCAAGCTCGAAAGTGGGTCATGTGATGTCAAAAAGTAGGTCAATATGAAAAATCCAACATATGTTGCTCATTTATAATCAGGTGAGCGATTCAGGGCCATCATGGCCCTCTTGTTTCTTTGCTCTGGGAGGAAAGTGGTCCAGGCCCATAGGAAGGGGGTAAAAAGGGGGTAACAAGCTAATAGGAGAATATTTAAACTATAACGTAGACATTTTGATGTATTTTACTCCAATTTAATGAAGTTTTATTGCATGAAAAAATAATAAGAACAATGACATTCACATAACATGTTTGCACAGTTTTATTAAGAATATAACATTTAACTACAACAGTGAGTCCATGCACACATTATGGTTTGTAAACTCATTATTAATGAAGGGGAAAATGAAATAAATTGGTGGAAAAATATATATTCCAGGCAGGGGGAAATGCTGCATATATTCTCTGTATATTTTGACACAAAAAAAAACACTGCAGGCACAGTGATTTTTAAGAACTGATTTTTTAGAATTATTGTCCAAAAAAGCAACATTCTCTGTTTCAATCTTGATTGTTTCCATAAATCATTGACAACCCACAATCACCATGCAACACTATCACATTTAAGACCCCTATTATATAATCAGAAACAATATCCAGCATTAAATCACATTGCCCTTAGAGTTAATCACTAATTTCATTATGACCAGTGTATATGACTGCTGCAATGCCGATTTTGGCATGGTTAATGATTGTATCAACTAGATTGACATTGGAAGATGCCTTTGTTGAGTGTGTGAATTGACAATTAAAACTGGAGAGAACCATTAAACCCAACAAACAAATAAATAAATCTGGAGAGAAAACATCATATGTAAAATAGCTTATTTCATGATTGGCTTCACTACATGACATATTTACTTGGGCTAGCACTTGTGACTTTATCAAGTAATCAAAACTAATATAACCATGAACTAACTTATATTTATAATCTTGTTATGCAAGGCTGACATTATAAACCTCTCCATGTGTTTTGAAAGGCTGACCAAAACCCCCTCCATATATTTTGCTGGGCTGACAAAACCCTGCCATGTGTTTTGCAAGGCTTACCATAACCATTACATGTGTTTTGCAAGGCTGACCAAAGCCCCTCCATGGGTTTTGCAAGACTGACAAAACCCTTTATGTGTTTTTGCAAGGTGACCCCCCCCCCCCCCCCCCCCCATGTGTTTTGCAAGACTATCTAAAACTCCTCCATGTGTGTTGAAGGCTTACCATAACCCCCTCCATGTGTTTTGCAAGGCTTACCAATTATAACTTACTAAATTCATTGTTAGGGCACATGTGCTCAGAATGAGCTTTTGGGTTCATTGAATGTCCATCTGTCGTCCACATTTTCACCTTAGCATCTTCATTTCTTCAGCAATCATCTTCAAACTTTATGACAATGTTTATAGCCCTAATCTTTCAGTCCGGTTGGATTATGGTTGATATTGGCCCATTAGGTCAGAAGTTATGGCCCCTTTAATATTAGAAAATGCCAGAATTCTCCTTCTTTGCGCTCTAGCATCTTCATTTCTAAAGCAATCATATTCAAACTTTATGATAATGTTAATAGCCATAATCTTATGGTCAAGTTCAGTTGTGGCTGATATAGGCCAATAACGTCAGGAGTTATGGCCCTTTTAATATAAAAAAATGCCAGGTTTCACTGTTTTCTCTAAATTCATTTCTTAAGCAATCATTTTGAAGTTTCATGACATTAGTCATGATCTCTCAGTCAAGTTTGACCTCCAATTTTTTACCATAATGAGCTCATGTTTTGTGTATTAATTACATCTATGCTATAATATAGTAACTTGTACAGGCATTGCATTTTTTTCAGGCGAGCGTCTTCAGGGCCATCTTGGCCCTCTTGTTTCTAATATAGATGCATCTATGGAAGAAGTCACTAGCTACAATCACCATAGGAACCTTAACTTTTGCTAGTGGTTTGGACAATGCTGGCAAAACAACTATACTGAAAAAATTCAATGGAGAAGATATAGATACGATATCACCAACTTTAGGCTTCAACATAAAGACCTTAGAGCACCGGGGGTAAATTTTAATTCTTATTTCATGACTAACCCATGGCCTGCAAATCCAATTATCTGTGGCAATGCTATTGGTTCATTTACTATTTTTGACCATTTTCTTTATGTCAACACCACATACAGGCATGTAATTTTATCCATGTTCATTTCAGTCATTCCAAAATACCAGTGTAGCAGATTTTTATAACTACTTGTTTAGAACTCATTTTTTTTTTTTGGGGGTGTACAATGTTAAGTACAGACCAAGTTTTGTGTTTAGCTTTCATTTGCTCATTTTGGACTAAGAATATCTCTTGATTCATTTAGGTTTTCAGGACTTTTCTCTTATATATATTGAGCTGACTTTTGTTATCTAGCTTGCATTTTGATTCCCAATGTCCTATTTTAATAGAATTATGGCTCTAAAATGTTTCTGTCATAAGATTCATTGCATTCATGCCATCCCAACACAACTACTTAAAACTGAAATTCTCAATGAAAGTTAATGGTAAGATATATGAAACAGTGATGTTTCTTAGGTATTAATCACACTCTGTGATGGCGCTAAATATTGATTAAGCTTGGATTGACTTTAGACTTTGCTCTCCTCTTTTTTAGCTCACCTGAGCACAACATGTTCAAGGTGAGCTTTTGTCATGGCCCTTCGTCTGGCGTCCATCGTCCATCATGCGTCGTCAACAATTTGGCTTGTTAACACTCTAGAGGCCATATTTTTAGGCCAATCTTCATGAAACTTGATCAGAATGTCTCCATAAAATCTTGGACAATTTCGAAATTGGATCATGTGGGGTCAAAAAGTAGGTCACGAGGTCAAATCTTGTAAAAACCTTGTTAACACTCTAGAGGCCACATTTTTAGGCCAATCTTCATGAAACTTGGTCAGAATGTTTGTCTCCATATAATCTTGAACAAGCTTGAATTTGGGTCATGTTGGGTCAAAAAGAAAGGTCACGAGGTCAAATCTTAGAAAAACCTTGTTCACAATCTAGAGGCCACACTTTTAGGCCAGTCTTCATGAAACTTGGTCAGAATGTTTGTCTCCATAAAATCTTGGACAATTTAGAATTTGGGTCATGTTGGGTCAAAAAGTAGGTCAAGAGGTCAAATCTTAGAAAAACCTTGTTAACACTCTAGAGGCCACATTTTTGGCCCAATCTTCATGAAACTTGGTTGGAATGTTTATTACCAGAAAATCTTGGACAAGTTTAAATTTGGGACATGTGGGGTCAAAAAGTAGGTCAGTATGAAAAATGTTGCTCATTTATAATCAGGTGAGCGATTCAGGGCCATCAGTGCCCTCTTGTTTAAAATATCTATGTATCTATCTTGTCAGATTTAAGCTGAATGTGTGGGATGTCGGGGGTCAGAAGTCGTTGAGGTCTTACTGGAGGAACTACTTTGAGAGTACAGACGGGCTTATCTGGGTTGTGGACAGTGCCGACAGAATGAGACTGCAGGACTGTAAAAAGGAACTTCATTCACTGCTCCTGGAGGAGGTAGGTCCAATACTTTCTTAATCACTAAACCACAAACACATTGCTCATATATTTGCATTTTGAAAGTAGTCCCAGTGGCTGATTGGTTAGAGAGTCTGTCTCAGAATCGGAAAGTCCTGGGGTTGATCCCCGACCACAATGTACCAAAGTCCTAAAAATGGGACTGGTATAGCCATACTGAAAATATATTGATATTAAGTGTAAGTTTTGATTGTTTAGTACTTTTACTTCCTGTGTTAATAATGTTAACTCTTTACTTTGTAAATATTCATGTACAAATTGATAACATGATGAATGTTAATTTATTGATCTTTAAATAGCTAATGGAATTATGTAACATTGTATCGCAGTATTTAATATATTTTTGACATGTTGAGGATATTAGTTATTTCATCTGTTAAATATTTAGTCTCAGTTGGGAGAACTATAAAGACTTGTCAGAATGTTGTCATTTGTAATTTTCCAAAATTGTCAAATTAACTTTATATCATAGCAAAGTAATAAAAAAATCATGGGACTTTGAATTTCTATCAATAAATAAATATAATATAGTAAAAGATAAGCCCCACATATAATAAAAAAACACAAGGAGTGCAACGCCATTTTGCAACCCAGCCCACCTTTGGTTGAATTATAAGATCAAAATAATGAATGATAATAATCTATTGAGCCTACTCGATAAAGAATACTAAAATGCACCCAAAACAATCATGCCATTTTACAGGAATAACTCAACAATTTTGTTCATTTTCTGAGCAGACAGCTAGTCGTCGTTGCAATTTGCTGACGTCAGACAATTATAGCTCAGGGGTAAGTGAGAGTGACGTCCCCTAATGGGTTTTCCCAAGTTATAATTATATTTTGTTTAAAGGTCATCCACAAAGATTTCATTTTCATTATTAGAATACATTATTGTAAGACCTTCAGTACAAAAAATATGTTAAAATTATTTGTAGTTTGTATAAAATTGGCCATTGAAAGTTGCAAAAATTATCCAGGTGAGAAAAGTTCTTCTCTCCCTCTGCTATGACGTCATCAATAGACAAAACTCTGCCAGCACTATATATCTTATTGAACATTTCACAGTTACTGTAACTAATTTCAAGGTAAATCCAAGATAACAATGAATGAATAAAGGTGAAAATATATAGCTCAATTAATTAATATTCCTATCAAAAAAAATTTAGATATATTCTTCATTCAGACTTTATAAAATTGGTCGCTTTATGTAAATTATGTACTGAATAGTGATTTGGGGGGGGGGGGGGGAGCATAATGAAAAAATGTCATATCAGGATGTATTCTAAAACAATATTTGATAATATTGACATAAAGGTCCTGAATAAGAGTAACGTTAAGGTAGCGACATTGGGTAATAACGGTAAAATGCATCAAAATGGGTTTTTAACGGAATAAAATACTTCACACCTTCTTCTAATGATCTGTGAAAACAAAAATCCAATATCTCACTTTAAAATATGCGATTTATGGCCCTGAATAACCAGACCCTATATAGCCGAAAGCTATTTCGATCACGTGACGTCGAGTAGGCGGGGCTTTCAGAGGCGCCGTGTAGGGAAATCAGTTTATACGCTAGGAAGATATTAGTTTGTCGTTTGTCAAATAACTATCAGTTACTATAACAGCAGGTTAATGTTTATTATCACCTGAAGTAAATATGGGAAATTGCAAATTAATATACTCAACATCTTAAAGTATTTGTCCTTTTATTTGAATATCGAAATGAACTTCATTTTTTTTTCATTACACTTTATCAGTACAATTGTTTCCACGCGGTCTCTTAGAGACCCAAATGGGAACAAATTAGAGGCCCATTAGTTGTCAACATGTAGCCAGTTACACTGGGGACAGGAAGTCTATTACGTAATATACTAGGTGACAGCTCGGGCCCCCGAGTCCAGTGAACTGTGTGATATATGACCAAACGGCACACGGTAATAAAAGCACACGTGCAGTACACACAGGAAACCAGTTTTCAGGGGACACTGATTAACCCGACCCAGACAAATCAAGTCATAATCTATATAGACAATATTTTTAAACACAAAGTTTTTGTATTGTATTGTTGCAAAAGTAGTAAACAAAACTTTATATATGCCAATTAATACGTTTCAATAAGGTTATTTTCAGTTAAAAGTATTCCCTCGCAATGGCTTTATTTTTATAAGCTTTTATTTGCAATTATATTTACACATACAATTAAAAAAAAAACAACCATTATAATAATTAATTTTAAGAAATCAATCTATTGTTATAGAAGTTTACAGTTTTGGTATATTGGGGTTTGTATATTGCATGCATGTTAGCAGGATAAGAAACCGTTTATATGTAAGAAATGATGAGACAGTGTCGATAAATAAGCAAACCAATCAAAAGTCTGATAAAACCCATACTTTTTTGTCATGAAGATTTCAGTTAAGAATCAATAAAACGACAAAAGAGAAAAAATTGCTTATTATTCAAAGACAGGCGTGACGTCGATTTTATGACGTGCGCTATATACGACGTCTGTGCATGGAGCATAAATAATGGTTATTTTATTATAATCGATTATTTCTATTAATTTTGGAGATCTGTACCAGAATGAAGATACAGACTGATGAAACAAAATGTGTCCTTTAATTTTATTTTCATAGACATTTTGATGCATTTTACCGTTATTACCCAATGTCGCTACCTTAACCAAAACCCTAATTATGTATCATATTGAACAGGCATAATATCAAATAATAAAATACGGTATATGTAATTAATAAATGCAAAAACACATTTCAATCATACCCTGCCCTTACGACTGCTCGGCTTAGTGCGGCTTCCGTATCCATTATTTTCCTGTGTGGGGCCCCTTATCTCGACGCTCGAAGATAGTCACGTGACTTTTTATGTGTTATATGCCGTGTGCACTATGACACTAGATGACTTTATGGGATGTAAACCAAAAGTTTAGGTACTTATATGTTCGGAAAGTGTGAATAATGGACGATATATCAAACAGCTAAACTACTGAGCAAAAAGAATTTAATTAAGGCTGAACAGTTATGCGATAATCCCATTTAATTAGCACATTTTGATCGTTTTATCTTTCAAGCTAATTTTCCACACACTGGAATTAGCTTGTAGTGGGGGTGTTTGGGCAGTGATTACAAAGTTGATTATTGTCCGATTTCAAAGCAGTTTTCGTCTGTCGGAAGGTCTTTGATCCGTCTAGTGATCTGTGTCTCAGTTTTTCGATAATTGTTTTAGTTTTGTTACAATGGCTAATTAATTGACGAGCGGCGTGTTTCGAAGCGAAAATAAAAAGTTAAGTTAAATAACTTTTGAACAGAAAATTTTAAAAGAAATTTGAGACACGGATCACTAGTTCATTTGTATAGATACATTTTAATACAAAAACGAGGTTATTTAGTGAAAAAATGACTTAGATATCGCCGTCCGAAATTTTCGAAAAATGTGTGCAATATGGGGAATAACAAAGGTACTAATTATATTTTGTCGACTCTGAGAACAGATATCTTGACATAAGATAGGGGTATAACTTTTGTACTAACTATGTTTATTGTCAGGTTATTCAAAACCAGTAAATTTGATAGTTGTCCATTACCCAGTGTCGCTACCTTAATAAACATTTTACATACCTTCATATCAAAATCCCTCTTATTTTCCGTTAAAATCCTGTATCTGCGCTGGGTTTCCACAAAGACCATGTTTCTAAATGAGTAAAATCCCTAACATATCTACTGATAAGAATTAACTTTTTGGTTTAGTATGATTATTTAATTTCCTGTTTGGGGTCAATCAGGGGGTAATAAAAGGGTTACCTGGGTTAATTGATGTGTGACATATTGTCAAGCCAGTCACTTTGAGATGTGAGTAGACGCTTACAGTCAGGTTCTTAGATGGCGAAACATTATCAATTAGTCAATAATGACAAAGGTTAAGTCATAATTAATGCATTTAAGATCGGCAAGTTTCATTCAAGATAATGTAAAGGGAATTATTAGTGCAAATATATAAGATATAGCAAAGACATATGCAGGTTGGTGAATATGTCTATGGAAATAGGTAGGTTTGTTGTTCCATTATTATTCAAATCAAATCAATTTTATAAGTTCTGTCTTTGTGGGGTATAGAAGTGAATGTGATTCTGATTATCTGAAAATGACATGAGAAAATATTTACCTAAAACTTGATTTATTGACGAATGAATAGTTATGGACTGACAATAAAAATTTTTTTGTTTTTTTTTAATGGAATTATGATATAAAGGAAGACAGGAATAAATGCGTGAAAGAAAGGAAAGTACTACTAATTCCGTATTTTCATTTCTTCCTGTATTTCAACGAGTAAAAGTTCTGGTTTATTGCTTGCTTTTTTGTAATGTGCATTACAAACAAGCGTCAGTTCATAAATGTTCTGGAAGGAGAGAATTAAATTAACCATGGTTGCACTACTAACACCAAAGTATAGGAATATGTCATGTCAAAGTGGTGAAAACGTATTCAAAGTATGAAAAATTTAACCTCTATTCACTTGAAAACTTCTGTTTATCTCTGAATTTAACTTCTTATTTCACAGTCTATCTGATTTGCGTAATCACAAATACATCATTTATATTCGTCTAATTCACGGATTAATTTCACAGAAACAACTCGATAAAACCTTTAACTTTATACTAGACCAATAACAAATATGATATGTTTGATTAAAACGCTTTAAACATGATTAGTGATTACATACATTTATATGAAATTAAGAAAACAAATGACACTTCTATCAATGACGTCATAGGGGTTACGCGACCCGTAAATGTAAATACTGCCCAGCAGCTAACAAAATGGGCATTTAACATACTTTAAGAGATTTTTTTCGCAAAAAATATTTGGTCATGGTTTCCCTTATGTAAATGGACAAAATAGGAAAGGTTTTAGAAAAAGTAAAATGGTTCACCTTTAGATATTTAATTATTAGATTAGCAATATATGAAATATTTCAAATAAACATAACTGTAAATTTATTAAAAACCTATTGAAATAGAAGAAACAATTTTATCACAATTTAAAACATTATATCACAAAATAAAATGTTTAAAATATTTACCCCCAAAGCAGTAATTGTGTGGTGTGACTTCAGCGAATGGCTTCAACAACAAACTGACAACTCAGGAAAATGGAGAAAAAGCATTGCATTTGTTGTGTCTTTTATTATGCAGTATATGAGACTAATTTTTAGTCCCCTACCAGCGTCACCGAAGGGGACTACAGGTTTCCATTCCGTCCATCTGTCGGTCACATACATGTTTTCTGTGCTTTTTTCTAAACGCTTGCAGATATTGATCTAATATTTGGTATGTGAATCTACCACCATGAGTTACAGATCAGGTTTGTCAGATTTCAACTCACCAAGATACTAACCCTAAAGGAAATTGTTTATGATATTTTTTTCATTCATGTACAAAAAGCACCAGATTAGCTATTCAGGCTCTTAGGAGTGTTAGGAGTTGATATTTATTGTTGTTTTGACTTTCATCGAAAGTATTGACTTGTTTGCAGCATGAAGAGGGGCAGGGATTCCTAGTTTTCTATTTGCCAGTAGGGGACTTAGTATTGCCAAAGCAACATTTTCAGAATTCGATTTTATGCTTGTTTACTTTATTTTTTATTTATTGATAGAACTTCAAACTCCTGTGACAAAAATATATATTATTCTCTATTTTTTTTGCTGTAGCTGTCTAACCTAACTATTTTCATTGTTAGATAATTCTATACTTGTGGTAAAAAAGTATCACACTATTTTTTATTAAGATGACAAGTAGCTGAAATGTATGCATGCTTTGTATTCACAAAATTGTAAGAAATTTTCTTGACTGAATTTCAGTTTCTTTAATAAATATATAGAGGATATTTGTTTGCTTTCGGTGAATATAGAATATATCTCATTGAGACGTGATACAATTACACTGTTTTCACAAGGTCGTAGGGCAAGTGAAAGTATGAAAATTGTATACCATATTCACTAAAAACAAGCAAATTTTCTTTTTATCTTAATAAATATATTATTTTCTATAGATTTTGCATTACCAAAAATGGTGCCAATTCACTTGGAATTATTTGACGTAATAGTGACGTGGAAATCTTTATCTGTTTTACGTTTTACTTTGCTATATATTTCAATATACAGACTGGGAACCAAATTTCTATATCACTCACAATTTCAACAGCTAGTTGTGAATTATATCTCACTGATATATTTCAGTATCTTATCGAAAATCATAAGATAAAAATGTATTGAAATGTGTAGGGGATACGGGAGTGGAGGCCTGTGAAAGGCTTTGTGAAATTACTTTTATTTCGTAGCATGTACCTAGAAGTGGAATATGCATATTGCTTAACTAGATAAAGAGAGGATATTTGTTTGCTTTGGGTGAATTTGGAATATGTCTTATCGGACGTGATACATTATTTTTATGAGCATGTAGCGCAAGTGAAAATATGAAAATTGTATCAGTTTGAGATGAGATATATTCCATATTCATACAAAACAAACAAAATTTCTTTTTAGCTCACCTGAGCACGTGTGCTCAGGATGAGCTTTTAGGATCGATGAATGTCCGTCGTCCGTCCGTCCGTCCGTCCGTCCGTCGGTCGTCCGTCGTCCACAATTTGTTCGTTTGCACTCTAGCATCTTCATTTTATGAGCAATTATCTTCAAACTTAAAAACAATGTTTATAACCATAAAATCTCGGCCAAGTTCGATTATGGCTGATATCAGAACATTAGGTCAGGAGTTATGCCCCTTTTAAAATTCAAAAAAGCCAGATTTCACATTGTTTGCACTCTTGCATCTTCATTTCATGAGCAATTATCTTCAAACTTTATATCAATGTTTATAACCATAAAATCACGGCCAAGTTCGATTATGGCTGATATCATACCATTAGGTCAGGAGTTATGCCCCTTTTAAAATTAAAAAAAGCCAGATTTCACATTGTTTGCACTCTAGCATCTTCATTTCATGAGCAACTATCTTTAAACTTGATAACAATGTTTATAACCAAAAAATCTCGGCCAAGTTCGATTATGGCTGATATCGTACCATTAGGTCAGGAGTTATGCCCCTTTTAAAATTCAAAAAAGCCAGATTTCATATTGTTTACACTCTAGCATCTTCATTTCATGAGCAACTATCTTTAAACTTGATAACAATGTTTATAACCATAAAATCTCGGCCAAGTTCGATTATGGCTGATATCTTACCATTAGGTCAGGAGTTATGCCCCTTTTAAAATTCAAAAAAGCCAGATTTCACATTGTTTGCACTCTAGCATCTTCATTATACCCCCACAAATGAAATTTGGGGGGGTATATAGGAGTCACCCTGTCGGTCGGTCCGTCGGTCCGTCGGTTAGTCTACAAATATTTGTCCGGAGCATTTCTCCAAAACTACTGTACTTATGTTGATGAAACTTCATAGGTAGATAGACCTTGATGAGAGGAAGTGCAGTGCATAAGAACCATAACTCTGCATGTATTTTGAAAGGAGTTATTGCCCTTTGTCATTTTTAATCTTTTGATTTTGTCCGGAGCATAACTCCAATACTAAAGTAGCTAGGTTGATGAAACTTCATATGTAGATTGATCTTGATGAGAGGAAGTGCAGTGCACAAGAACCATAACTCTGCACGTATTTGGAAAGGAGTTATTGCCCTTTGTTATTTTTAATATTTTGATTTTGTCCGGAGCATAACTCCAATACTAAAGTAGCTAGGTTGATGAAACTTCATATGTAGATGACCTTCAGGAACCTAAGATCCAAATATTTTAAAGGTTTTCCCTTTTTTTTGAGCATAACCAAAAATTGATGAAACTTCATATGTAGATTGATCTTGATGAGAGGAAGTGCAGTGCATAAGAAAACCACAATGTAAATTCTTAAAGACAGGTTTTTGCAAACAATAAATATGGATGTGAACCATAATTAGACTGCATTTTTATTCTCCTCAGCTACAGATCTGGGGGGCAAATTGTTTTCTTCTGTGTGTCTATGTGTGTCTGTATGTGTGTCTCTCTGTCTATCTGTCTGTCTGTCAAAACTTTTTAGCATTGTCCAAAACTTTTGAACCATTGCTCACACTAACTTTAAACCTTACATACATGTAGTCTTACACTCACGCAAACTTTTGAAACTGTATTCCTACACATGACAGACTTCCGGTGTGGGTATTGATCACCTTTAGTGATAATTTTTTTTTTTTGTTATGCTTATAAGCCCAAATCCTATGTGTGAACATTCGTTTTATGTGTCATGTGAATACATCCTGTGTCAAAGATGGGGGTGGGGGTATGAATCACCTTCAGTGATAGTTCTAGTTTCATGAGCAATTATCTTCAAACTTTATATCGATGTTTATAACCATAAAACCAATTTTTTTTTTAAAAAGCCAGATTTCACATTGTTTGCACTCTAGCATCTTCATTTCATGAGCAATTATCTTCAAACTTATAACAATTTTATAACCATAAAATTCCAATTTTGACATTGTTTATAACCAAAAAATCTCAGCCAAGTTCGATTTTGGCTGATATCGGACCATTAGGTCAGGAGTTACACCCCTTATATTATTTAAAAAAGTCAGATTGCACTTTGTTTGCACTCTAGCATCTTTATTTTTTAGGTCATTATCTTTAAATTTTATAACAATGTTTATTACCATCAAATTTTGGCTAAGTTGGATTATGGCTGAAATTGGACCCTTAGGTCAGGAGTTACACCCCTTTTAAAATTGAAAAAAGCCAGATTTCACTTTGTTTGCCCTCTAGGTCACCAGGTCAAATCTTAGAAAAACCTTGTGAACACTCTAGAGGCCACAGTTTTGGCCCAATCTTTATGAAACTTGGTCAGGATGTTTGTCCATATGATATATCAGATGGGTTTGAAATTGGGTAATGTGGGGTCAAAATCTAGGTCACCAGGTCAAATCTTAGAAAAACCTTGTGAACACTCTAAAGGCCACAGTTTTGGCCCAATCTTCATGAAACTTGGTCAGGTTGTTTGTCTACATGATATCTCGGATGGGTTTGAAAATGGGTCATGTGGGGTCAAAATCTAGGTCACCAGGTCAAATCTTAGAAAAACCTTGTGAACACTCTAGAGGCCACAGTTTTGGACCAATCTGCATGAAC
>CM037783.1:1724509-1746881 GCA_021229015.1 Solen grandis
TTGGGGGAAAATCCCCATAAGTTGATATCCATAGAATAGACACTGGTCAATGTTGCATCTATTGGGAAGTGTTTTCATTAAAACAACTGTGTTATCTTATGATTTTCGATAGAGATACTGATTAATCTGTAAGATATAATTCATATCTACTGTTGAAACTGTGAGTGATTTTGGTTTTCGATCTGTAATTGAAATATGAAGCAAAGTAGAACGTAAAACAGATAAAGATTTCCATGATGTCATGGTTACATTAAATGATTTGATGTGATTTGGCTTAGTTTTTGGTATTATCTGACAAGTTTAATGCAAAAACTATAAAATACAACATAAGATTAAAAAAGAAATTTTGTTTGTTTTGTGTGAATATGGAATATATCTCATCTCAAACTGATACAATTTTCATATTTTCACTTGCGCTACATACTCATAAAAATAATGTATCACGTCGATGAGACATATTCACCAAAGCAAACAAATATCTCCTCTTTATCTAGTTAAGCAATTTCACAAAACCTTTCACAGGCCTCCACACCTGTATCCCCTACACATTTCAATACATTTTTATCTTATGATTTTCGATAAGATACTGAAATATATCAGTGAGATATAATTCACAACTAGCTGTTGAAATTGTGAGTGATATAGAAATTGGTTCCAGTCTGTATATTGAAATATATAGCAAAGTAAAACGTAAAACAGATAAAGATTTCCACGTCACTATTACGTCAAATAATTCCAAGTGAATTGGAACCATTTTTGGTAATGCAAAATCTATAGAAAATAATATATTTATTAAGATAAAAAGAAAATTTGCTTGTTTTGAGTGAATATGGTATACAATTTTCATACTTTCACTTGCCCTACGACCTTGTGAAAATAGTGTAATTGTATCACGTCTCAATGAGATATATTCCATATTCACCAAAAGCAAACAAATATCCTCTATATATTTATTAAAGAAACTGAAATTCAGTCAAGAAAATTTCTTACAATTTTGTGAATACAAAGCATGCATACATTTCAGCTACTTGTCATCTTAATAAAAAATAATGTGATACTTTTTTACCACAAGTATAGAATTACCTAACAATGAAAATAGTTAGGTTAGACAGCTACAGCAAAAAAAATAGAGAATAATATATATTTTTGTCACAGGAGTTTGAAGTTCTATCAATAAATAAAAATAAAGTAAACAAGCATTCTGAAAATGTTGCTTTGGCAATACTAAGTCCCCTACTGGCAAATAGAAAACTAGGAATCCCTGCCCCTCTTCATGCTGCAAACAAGTCAATACTTTCGATGAAAGTCAAAACAACAATAAATATCAACTCCTAACACTCCTAAGAGCCTGAATAGCTAACTGGTGATTTTTGTACATGAATGAAAAAAAAAATCATAAACAATTTCCTTTAGGGTTAGTATCTTGGTAAGTTGAAATCTGACAAACTTGATCTGTAACTCATGGTGGTAGATTCACATACCAAATATTAGATCAATATCTGCAAGCGTTTAGAAAAAAGCACAGAAAACATGTATGTGACCGACAGATGGACGGAATGGAAACCTGTAGTCCCTTCGGTGACGTGGTAGGGGACTAAAAATTAGTCCCATATACTGCATAATAAAAGACACAACAAATGCAATGCTTTTTCTCCACTTTCCTGAGTTGTCAGTTTGTTGTTGAAGCCATTCGCTGAAGTCACACCACACAATTACTGCTTTGGGGGTAAATATTTTAAACATTTTATTTTGTGATATAATGTTTTAAATTGTGATAAATTGTTTCTTCTATTTCAATAGGTTTTTAATAAATTTACAGTTATGTTTATTTGAAATATTTCATATATTGCTATTCTAATATTAAATATCTAAAGGTGAACCATTTTACTTTTTCTAAACCTTTCCTATTTTGTCCATTTACATAAGGGAAACCACGACCAAATATTTTTTGCGAAAAAAATCTCTTAAAGTATGTTAAATGCCCATTTTGTTAGCTGCTAGGCAGTATTTACATTTAAGGGTCGCGTAACCCCTATGACGTCATTGATAGACCAAGTGTCATTTGCTTTCTTAATTTCATATAAATGTATGTAATCACTAATCATATTTAAAGCGTTTTAATCAAACATGTCATATTTGTTATTGTTCTAGTATAAAGTTAAAGGTTTTATCGAGTTGTTTCTGTGAAATTAATCCGTGAATTTGACGAATAAAATGATGTATTTGTGATTACGTAAATCAGATAGACTGTGAAATAAGAAGTTAAATTCAGAGATAAACAGAAGTTTTCAAGTGAATAGAGGTTAAATTTTTCATACTTTGAATACGTTTTCACCACTTTGACATGACATATTCCTATACTTTGGTGTTAGTAGTGCAACCATGGTTAATTTAATTCTCTCCTTCCAGAACATTTATGAACATGACGCTTGTTTGTAATGCACATTACAAAAAAGCAAGCAATAAACCAGAACTTTTACTCGTTGAAATACAGGAAGAAATGAAAATACGGAATTAGTAGTACTTTCTTTCTTTCACGCATTTATTCCTGTCTTCCTTTATATCATAATTCCATTAAAAAAAACAAAAAATTTTTATTGTCAGTCCATAACTATTCATTCGTCAATAAATCAAGTTTTAGGTAAATATTTTCTCATGTCATTTTCAGATAATCAGAATCACATTCACTTCTATACCCCACAAAGACAGAACTTATAAAATTGATTTGATTTGAATAATAATGGAACAACAAACCTACCTATTTCCATAGACATATTCACCAACTGCATATGTCTTTGCTATATCTTATATATTTGCACTAATAATTCCCTTTACATTATCTTGAATGAAACTTGCCGATCTTAAATGCATTAATTATGACTTAACCTTTGTCATTATTGACTAATTGATAATGTTTCGCCATCTAAGAACCTGACTGTAAGCGTCTACTCACATCTCAAAGTGACTGGCTTGACAATATGTCACACATCAATTAACCCGGGTAACCCTTTTATTACCCCTGATTGACCCAAACAGGAAATTAAATAATCATACCAAACCAAAAAGTTAATTCTTATCAGTAGATATGTTAGGCATTTTACTCATTTAGAAACATGGTCTTTGTGGAAACCCAGCGCAGATACAGGATTTTAACGGAAAATAAGAGGGATTTTGATATGAAGGTATGTAAAATGTTTATTAACGTTACTCTTATTCAGGACCTTTATGTCAATATTATCAAATATTGTTTTAGAATACATCCTGATATGACATTTTTTCATTATGCTCCCCCCCCCCCCCCCCCAATCACTATTCAGTATATAATTTACATAAAGCGACCAATTTTATAAAGTCTGAATAAAGAATATATCTAAATTTTTTTTGATAGGAATATTAATTAATTGAGCTATATATTTTCACCTTTATTCATTCATTGTTATCTTGGATTTACCTTGAAATTAGTTACAGTAACTGTGAAATGTTCAATAAGATATATAGTGCTGGCAGAGTTTTGTCTATTGATGACGTCATAGCAGAGGGAGAGAGAACTTTTCTCACCTGGGTAATTTTTGCAACTTTCAATGGCCAATTTTATACAAACTACAAATAATTTTAACATATTTTTTGTACTGAAGGTCTTACAATAATGTATTCTAATAATGAAAATGAAATCTTTGTGGATGACCTTTAAAACAAAATATAATTATAACTTGGGAAAACCCATTAGGGGACGTCACTTTCACTTCCCCCTGAGCTATAATTGTCTGACGTCAAAAAATTTTGCAACGACGACTAGTGTTGCTCAGAAAATGAACAAAATTGTTGGGGTTATTCCTGTAAAATGGCAGATTGTTTTGGGTGCATTTTAGTATTCTTTATCGAGTAGGCTCAATAGATTATTTCATTCATTATTTTGATCTTATAAAAAAACCCAAAGGGGGGCGGGGTTTGGGCAAAAGGGCCCGTTGCATTTCCTTGTGTTTTTTTTTTATATGTGGGGTTATCTTTTACTATATTATATTTATTTATTGATAAAAATTTAAAGCCCCATGATTTTTTTTTTTACTTTGCTATGATATAAATTTAAATTTGAAAATTTTTTGGAAAAATTTACAAATGAAAAATTTGAAAGTTTTTTATATTTTCCCCCAACTGAGACTAAATTTTTTAAACCCAATGAAATAAATAATACCCTCAAATGTAAAAAATATATTAAATACTGCGATAAAATGTTCCCAAAATTTCCCATTAGCTTTTTAAATAAAAATTTTAAAATTTATGTTATTTAATTTGTACATGAATATTTACAAAGTAAAGAGTTAACATTATTAACACGGAAGTAAAAGACTTTAAAAAATTAAAAATTACCTTAATATCAATATTTTTCAGTATGGTTAAGTAAATTTTTTGGACTTTGGTAATTGTGGTCGGGGATTTAACCCAAAGGGCTTTCGATTTGAAAACGACTCTCTAAAATCAGCCCCTGGGACTATTTTTAAAATGAAAAATATGAGAAAGTGTTTGTGGTTTTTGGATTAAGAAAATATTGGGGTCCCCCTTTCCCGGGCAGT
Organism: Solen grandis; assembly: GCA_021229015.1. Classification (NCBI taxonomy): domain Eukaryota; kingdom Metazoa; phylum Mollusca; class Bivalvia; order Adapedonta; family Solenidae; genus Solen; species Solen grandis. The sequence goes on from CM037783.1 coordinate 1,729,081, forward strand.
GAATGAATTTTTTTTAAGTCCTGCAGTCTCATTCTGTGGGGATGTCCACAACCCCGATTAAACCCCTTGTTTAAAGTAGTTTCGTAAGACCCCCGATTTGCCCCCACATCCCCAAAAATTCAGCTTTTAAAATTTAAAGATAGATAACAGGTATTTTAAACGAGGGCCAAAGAGGCCCTGAAAAGCTCCCGATTATTTAAAAGAGCAAATTTTTTATGACCCCTTTTTGACCCCCCAAAAACCAAAATTTTAAATTGTCCAAAATTTTTTGGTAATAAAATTTCCCAAAAGTTTTTTTGAAGAAAGGGCCCAAAAATTGACCCCTTTTGGGGGTTTAAAAAGGGTTTTTTTTAAGATTTGACCCCTTTTACCAAAATTTTTGACCCCAAAATGACCCAAATTGAACATGTTGAGCTCAGGTGAGCTAAAAAAGAGGAGAGCAAAGTCTAAAGTCAATCCAAGCTTAATCAATATTTAGCGCCATCACAGAGTGTGATTAATACCTCAGAAACATCACTGTTTCATATATCTTACATTAACTTTCATTGAGAATTTTCAGTTTTAAGTAGTTGTGTTGGGATGGCATGAATGCAATGAATCTTATGACAGAAACATTTTAGAGCCATAATTCTATTAATGATAGGGAAGCAAAATGCAAGCTAGATAACAAAAGTCAGCTCAATAATAATAAGAGAAAAGTCCTGAAAACCTAAATGAATCAAGAGATATTCTTAGCCCAAAATGAGCAAATGAAAGCTAAACACAAAACTTGGTCTGTACTTAACATTGTACACCCAAAAAAAAAAAAAATGAGTTCTAAACAAGTAGTTATAAAAATCTGCTACACTGGTATTTTGGAATGACTGAAATGAACATGGATAAAATTACATGCCTGTATGTGGTGGTGACATAAAGAAAATGGTCAAAAATAGTAAATAAACCCAATAGCATTGCCACAGATAATTGGATTTGCAGGCCATGGGTTAGTCATGAAATAAGAATTAAATTTACCCCCGGTGCTCTAAGGTCTTTATGTTGAAGCCTAAAGTTGGTGATATCGTATCTATATCTTCCCCATTGAATTTTTTCAGTATAGTTGTTTTGCCAGCATTGTCCAAACCACTAGCAAAAGTTAAGGTTCCTATGGTGATTGTAGCTAGTGACTTCTTCATAGATGCATCTATATTAGAAACAAGAGGGCCAAGATGGCCCTGAAGACGCTCGCCTGAAAAAAATGCAATGCTGTACAAGTTCTATATTATAGCATAGATGTAATTAATACACAAAACATGAGCTCATTATGGTAAAAAATTGGAGGTCAAATTGACTGAGAGATCATGACTATCAACATGTCATGAAAACTTCAAAATGATTGCTTAAGAAATGAAGATTTTAGAGAAAAAACAGTGAAACCTGGCTTTTTTTAAATTTTAAAAGGGCCTTAACTCCTGCCCTAAGGGGCCATATCACCAAAATTGAACGGTCTAAAATTTTTGGCTATTACATTGTCATAATTTAAAATAATTGCTTAAGAAATGAAGTTTCTAGAGGCAAACAAAATGATTGGCAATTTAAAAAATTCCAAAAAAACAAAAAAAAAAAAAAAAACTTTTTGGCTGATAATTAAACTTGGGGAGTTCAGGGATAAACTTTTTCAAAAAGTTTGAACTTATTTTTTAAGAGATAAAAAAGTTAGGTGCAAACAATGTGAAATTTTTGGGTTTTTTTTAATTTTAAAAGGGCCATAACCCCTGCGTTTTTGCCTATATCACCCAAACTGAATTTGCCCATAAGTTTATGGGCTTTAACATTATCAAAAAGTTTGAATATGATTGTTTAGAAATGAAAGCTAGAGCCAAAGAAGGAGAATTCTGGCATTTTCTAATTAAAGGGGGCCAAATTTCTGCCCTAAGGGGCCAAATATAAACCATAACCCAAACCCGGCTAAAAGATTGGGGGCTATAAACATTGTCATAAATTTTTGAAGATGATTGCGAAGAAATAAGATGCTAAGGTGAAAATGGGGACACGGGGACATTCAATAACCCCAAAAGCTCATTCTGAGCACATGTGCTAGGTGGCTATAAAAGTTAAGATTCAGAAATAAGGGCCCTGTGGTGGATATACAGGAAATATTTGCATCCATTTTTGAAATGAATTTTTTCTTTTATAAAATTTATGCTTATTAAATACAAAAATGAAATTTTTAAACACAAAACATCGATGAAGCATACCCTCTTTTTTAAGGCACAGCAGGGTTTTTTTCATTAAATGTCACCTTCATGTTTGCGCTGTTATTGAGTATTACCCCCAGTATATGGACAAAGGGGCCCCCTAAAATGAATTGTAAGTTATAATTGGTAACCTTGAAAAACATGGGGGGGGTTATGGAAAAAGCCTTCAACACACTGGAGGGTTTTAATAGTCTTGCAAAACACATGGGGGGGGGGGGGGGGGGGGGGTTCAGCCTTGAAAAAACACAAAAGGGTTTTGTCAGTTTTGAAAAAACCCAGGGGGGCTTTGGTCAGCCTTGCAAAACACATGGGGGGGGGGGGGGGGGTCCTTTGCAAAAACACTAAAGGGTTTTGTCAGTCTTGAAAAAACCCAGGAGGGGCTTTGGTACCCTTGAAAAAAATGAAAGGTTTTGGGTAACCCTTTCAAAAAAAAGGAGAGGTTTAAATATCATTTGCAAAACAAGATTAAAATTAATTTGTTCGGGTTTATTTATTTTGATTACTTGATAAAGTCACAAGTGCTCCCCCAAAGTAAATATGTATGTATGAAGCCAATATAAAAATAAGCTTTTTTACATAATTTTTTTCTCTCCGTTTTATTTATTTGTTTGTTGGGTTTAATGGTTCTCCCCATTTTTTTAAACCCCCCAAACAAAGGATCTTCCAAGTCAATCTAGTTGATCAACCCTTTAACCATGCCAAATGGGCATTGCAGCAGTCATATCATGGTCAAAATGAAATTAGTGTTTAAACTCTAAGGGCAATGTGATTTAATGTGGATTTTGTTTCTGTTTATATAATGGGGGTTTTAAAATTTTGATAGTGTTGCAGGGTGTTGGGGGTTTGTCAATGATTTATGAAACAATAAAGTTTGAAAAGAGAATTTGTTTTTTTTGGAAAATAATTCAAAGAATCGTTTTTAAAAATCACTGTCCCCTGAGTGTTTTTTTTTTGTAAAAAATATACAGAGAAATATGCAGCTTTTCCCCCCTGCCGGGAAAAAATTTTTTCCCCCAAATTTTTTCTTTTTTCCCCTTCATAATAATGAGTTTACAAACCAAATGTGGCATGGCCCACTGTTGTGTTAAATTTTTATTTCTTAAAAAAACTGTGCAAACATTTATTGAATGTCATTTTTTTATTATTTTTTCATGCATAAAATTTCATTAAATTGGGAGTAAAATACTTACCCCTTCCTAGGGGCCCCTGGCCATTTTCCCCTCCCAGAGCAAAGAAACAAGGGGCCATGGGGCCCCTAAATCGCTCACCTGATTAAAATAGCAACAATGTTGGATTTTTCTATTGAATATTTTTTGACTCACATGCCCACTCTCGGCTTGACCAAGTTTTTGGGAAAACCCGTTTCCAACCCAAATTTTTTCATAAAGATTGGGGAAAAAGGGGGCCTTAAGTTTTAAAAGGTTTTTCTAAAGATTTGACCTATGATACTTTTGCCCAATGCCCCAATTTTCAAACCCTGTCAAGATTTTAGGAAACAAACATTCTGACCAAGCTTCAAAAAAGATTGGGCCAAAAATGTGGCCTCTAAGTTTTTAAAAAGGGTTTTTAAAAGTTTTGACCTCATGACCACTTTTTGACCCCACAGACCAAAATTTCCCGTTTTCCCCAAAATTTTTTGGAAAAAAAACTTCTGAAAAGGGTTTCAAATAGGGGCCCAAAAAAAATGTGGCCTCTAGGTGTTAACAAGGGTTTTTCTAAGTTTTTGCCCCTCATGACCTATTTTTGACCCCACATGACCAATTTCGAACCTGTCCAAGTTTTTGGAAACAACTTTGCCCAAGTTCATAAAGTTTGGGCAAAAAGTGCCTATAGAGTGTTAAACAAGGTTTTCAAAAGATTTGCCCTCATACCTACTTTTGACCCCAACATGACCCAAATTCAACTTTTAAAAGATTTTATGGAAAAAAACATTGACAAGTTTCATGAAGTTTGGGGGGCCAAAAATGTGACCCAGAGTGTTAAAAAGGGTTTTTAAGATTTGACCTCATGAACTTTTGCCCCCACGACCCAAATTCGAACTTGTCCAAGATTTTATGGAAAAAAAACAATTTTAAACCCAAAGTTTCATAAAGTTTGGGCCCAAAAATATTTCCTCTAGAGTGTTAAAACCCAAAATTTTTGACACGAACGACGCCATCGGAGTCAGGCATCACAAAAGTTCCCCTTGAGCCGTGGCTCAGGGAGCTAAAACATGGTCTGTAAGGAAGTATTTTTAAGTAAAAAAAGTAAATTTTAAATTGGGTTTTTTGGGGCATCGCTTAAAAGTTTGACCCCTTTTGATTAAATTTATTTTTATAAATAAAAAAATGAAACAACCCTGTTCCCTCAATGCTATCAGTGACTGTTTTTTTATTTGATCTAGGGGTACAATCTAGATTTACAGACTGACGAAATTTATGCAAAGGTTGGCACCAAAGCAGTGGGTGATTCTAGTTGATTTCGGCATGAAGCTACTTTAAACTGGAAACGTGTGTCGCACATTTAAAACCCCATGTTCGCGGGTTTTCTTTGGGGGTTACTTGTTTTTCTGAGTTTTGATGCCCCGGGGAAAAAAAAAATGCAAATGACCGCCATCTTGAATTTGTGACGATAATCTTCAAAATAAAAAAAGTTTTTGAAAATATGTGAAAACGGCTAACAAATCGATGAAAAGGTGGGTTGAGAAATGAACTAGACAATGTGTGTTAGTATTTAACTTGATGTAAAAAAACCCAGCGCCTTTTTTTAAAGATTTTCTTTTTTGGTTTATGTGAGACTTTTTAGCGAAGCAGTAAAAATCACCTAAAATTTAGCCCCCTTAAAATTAGCAAAGGATCTTAATTCGTTTTGATAGACAAAACCTTTGCGTTTCTTATCCCTTATGAAGCTCTAAAGCAAATTTTCAAATTCAATACATTTGTTTTTTTTTTTTTTTTCTGACACATTTTTTTCTTTATTTTCTTAAAATAAATAAAATGTTGTCATTTTTGTCTCGAAAAGACAAAAAAAAACAAGATTTTCTCTAAACAAGTGAGTCGATGTAGTGAAATTCTGTGTTAGTATCAATTTTAAATTTGATTACCACTCCTGTTTTCGGGAGATCTTGTTTTTATGGGTTGTATCGGACTGTTTAATGAAGCGTTTAAAAAAATCCCCAAACAATGTGGGTTTTCCCTCGGGAACATTGTGTCCCTGCATTTAAGCAGTTTGAAAAAGAATTGACTAAAAAATCGATCTTTTGAAAAATTTAAATTAAAGCATAATTTTTTGTAGGTACAAAATAACCAAATCACACCCCACACCCCACTTTTATATTTATAAATATATTTTTTTTTTTTTAAATATTTATATATTTTTTTTTTTTTTTTTTTTTTGGGGGGGGGGGGGGGGAAAATAAAATATAAAACGTGCAATTTAATAATTTTCCCGAGCACTTTCGACTATACTCTTCATCGGGGAGTGTCGAATGCTATGAATTCAAAACATTAACTTAAGAAAAATTATGAGTCTTAAGCACTTATGCGTTAATTTATATATGTTGCAAGTTTTGTAGTCTTATTTCTTATTGATTTTTCTTTTTGTGTACTGCACTCAGACCATGAGATCATTATAAAAAATGTTTAAGGCAACACTTAAAATACTTTACAAGTTAGCACCACACAAAAATTAAAATCCAAAAAAAATAAAAAAAGGGGAAAATAATCCAAAAAACCAGTTTATTCTTGCACAATGCACCCATGAGATTTTTCCACCTGTAGTTTCAAAGAAAACCCTCAAATACTTTTCGTTTAGCCAGACAAAAATGAAGTCTGAGTTCAAAAAAGGGCAATAACTAAGGAAAAAGAGAAACGAGTTATCTTTTTGTGCATGCACTAAACCTTTGAGATCTATGAATTTCCGTCAAACTAAAATGTTTCGAGTTATGCCCCAGCAAAAATTAAAGTCTAAAAAATCAAAAAGGGGAAATAACTCAAAAAAATAAAACAGGTATCATTCTTAGCACTGCATACAAATCCATGGATCTTTCCATCTTGAATTTCAAAGCATATCTCAAATATTTTTATGTTATGTTTGAAAAAATAAGATGAAATCAACAAAGGACAATAACAGGAGAAAAGAAAGGGGGGTTTATCATTTATGTGAACGCACTCTCTAAATGAGTCTATTATCTATAAAGTTTTAAGTCACACCTCAAATACTTTTTGATTTATGCCTGGACAAAAATTAAAGACTAAAAAATAAACAAAGGGGAAATAACCAGAAAATATGAAAGTCAGAGTTTCTTTCTTGTGCATGCACTCCACCTCAAGTGACTTCCAGTTTTAATTTTTAAAAGGTGATATAAAATCTTTTTGGTTATGGTCTGGAAAAAAATAAAATCTCAGAATCAACAAAGGGTAAAAACTCAAAAAAATTCAAAAGTGATTACATTCTTGTGCATGCACCCCCTCATGTGATTACCAGTTTTAAGTTTAAAGGTGATCCCTCAAAATTTTTCGATTATGCCCGGGACAAAAAAGTGTGACCCCGAGACGACGCCGACACGACCCCGCGACGGAAAAAGTGTCCCTATGCCCCCTGCCTTTCATGAAGGCGAAAAAAAAATTTTCCCCCTTTTTTCAAAACTATGGATCTTTATAAAAAACCCCTTGTTTTTTTTCTTCATTATAGATTTTTAACCCCTTTTCCCCCTTTAGGGGACCCCATGAAAAAACCTAGGGGGAAAAAGCATAAAACCGATCAGCCTCGAAAATCGCAGGCTGATCGGTTTTTGCTTTTCGCTGTACCAGTGGGGGGGAAAAAAATGAGGGTTTTTTTTTTTTTAAATTTGGGAAAGGTTTAAAAATTTTGGTTTTTGCAGGGGGTTTTATGGGGTACCTATTGGTGCTTTAAAAAATATCTATATGGGGAAAAAGGGTTTTTTAAAAGTAATTTCAGTTTTAAAATAACTTCATTTTTTGGTTTCATTCCTTTTTTTTCAATTTTTTTTCTGATCCTTGTTTTTTATGTTTTCTAACTAATCGAATGAAATGTAAACACAGGTGAAAAAAATTAAAATTTCCCTTTTAAAATGGGGTTGGGAATTTAAAAAAAAAAAAAAATACAAAAACACATTTATATATTTAAATCGATCAAAACCCTTTTTTTATGTTTTTTTTCTTATGTTTAAAAATTATTTGCAGTTTTTTTTTGCCCATTTTTTTTTTTCGTAAAAATTTTTTGGCCCCCTTTTTCCGTATAAAATTTAAATTTTTAAAAACTTCGAAAACTTAAAAAACTAAAAAAAAAATTAAAGGGCATAATTATGTGGCGGTTTCTGTTCAAATTTTTTTAAAACACAACAAACACAATTTTTTTTTTTCGGGCTATTTTTAAAAAAAAAACTTTAAAAATTTTTAACCCGGGAAAAAAAAAATTAAAATTTTTATTTTTCAAACTGCCTGAAAAACAAAAATTTACACCCCCGATTTGAATTTAATCAGTTTTTCCCAAAAAAATTTTTGGGTTTTATTTAAAAAACCCATTACTCAAATAAAAAATTGTTATTTCGGAAAAAAAAAACCCCGGGTTATTGATTTTAAAAAAGGGCCTCGATTAATATTTAAAATAAATAGCTAAGAAACCGAAATTGTAGTAATTACCGCACTCTAAGTTTTTTTAAAAATAAATATCACTTTTTTAAAGGGGCCTATACCCCCTTTTTTCCCTAAAAGCCCAAATTTTCCCTTTTTTAAAAAAAATTGCAAAAAGGAATTTGATGAAGCTTTTTATTGATCAGGGGTTTTTAAAAGGGGTTGAATTTTTTTAAAACTGAAAAAAAATAATTTTGATAAAAACATTATAATATATTTCAAAATTAATTTACTAAAAAAAGGCCCTTTTTTGAAAGTATTAAAAAAAAAAAACATATTAGGGCCTTAAAAATTCGGGCTTTTTTAAAAAATTTTTTTTTAAAAGTTTTGAAGTTTAGTTAGGAAATTTTTAATTTTTCGCTTTTTTAAATTACCCAAAAAGATAAAATTTTAAAGATAATATTTTCTAGGAAAATCTTTTTAGAAATGAAAGTTTGCCCCCCAGCACTGTTGTACCCACAAAACTTATCAACAGTATCGCCAAATTTTTCGATAGCAAAACCCCAAAGATCAGAAAAAAACCGATAATACCCAAAGGTGCAAAAGGGGAAATATTACAGGGTTTAAAAATTTCATTTTTAGAGTTTTTTCCCTCTAGGATTTTCATTTTTAAATTTTTGGAAAAGGGGGGTTTTTTTAATTTTTTAGTGTAAAAATAACCCAGGGGGTTTTTGGGGGCCCAATAGCTTAATGTGATTGTTACATGGTTTTGTACCCACTGTTCAGAGGGGTGTTAAATCCCCCCCCAAACCCCTTTTTCCCTTTTTTAAAAACTTTATAAAAAAATCAAGAGTGGTCAAGCCCTGTGTGTTTTTGTCCTAGAATTTTTTGTCGTTTTTTTAAAATTTTTTATTTGGGGGGGAAAACGACAAAAATCGAAAACCCTAAAAAAAACACTACCCACATTCTGCTGGAAATCGGGCCCGGGGAAATTTTTAGCTGTTTAAAGTCAATAAAAAAAAAATGATGCATTTTAAAACCTGAGTAGAAGAAAAACTTTTTCTTATCCATAAAAAACTAACTTACGGTAAAATTTTTTTTTTTAAAACCCCAAATTCAATAAAAAAATTTTTGTACAAGAAACTCCCCCCTTTTCTGTATATTGTTGAATAAACAAAAGCTTTTGGGGTTTTTTTTTTTAAAATGGTTGAAAAAAAAAACCCCCCTTTTTTTTTAAAAAAATTTTTTAAAAAAAAATATCGGGAAGGGGGGAAAAGTGTTTCCCCCGTGACTGATACTTTTTCTCTGGGGATTTTTTGGTGTTTGTTATTGTATTAAAAAATTTTCACATGCCCACAAAATTTTAAGATGATCGGTTGTTTTTGATAATTCCCTTTTAAAAATTTTTTGCCTTCTACGATTAAAAAATTTATTTACTATAGAAAATTTTTTAATAAACTTAAATGAAGGCATTTCAAAAAAATTTTTTGGGGAAAATTTTAGGGGTTTTTGGGTTTTGGGGCCCAAAGAAAGGGGGGGGGAGTGTTCCCCGGTCAAGTACTTTCCTTGCCCCAAACAGAAAAAATGAAGACAGACTTTTGGAAACTTTGGGGTTAAAATTCATTTTAAAAAACCTGTAAAACCTTTTTATATTGCACCCTAAACAGCCCAAAAAAAATCGACAGTCAGTTTTTAAAGGAACTCAAAAAATCTTTAGAACTAAAAAAAAACCCTTTAAAAGGGAAAACATTTTGGATATTGGGATTTAATTTTCCCCAAAAACTCTCTTGGGGCATGATCAGGGTCCAGAAATAAAAAGGGGAGCCTTCAAATTTTTAATGAAGATTTTGTTGATTTACTTTCAATTTGAATCTTACCCGTGGTCATAAAAGACCAGAGGAGAAAACACATGGACTTTTTTCAAAACCCCAAATTAATTTTAAATTTTAAAAATTTTTTAAAATCTCCCGGTATTGCAGATCACTTTTGTCTCTATTTTTGCAGATATAAACCCGCAGGAGAAAAAACCCAACCCCCCAGACATGTTTCCCCCCCCAAGAAAGCAGACGGGGTGTTTTAAAAATTTTTGGGCCTTTTAAAAAAAAATATTTTGAAAAACCATGTATTAAATCAGGGGGAAAAAATTTGGTTTTTTAAATTTTCAAATGCATTTTTTTCAGGTAAGAAAAATTTTTCCCAAAAAAGAATAGGCAAAAAAAAGGGCATTCCCTGGGTCACCCCCCTTTATAAAAAGGGTTTTGGGAAAAAAAAATAAAAAATTTTTTCAGATCAAGAAGGAAGGGGAAAAAACAAACGAGGGCGGGTTTTCTAAAAAAAAAAAAAAATAAAAAAAAAAATTAAAAGTCTTATAAAAAAACATTGAAAATATTTTAGGGGGGAAGAAACTAGACGAAAAAAAAAGAAAAGCTTTAATTCAAAAAAAATTTTCAGCCCCTTTTAAAAAAGCCCAACAGGAGCAAAGGGATTCCCCCCCTATTTACAAAATTTCAGGTTCCCTAAATCAGACAAAGGAAAAAAAATTTTTAAAAGCGTTTCGTCATATTCACCCGATGAACCCATCCACTTGTCAAACTTTCTTTTTTACTATTCAAATATTTTTAAAAACCCAAAAAAATTTTTTTTTTACAGGGAAAAAACCCCCCCAGCCTTTAAAAAATTTTTTAAAATCAGGGAGTGGGGAAAAAAAATTTTAAAAAAAAATTTTTAAAACCAGATAAAACCGGCCAGAAAATAAACCCCCAATTTTTAAAAAAAAATTTTTCAAAAAATCTCCCAATCTTTCTAAAATTTCCAAAAACTCTTGTCAGGCCCCCCCAAGGGATGGGCATCTGCAAATGACCCCCCTTTCAAAAAAAAGGGAAAAAAAGAAGATCCCGCAAAATTATAGCCCAAAATTTTAATTTTATTTTTTGTAAGGGGTTTTTAAAATATTGTAGCTTAAAAATTTAAAAAAACCTTCAAAAAGAAAATTTCTTTATAATTTCGCTGGTTTTAGAAAAAAACCCTTCCTTGGGAAAAACAACTCCGCAAAAAATTCGACCAACTAGCGGAAAAAAAGTTAATGGCAAAAAGATTTAGTTCTTTTAGATTTTTTTAAAGTTTTTACAAGGTCCCGCCCCTTAAAAATTTTTGTACAAATTACGGAAAAAGGGTCAAAAAATTTTTTCCCCTTTTTGGATAAAAACCTTTTTTTTTAGGCAGAAAAACAAAAAAAAAGTTTTGGAGGGAGGGGGGGGTCATCAAAATCCCCTAACCAGGGGTATCAGGGATTGTCTTTTGGCCCCCCCTTTTTTCTTTATTTTTTAAATTGAACTTCCAGATCCATAACTTCCCCAAGTTGTTTTTTTGCAAGTGACCCTGCCTTTACCTCTTAAACAACAAGGGACGTATTTCACTTAGGGAAAAACCTCGACAATGGTTTTTTGGGGAAAAAAAATGGGAAAGGGGAAATTTTAAACCCCTAAACATTTTTTTAAATTTTCTAAAAAAAGAAAGTTTCCCCTTTTTTACGATTACATGGAAAGCTTTTTAAAAAATGGAAAATGCCAAAAAATTAGGAGTTTCAATACAAAAAATTTCCTTGGGGAAAAAAAATATTGACAAAATTACTTTTTCTGCTAAAAAAACTTTGGTTTTTTCCCCCACAAAAAACCCCGACAAAGAATAAAAAGGAAATTTTTTGAAGACTTTTTTAAAAATTGGGGTTTGACCCCAAATAAATTTGCCTCCCCATTGGGTTCTAACAACTTAAAAGATAAAATAGAAAAAAAACAAGCAGGAGTCTGATGGGGTTTTAAAAAAATATTTTTATTTCGACAGTGGGGCACCCCATGGGGGGAACTTGATGGCAAAAAACCTTTATAAGACCCTGATGTACCAGTTCCCTTTTTTTTTACAAAATATAAATAACCCCTTTTTTCTGGGCCCCTTACCTGAATCTTTAAAAAACCAGCGAGGGTATCCCGCCCCTTTTAAAACCCCTTTTTCTTTTCAGGGGGGAATTTTACTCCAGTAGCTACTTTAAATATTCCTTTTTTTCCTTTTTCAGTGAAATTTGGAACGCTTTCCCGAAAAAATAGTTTACAAAAAATTTTTTTTTAGCATTTAAACAAAAGCCCCTTCGTTTTTGATAGAAGGGGGGCCCCGAACAAAAAAAAAGGGTTTTTTCCAGATCTTAAAAACCCAACATTTCCTTTTTTGAAAATTTTTCCCCCCAAAAAAAATTTTTTTTTTTAAAAGTTTTATCCCCTTTTTCCCAAAAAGCCTGCCCGAATTTTCCCCCAAAGGGGGGTTTGTGCAGTTATATAGATAGAAAAGTAGATAGATATGGTTTAATTAAATCATTAAAAAATAATTATTATTATTTAAAAGTTGCATATTTTTTTTTTGTATTTGTTTTTGGGGTTTTTGAATACATCGCTTTACCAAAAAAAAAAAAAATCCAAAAAAACAGCTTTTTTAAAAAAACTTTGTTTTGGGGGGGGGGGGGGGGGGGGGGGGGGGGGGGGGGGGGGGGGGGGGGGGGGGGGGGGGACCTTTATTCACAACAAAATTTTTCCCCTTTTAAAATAGACCCTGCACAGACATTATTGATTAAAAAATAAAGAACATTCCACTGCAGTATTCTGGTTGAAGAAAAGGGATGTGGGTGAAACGTCTGACAAATGACCATGCTGTATACGTAGTTTTACTTTTTTTATGTGATGAATCATGACCAGAAATAAACATCAAAATTATAAGTTGTCATTTTTTGAAATAAACATACAAAATGGGAAACAAACAACTAATTTTTATGTGAAAAATTTCGATGTTTATAAAAGGATACAGCATCAACAACGCACTTCCTTCTCTTTCTGTTCATTTTCTTGAGAATTGTAAGTAACCCATGTTCAGCCGGTTTGTTTGGGATGTAGCTCTTCTATTTTAAAGGGAAAGAGTCATTAACTAGCGGAAAGGTCGGAATTCAATAAGTTAAGCTTGGGGAAATATAAATACATTGAAATTAAACTCAAGAATTATTTCAAATTTTTGGGCTTCTATGTGTTCTCCATCAAAGTTCTAGGAAAAAATTATTGTGTCAAAGCTTAAATCTAATGAATTTATTTAAGCTTAAAGATACATTTTTAAGAGAAATTCATTACTTTTTTTGGGTAGATTCTTCTCAAAGATGGCGACTGCCCAGGGAGAAAATCTGGTTTTTTTGAAGTTACCGATCCGACAAACCACCAAAAGGATTCACTATCTACAAAGTCACTGCAAAGGTTACATATCTAAAAAATTTAAATATGACTATTGTTAACTTAAAACATTCTGAAATTTCAAAAGACCTGTTTTTAATGTTAAAGTTCTGTTTTTTACACTTCCTGTCAGCTGTCGTCTAGTCAGCTGTAAGTAAAAAGTAAAACGTCATGTATGTAATAGATGATAGCTTATTTACCATGGTATAGTTGAAATTTCTTTGATTTTAGTAAAATCTCAAAATACCTTGATTTATCAATTTTGGAAAATTTTATCGCCACATGTATTAAATTGCGAACTCCTAGTTCCTATGTCTCAGCATTTATTGGTTACATTCACACTGGTTCATCTTTACATCAGGGATAAGTTAGACTAAAAATTTTTTAGGAGGAAGTCACTTCTCCATCATATTTTTAGGGAGAAGTTTGAAAAAATGAGAAGTGTTTTTTATCTTTTTTTATTGCACGTATTTAAAAAAAAAATGTACTTTATTTGTATGTAAAAATGTTTCAGATAAAATCAAAGTTTATATTAAATTTTGTCATTAAGATCTAAGGGTAAGATGAGTAAAAAATTATCAATGACATGAAAATCCCAAATTTTATGAATTTTAACACCTGCAACTATTTACAGCTTTGGGTGACACAGGTAATTGTCAAAATTTATGCCATGATCCTTGCATTCCAGTGAAGGATAAAAATTTACTATGCATGTACATTTATTACCCCAAATATTAAAAAAAAAAATGCAGAAATTATTATCTAAAATTATGAACAAAATCTATTCAGAAAAAAAAAAAGTGCCAGATATTTCTATCAGTGTAATTTTTCAAAAGAAAAAGGATTTAAAAAAGATCATATATTGTTTTAATTTTCATTTTAAAAAAATCATTGAAAATCCACGGGAAAACTGGTGACATTTGAAACACAACTAAAATCTGGTGCTTTTTTTTTTAAAAACTTGTCTTGAAATAAGTTTCAATTAACTCTACAAAATACTATACATCTGTCTTTTCAGCTTATATTCTCAATCAAAAGTATTGTTTTTTATTTTTTCACAAAACAAAATCGGCAAATTTGACACCAGAAAGATCGGCAATCTGGATGTAAATAAGCAGACATTTAATGCAAGTTTTAAAATAAAATATGAAGTAAATATAAAATTAAAGTTATGAAGGTATTTTTGTCTCAAATTGTGAGTTATTCTATCTGAAAAAAAACACGAGATAATTGTCTATTTATCATTCTTTTTATGGATATTTGGTAGCTTGTTGACACAGTAGCTTCGGCTGAGACAGATGACATTTAGCAAGCTGGTACTCGATTTCTCTATTACGCTTTGTAAATGTCAATTAGAGAAGTGGGCGGAGCAAATGTTGCCGAATTTGCATACGGCATATTACACACATGGACCTTACATGGCCTAAATGAGCACCACATGACGTCTGCCTACACGCTGTCGGCAAATGGTAGAAATCACACCTTGATGCACACAGCCATGTTTCGGACGTACATTAAGGCCATGATAGGGAACTTTTACCGAAAGTTATAGGGCGAAGTTTTTTCGCTCTTCATTTTTTCTGAGGCGAAGTTTATTGACTGAAGGCGACATCTTCGCCCTAGTCGCCCTCTAGCTTGATCCCTGTTACATCTAATCTATATAGAACACCAACGGTAGTTTGATTGCCATTTTATTGGCGGTTATAAACCAGAAACTGTTGTAAACCTGAAGCCTAAAAATAGTAAAATATAATTTAAAACATTTTGTTAAACATAGTTCACAGACACAAAGTAATAAATACTAAATAAATCGAGGATTTCACATTTCATTGCGAGAAATATTTTATGTGGAAAATACATAATATTCAAATCACTTTTAAAAGTACAAATATAAACTTACCAGGCATGTCTAATTAAACTTATACTTAAATATAGTAATGCTGGAAGGTAAGAGCGATGTAAAGTATAGCAGATTGCAACAGAATCAAAATATCAACTTGCGTCAACAATGATTAATGGGTGAATGAATAGTAAGAAAGGCGGATGCTTATTAGCGGGAAAAAGGGTCAAGGGACATGGCCAACCAATCAGGGTATTTCCTTAAAATGCCTTTGACCTTTTGCTAAAACTATATAACCTTAGATTCTTGCTATAATGACTTGCTTTTAGTTTCAAGTGGTATCCCCTTAAATCATCCTGTGCTATTTTAAATGGAAGCGAGTCAAAACATACCCAAACCAAAACAAACCCATTTTTTTGAGGTCAAAATGTACCCAATTTGAGGTCAAAACGTACCCAATTTTTTTTTTTTCATTAATAAATGTACTGACGAACGAGAGAACGAGGCTTTACAAGATCTTCCTAGCACACACTCACACACACACACACACACACATACATAAATTTGCATACTTTAGTATTTAGCAGGAGAGCTATCACTTAGAAAACCTTTTAGTTAGTTAGTTCGTTTTAAACACATCAAAATAAAAAAAGAAAGAAAAAAAAAATTTATTCAAACTATCTTTTTACCAGAACTAGAAGCTGGGAAAAACAAGAATTGTAAGTGTGAACATTTATAAATCACCTAGCAATTAAGGTTACCATCTTTCACACCTTTATTATCCTTCTGTATTCCAAAGTGACAAGTCCAAGAGACTGAAGTCTATCCTCGTATGATAAGTAAGAAATGTCTTTTACCAGCTTGGTGGCTCTTCTTTGTATGTTCTCAATTTGCCTGATGTGCTTCAGCTTGTATGGTGACCATAAGGATGAATCTTACTTTAGTATAATTCTTACTAAGGACTGTATAGGATTAAGAATATTTTCCATCTCCATATATCTGAAAGATCTGTAAATGACACCAAGAACCTTTTTGGCTTTGTTTGTAATATTTGATATGTGTTGGTCAAAACTTAATTTATCATCAAATGTTACTCCTAAATCTTCTTCAGATTCAATGTCCTCTACATAAACATAATTACCATCAGAGTCTATAGATAACAGGGGCTATAAAGATTTTAAAAATATTAACTTTGAAACTTCTTCAAAACTGCAGGGCCTAGAGCTTAGATATAGGTGCGTAGCATTGTCTTTTAGACCTCTACCAAGTTGTTTAAATCATGACCCTGGGGTCAAAATTGGCATGATTCACCTGATTTTACATAGACTTGTATAAGAAAAACCAGAAAAATCTTCTTGTCTGAATCTGCAAGGCCTAGAGTTTAGATATTTGGTGTGCAGCATTGTCTAATGGACCTCTACCAAATGTGTTCATATCATGGCCTAGGGTCAAAATTAGCCCCACCTCAGGGGTCACTTGGTCTATATAACTAAAAGAATGAGCTGAATTTTGTGTCTGATTTCATTTGGTGCCTTTACGAAACAACACTATGTATACAAAGTACCACGGGTGAGCGATTTCAGGACCATCTTGGCCCTCTTGTTGAAATACTCAGGGGCGTAGCTAGTGGTGAGTCAGTACGCATGAGCTTAACTTAAGCTTTTAATATTTGAATGTTTGATATTACCAAGGGAATCATGATAAAAATGACAAGAAAATATGAAAATTTCTTCAAGGAACAATCCATTTAAGTGTTTGTGTATAAAATCAAAACTGGCTTGCATTCAGTATGACAAAACGTATGCAACTGGTCGCTTACATTCAGCTATGGAGTTGTCTTCGGACCATATAGCATGCTGTTCACGTGCTCCATATGCTGTACATGGGGTTTACATCAAAATCATTGTTTATGACACTGAGATAGTTTCATAGCTGATTGAAAGTATACGGTTGCATACGGTTTGTCACACTGAATGCACGCCACAGTTGCCGAGTGGTTAGAGCATTTGCCCCAGAATCTGGAGGTCATGGGTTTGATCCCTGACCATGGCATACCAAAATAGTAAAAAATGGTACTGGTATAGTCCCTTGCTTGGCGCTCAGCATATAAGGATAGTTCCAGGACTGGTTGGCCCGTTTTCAGGATAATGTGACTGGGTGTGGTATCATGCCACATGTCTATGGTATGATACTGCAGTGTGGCAGCACTATATATCATCTCAAGTAGACATCTTCTCCAAAATTACTGAATATTGTTGGTGGGACGTTAAATTCTAATAAACAAAAACAAAAAAAAACAAAAAAAATGGCTTAGCTATGCCTAAGCTTCTTAAGATAAACTCAAAAGAATTAAATTAGTATAGCTATATTTTAAAAAAGTTTCAAGTAAAGATACATGTATCTAACTAGATAGTTTAAAGTAACTGTCAATATATATTTATGAAGTAAATTTTGTTTCAAGTAACTGTCAATATATATTTTTGAAGTAATTTTTTTCAAGTAAAGGTACATGTTCTAAATTAATAGCTCACAATTCCCTTTTAAAAGGGATTTTTTTTTTTGAATTTGCTTAAAACTTTATTGACATCCGTCTGAGAAATTTTTAAATTTTATACTACTTTTTCTTTTTAAAATCCCCCAGACCATGCACAAATTTAACTTTCTTTTTTACTCATCAATGTATCAAATTGGGGACCGATTTTTGTAGTCTTACCATGTCAGCTTAAAAAAGCAACTTAAATCTATTTTTGATCAGGTAGAATTTAGGATAAAAAAAAATAAAAGATCCAAGCAGTGTAAATGGTATATGAAAAAGGAGAAGTAATTCTGAACCTTTTAAAATGCATTGAAGTAACCCGGTTTCAATTCATGGTCAGATACTTTTTTAAAAACACTA
>CM037783.1:1746981-1778686 GCA_021229015.1 Solen grandis
TTTAGAAGTCACGTTTTTAGCCATATCTTCATGAAACTTGGTCAGAATCTGTTCCCATAAAATCTTTGACAAGTTTGAAGTTGGGGTCATGTGGGGTCAAAAAGTAGGTAATTATGAAAAATCCAACATATGTTGCTCATTATAATCAGGTGAGCGATTCAGGGCCATCATGGCCCTCTTGTTTTTTCTTCTTCTTCATATTATTATTATTCTTTTTTTCTTCCTCTTATATTTGTGTTATTTTTGATGTGTTGCCAATGGCCAAGAACTAAGAAAATTTTATGGCGTATATTTCAAACCATGTGCTTTCGATTGCAACAATTTTCTAATTCATATGACGTCATATAATGCCAGAATTGACGTCAGGACAAAAAGTTTGTATGCGGTCTACAGCCATTATTTCTGGACCGATTTTCATCAAAATTTCACAAAATGTGTATATAAGGCTCTAGTTGTGCATCCTGGATTATTAGAAAAGGTAATGGTTGTATGGTGAATCCAAGATTCGAACCATTGACGTCAAATTTCAAATGCGTATAAAATGGCTTCCAGATGAGCTAGAAAGTTATTTGGACAAAATATAGATGTATTTAGGTTTTCTTAGATACTCAGACGATGAATGTCATATGACGTGTTAACTTCTATATGTTAAAAACGTCCAAGCACTTTGAAAATGTAATAGCTTATGCTTTGCATTTCAATGATTTTCATTTGCCTATAACATGTTTCGACGTCAAATCTGATGTCGCCTAAAAAAGTTTGTACAGCCATTATTTCTGAACAGATTTTCATCAAAATTTTACAGAGTGTGTATGTTACACTCTAGTTGTGCATCCCAGTGTCCGTTTTTCAAAATTCTTCGAAAAGGCAAAGGTTTTGTGGCTAATCCAAGATTAGAAGCATTGACATCAAATTTCAGTTCAGATACATATAAAACCACTTACAGATAAGATAGAAAGCTAATATTTGGACTGAATTAAGTCTTCTTAACATTCTGAGAAGATGAACATCATAATTTATGGCCAATTTTTTTTTTTTTTTTTAAATTAAATGTTTTTAAGACCTGTAGACCTTATTTTTTGTTTGATTTGCATGAATTATTACTGAAAGGTGCAGCATTTGATCCTTTGGATTAATGTCACTTCCATTTCCGGAAAAATGTTAAGTTCAAGGTCATCATTGCTTATATCTTGAAAACCCTTAAAGCTAGACCGAATTATGTGACAATCGAATTGTAAGCATTTTCAATATTTTTTTTGTAACATAAATTATAGAAATAGGCCAAGTTAAATGAAATTGATATAAAAAAATGATTTTCAGTTAATTTTGCCATTTCCTCCGAGTTAAATGGTTTATTTTCCAAAGTTTATGCAAGTTATGGGCATACAAAAGCAAATTAAAGGCAGGAATTTGATATCCTTTTTCTTTTTTCACTTTTAGTGTTTG
The DNA here is from genome assembly GCA_021229015.1 of Solen grandis. Lineage (NCBI taxonomy): Eukaryota > Metazoa > Mollusca > Bivalvia > Adapedonta > Solenidae > Solen > Solen grandis. The sequence goes on from CM037783.1 coordinate 1,748,428, forward strand.
ACAAATGTAGCAGAAAGTCCTATCATTCGTATCAACGCATGAAATCTAGTTGATATTAATTGTGCTAAATAGGCAGCCACTACCAATCTTTACAACACTTGAAGTGTCATCCTCGCCGATACAAATTTATCTGACTCGAAACAACGAAACCTGTGAAGGATCGGTACAGATGCTGTTGTATGACATCAAGAATAAAGTTTTCAATGATAGATCCGAGGTTATCTGAGTCTGATTCTAATACATTTTAGATCCCGAAACTGGGCTTTATACAATGGAAAGTCAATTGCAGGTTAGTTTGTTAATCTCTAAAATTAAAGAAAAGACATTTTTGTCTTTTTATTTCTAAAATTAAATTTAAAGAAAAGACTTAATTTCTACTCTTATTATTTCTTGCAAATTCACAGATACATGAATTCTACAAAGATTTACTACATGTTTCATTTTTAGCTCACCTGAGTAGGAGTGCTCAAGGTGAGCTTTTGTAATAACCTTGCGTCCGTCGTCAACAGTTAAAACAACATCTCCTCTGGAACCGCTTGGCAGAATTTGATTAAATTTGGCAGGATGTTCCTTGGGTGAACCTTCACAAAAGTTTCTAAAATAAACTTGATCCATGTGGAACTCTGGTTGCCATGGCAACAGAAAGAAAAAAATTATGAAAAATTTAAAAATCATCTCCTTCAAAACTATTTATTGGGTAACTCTCTACCAAGATTGCTAATATTATTCCGATCGGAAAAAAAACATGGCCGCCAGGGGCGGGGCTAATTTGCCTTATATGTATATAGTGAAATCTTTAAACGACATCTCCTCTGAAACTGCTGGACAGAATTTGATTTAATTTGGCAGGGATGATCATTTGGTGATGCTTCACAAAAGTTGCTAAAATTATTCCATTCTATAAAAAAAAACATGGCCGCTAGGGGCGGGGCAAATTTGCTTTATATGTACATAGTGAAATCTTTAAGCAACATTGCTGAAACTGCAGAATTTAATTATATTTGGCAGGGATGAACCTTGGGTGAAGCTTCACAAAAGTATCTAAAATTATTTCAATTTGTAAAAAAACATGGCTGCCAGAGGCAGGGCTAATTTACCTTATATGTGTATAGTGAAAAATCTTAAAACGACATCTCCTCTAAAACCACTTGACAGATTTTGATTTCATTTGGTAGGGATGATCCTTAGGTGAAGCTTCACAAAAGTTGTTAAAATTATTTCGATCCATAAAAAAATATGGCTGCAAGGGACAGGACTTATTTGCCTTATAATTATGTATAATTGAATCTTCCTCTGAACTACTAGACAGAATTTGATTAAACCTTTACAGGGATCATCTCCTTCAAAACTGCTGGCCAGATTTCAAAAAGTTTAATACAGACTGATGTTCCTTGGGTAACATTATTCTCAGGTGAGCGATCCAGGGCCATCATGGCCCTATTGTGTGTTTGTCATGTGTAAAATTATGTCAACAAGTAGTTTAGACCTGAGAAAATACTAGTTTCAATCATAGATTAGAAGCCTTATTAAATAACTTTGATATGAGATTGTACTTGTATACATTTAATTTTAAACACATTGTAGACTACCATTTTATAGCTCAACTGAGCACGTAGTCCCTCTGTCGTCCACAATTTTTCAAATGACATCTCCTGTAAAACCACTGGCCAAATTTGATGAAAATTGCCTGATGATGTTCCTTGCATGAAGCTCTACCAAAGTCGCTCAAAGGTTTCCGGTCCATTGCATATCTGGGTCACAGGAGCTAAAGGAAATAGTCCAAACTGTATTAAGCAGCCACCCAAGGGACAGGCCACAATTGGCTGCTTAAGACAAGTTTGGCTGCTTAAGACAAAATATTATCGGCCATTTTAATAGTAAATGCCAATGTATATATGCTTGCTTGTATGTATGTAATTATTTTTACCTTTTTATAGTATATTATACCTATACACAAAGTCTTTCTCCCTCTCCCTTTCAATTTTTATCTCTTTCTCTTTCTGAGTCTTATATCATAACAAAGTAAATATTCAAACTGATAAGCACATGTATGAATATATCAAAAATAAACATGTATCTTTAAAAAAGTTAAATAACTCATAAGTGGGCCAACACAGGAACTTGTTTTGATGTTGCGTCGAGAAACCAGCGGTAACAGATATCTTTAACTTAACGTTGGTGTTGTTCGCCATGATCTTTTAGCCCTAAATTTCGCTCTCTCAAACCTTCAAGTAAGCTTATTACACGACAGTTAAAGAAGAATTTAGTTCGGGAGGACCTGACATGACCGCTACGTCATGGTGACCGCTTAATACACGTGACCGCTATCACAAGTTTTTACTGTATTAAAAATCTCCTTCTCCTAAAGCTGAGATATTTGGTGTGTGACATGTCTGATGGACCATTACCACAGTTTGTTCAAATCATGACACTGGGGTTGAAATTGACCCTGCCCCAGGGGTCACTTGATTTTACATAGATTTATATAAAAAAAACGAGAAAAATCTTCTGTCAGAAACTACAAGGCCTGGAGTGTAGATATATGGTGTGTGGCCCATTACGAAGTTGTTCAAATTCGACCCTGGGGTCGATATTGGCCCCGCTGCAGGGGTGACTTTATTTTACATAGATTTATATAAGAAAAACTATAAAAATCTTCTATGGCGACACCACAAGGCCTTGAGTTAAGATATTTGTGTGTGGCATTGTCTTATGGATTCATTACCAATTTGTTCAAATCATGACCCTGGGGTCGAAATTGGCCTCAGGGCCATCATGGTCCTCTTGTTATAGAAATTAGCCATAAATATTGCGATGCATATCCATCTCTAGTACTGGTATAGCTCCTTTGGTTGGCTCTCTATATATAAGATAGTTCAAGGAATGGTTAGCCCGGTCACAGGATAATGTACTGGTGTGGCAGGGTTTTCATTATTTACGGATTGCAGATTAAAATCATCAGTTAAAATAAAAAGAAAATTGGTTATTTTGGCAATATTTGAAGTTATGAATATCCAAAATCCCCCTAGATCCATGATTGCTTTTCAAAATATTGTTATTATATAATTAATGAAAACCCTGTGTGGTATACAGCATGATTCTGCAGTGTGGCAGCACTCAGAGGTACCCTGTATGTTGCTGCCCATAAAAAAAAAATTCAATGACCTTATATATAATAAGTAAGTGGTTACTTTGCCACTAAAACGTACATAATGACATTTCAATTGCCGTAAATCCTTTGATAATTGGATTTTGCGTGAAGGGATGAATTAAGACAATCAAGTACAAAATACACCCCCTTGCCAATGGAATTGCGCTACAACAGTTCTTGAAGTTGAAAACGCTTTGGTCGGAAGAGATCTGACCGAAATAATCTCGCCAATCTCTCCCGTGTAAAACTAAAGAAAAACTAAAGCTACAATATCATATTGAATTGTATGGACAGATACTGATAAAAGAAACACATAAAGCAAAAATGAATACTTGTTATTTCATTTTTCATCTTTTGCAACCTTTTTCCTGCCTTTTTAGCTCACCTGAGCATGAAGTGCTCAAGGTGAGCTTTTGTGATCACCCTGTGTGCGTCGTCCGCCGTCAACAATTTACTTTAAGTCAACAATTTACTTTAAATGACATCTCTCTGAAACTGCTGGCAGAATTTGATTAAACTTGCAAGATGTTCCTTGGGTGAACCTTTACAAAAGTTGGTAAAATAAAACTTGATCCATATGGAACTCTGGTTACCATGCCAGGAAAGAAAAAAAGATATAAAAAAACTTATGAAAATCATCTCCTTCTAACTATTGGCAAGATTTCAAAATATTTTGTACAGATGTTCCTTGGGTAACTCTCTACCAAGATTGTTAAAATTATTCCGATCCGTAAAAAAAACATGGCCGCGCCAGGGGGCAGAGCTAATTTGCTTATATGTATAAGTGAAATCTTTAAAACGACATCTCCTCTGAAACCGCTGGACAGATTTGATTATATTTTGTAGGGATGATCTTTGGGTGAAGCTTCACAAAAGTTGCTAAAATTATTTCGATCCATAAAAAAGCATGGCCGCCAGGGGCGGGGCTTATTTGCCTTATATGTATATAGTGAAATCTTTAAACGACATATCCTCTGAAACCACTGGAAAGAATTTGATTATATTTGGCAGGAATGATCCTTGTGTGAAGCTTCACAAAAGTTGTTTAAATTATTGTGATCCGTAAAAAACATGGCTGCCAGGGCGGGCTAATTTGCCTATATGTATATAGTGAAATCTTTAAATGACATCTCCTCTGAATCTGCTGGACAATTAACTTCACAGGGGTCATTTCCTTCAAAACTACTGGCCAGATTTCAGAATGGGGTGTAAAATATTCTTTTAGGTCACTTGTCCTGTAGGACGAGTTCACTCGTCCTGTAGGACGATAGGTGAAAGATCTAACTCGTCCTTAAACAAATTTAGCTCGTCCTAAAATGATTTTAATTTTTGCTTGCATAAAGCTTTTGATATTTGCGGAAACACCGCACAACATTTTGTCTTCTTTTTTCGTCAACCACTGAAAGCCAGAAAACCATTGATCCAGGGCTTTTCTTGTGCATTCGTTTATCGTAAGCGCTTTGGTGCTTCATGTTTTATTCTCGCTTTTTAGCTCACCTGAGCACAAAAGGTTAGCTTTTCTGATCGCCCTCGTCCGTCGTCCGTCGTAAACAATTTGCTTTAAACGACATCTCCTCTGAAACCACTGGACAGAATTTAATGAAACTTGGCAGGAATGTTCCTTGGGTGAGCTCTACAAAGTTGCTAAACTAAAGTTGATCCATGAAGAACTCTGTTTGCCATGGCTACAAAAAGAAAAATAAATTGAAAAATTTAAAAATCATCTCCTTCAAAACTACTGGCCAGATTTTAAAATAAATTGGTACAGATGTTCCTTGGTCAACCTCTACCAAAGTTGCTAAATTATTCCGATCCGTAAAAAAACATGCCGCCAGGAGCGGGCTTCTTTGCCTTATAATGTATATAGAGAAACCTTTAAACAACATCTCCTCTGAAACACTGGACAGAATTTGATTAAACTTGGCAGGGATGATCCTTGGTCAACCTCACAAAAGTTGCTAAAATAAACTTGATCAATGTAGAACTCTGGTTGCCATGGCAACAAAGGAAAAAAAAAGAAGAAAACTTAAAAATCATCTTCTTAAAAACTACTGGCCAATTTTAAAATAAATGGTACAGATGTTCCTTGGTCAACCTCTACCAAAGTGCTAAAATTATTCCGATCCGTAAAAACATGGCCGCCAGGGCGGGGCTTATTTGCCTTATATGTATATTGGGAAAACTTTAATCAACATTTCCTCTGAAACCACTGGACAGAATTTGATTAAATTGGCAGAAATGATCCTTGGTCAACCTCCACAAAAATCATCTTCTTCAAAACTACTGGCCAGATTTAAAAATCATTGGTTACAGATGTTCCTTGGGTCAACCTATTTATCTCAGGTGAGCGATTTAGGCCTCATGGCTCTTGTTTGTATTTTTGTCGTCTCTGCGCTGAGAAACTTTTCATTGACAATTGTTTTTGACATTTTAACCGCCGGAAGAAAAACATATTTTGCAGTCCCTGAGGTGCCGCAGTTCCCGGACTGTGCCGCAAACAAAAAAAAAAAAAAGTATTGAAAAAACACCTAGAATATTGTGATCCAGTCTGCACTAGCACCTAACAGATCTTTCTAAAAATGAGAGTCGCTATGGTGATATTTTTATCATAATTAGCTCCCCTGATCAAGTAGAGTTTATGATCATGATTAACCATGTAACAATATGATATTCATTTTTACTGAAACATTTCTTTCTTGGCCGCAAAAAAGTTACTCACCGGCGAACGAGTGTTCAGGGAAATTATGCTCGTCCGAACTGATGAAATTCACTCCGTAAATACGCAAACGAGTGGATTTTTACAGCCCTGTTTCCATACAGACTGATGTTCCTTGGGTAACCGTAATTACTCAGGTGAGCGTATTCAGGGCCATCATGGCCCTCTTGTTAAAAATTCATCTGACTTGACTTTGACCAATGATCAGCTACGTTAAAACTGTGGTTTCTCTACAGTTTCTGTTGAGCGTCTTGGTGACATTGCTTTGATTTAGTCACAAAATCTTTTCAAACAATGGATTTCAAGTCAGCATAAGTGTTCATTAGGTATATTGTTTCTTTCATCAGTATCTGTCCATACGATTTCAACACTGATATTGTGGCGTTAGTTTTTTAGCTCACTGAGCACAACATGCCTTTTGTCCATTGTTCGTATGAGTGCGTCCGGCATCAGCAATTTTCTTTAAACAGCATCTCCTCCTTAACCACTGGCCAAATTTGATGAAACTTTACAGGAATGTTCCTTGGGTGATGCCCTTTCAAAGTTGTTCAAAATATTTCAATCCATGCAGAAATCTGGTGCCATGGCAACAGAAAGAAAATATATGAACATTTTGAAAATCTCATCCAAAACTACTGGCCAGATTTCAAAGTTATTTGGCACAGATTTCCTTGGGTCACTCTCTACCAAGATGTGTTCAAATTATTTGATCCCTTGAAAAACATGGCTGCCCGTGGCGGAGCCTGTTTTCCTTTTATGTATTTAGTAAAAACTCAAAAATCTTCTTCTCCAAAAGTACTGGCTGGATTCAAAGTTATTTGGCACAGATGTTCCTTAGGTCACTCTCAACTAAGATTGTTCAAATTATTTTGATTCTTTGAAATGTGGCTGACAGGAGGGAGAGCCGTTTTCCTTATATGTATATATTAAAACATTAAAAAATCTTCTCCTCCAAAGGTACTGGCTTGATTTCAAAGCTATTTGGCACAGATGTTCCTTAAGTCACACTCTACCAAGATTGTTCAAATTATTTTGATCTTTGAAAAATGTGGCTGCCAGGGGGTGGAGCCAGTTTTTCTTAAATGAATAGTTACAAATTTGAAAAATCTTCTTGGCCAAAAGTACTGGCTGGATTTCAGAGTTATTTGCACAGAATTTCCTTTGATCACTCTCTACCAAGATTGTTCAAATTATTTTGATCCCTTGAAAAACATGGCACCAGGGGGCAGAGCCCGTTTTCCTAATATGTATAAAGTAACAAATTTGAAAATTCCTTTGTCTAAAAGTACTCACTCCATTTATGGCTGGCAGAGGCAGGGCCATTTTCACAATATCATAAGATATTTGCTGTTTCTTTTCCTCCCACTATATCTTGTTCTCAGGTAAGTGACACAGGGTCATCATGGCCCACTTGTTTAAACTCACAGAGCACAACAGGTTTCAAGGTGAGCTATTAGGATCACACCTGTGGTCCGTCGTCCATTGTCGTCTGTCGTCCATCCACAACAATTTGCTTTAAACAGCATCTCCTCTGAAACTCCTGGACATATATGATTAAACTTGGCAGGGATGATCCTTAGGTGAACTTTCACAAAAGTTTCTAAAACAAACTTGATCAGGGTAGAACTCTGTTGTCCATGGCAACGAAAAGAAAAAAGTATGAAAATTTAAAATATCATCTCCTTCAAACTACTGGCCAATTTCAAAATGATTTAGTATAGGTGTTCCTTGGATGACAGTCTACCAAGATTGCTAAAATTATTCCGATCCGTTAAAAAACATGGCCACCAGGGACTGGGCTAATTTGCCTTAATGTGTATAGTAAAAAAATAAACTTTAAACGACATTTCCTCTGAAACCACTGGACAGAAAAAGAATAAACTTGGCAGGGATGATCCTTGGTGAACCTTCACAAAAGTTGCTGAAATAAACTTGATCCATGTAGAACTCAGGGTGCCATGGCAACAGAAAGAAAAAAATTTTTGAAAACTTTTTAAAATCATCTCTTTCAATTCCAAAATATTTTAGTACAGATTTCCTTGGGTAACCGTCTACCAAGATGCTAAAATTTATTCTGATCCGTAGAAAAACATGGCCACCAGGGGCTAAATTTGCCTTGAATGAAAATAGTGAAAACTTTAAAAGACTTCTGTTACATAACTTTTGGCCAGATTTCAAAATGTTTTGGCAGAGATGTTCTATGGTAAACGTCTACCAAGATTGCTCCTTTAAGTGGTACTCAAGTGAGCGATATAGGGCCATCATGGCCCTCTTGTCAAAAGATTTTAAATGGGAGAAATGGCGAGAATTCTGTCAGTCAGATCTCTTCGACCATGTTTTTGAATTAATGTAGATTTTTATACCTCAGGCAAGTAGGTGTTTTTTTGTCCTGTAGCTTATTTCATCACTTCCTCACAAAATAAGACCAATTTTATGAAAATCTATCACTAATCATAGGAGTTATGACAACTAAAACAACATGATGTACGTTTTCAGTGGATGAAGTTACCTACCTTCTTATTAGCTCACCTGAGCACAAAGTGCTCAAGGTGAGCCTTTGTGATCGCCCTTCGTCCGGCGTCCGTCGTCGTGCGTCGTCCATCGTCAACAATTTGCTTTAAACGACATCTCCTCTGAAACTGTTGGACAGAATTTAATTAAACTTGGCAGGAATGTTCCTTGGTGAGGCTCTACAAAAGTTGCTAAATAAAGTTGATCCATGAAGAACTCTGGTTGCCATGGCTACAAAAGAAAAATAATTTGAAAACTTTAAAAATCATCTCCTTCAAAACTACTGCCAGATTTCAAAATAATTGGTACAGATGTCCTTGGTCAACCTCTACCAAAGTTGCTAAAATTATTCCGATCCGATAAAAAAACATGCTGCCAGGGGCGGGGCTTATTTGCCTTATATGTATATAGGAAAACTTTAATCAACATTCCTCTGAAACCACTGGACAGAATTTTGATAAACTTGGCAGGAATGATCTTGGGTCAACCTCACAAAAGTTGCTAAAATAAACTTGATCCATGTAGAACTCTGGTTGCCATGGCAACAAAAAGAAAAAAAATATGAAAACTTTAAAAATCATCTTCTTCAAAACTACTGGCCAGATTTTAAAATAAATTGGTACAGAATATGTTCCTTGGGTCAACCTATTTATCTCAGGTGAGCGATTTAGGGCCATCATGGGCCTCTTGTTATATATAGGATCATTCATTCTATAGCTCACGTAAGCACCAAGTGCTCAGGTGAGGTATTGTGATCAGTCTTTGTCCAGCGTGCGTCGTCAACTTTTGCTTTAAATGACATCTCCCTCTAAACCACTGAGCAGATTTTGAAGAAGTTTTACAGGAATGATCTTTAGGTGGTACTGAACAAAAAAAGCTAAAATCACAACGTGCTCAAGGTGAGCTTTTGTGTTCGCCTTTTTCCTCGTCCGATCGCCGTGCTTGCGTGCGTCCGTCCGTCGTCAACAATTGTCTTTAAACAACATCCCTCATGAACCGCTGAAGGGATTTGACCAAACTTCACAGGAATCATCCTTATGATGCCCTCTATCAAAGTTGTACAAATTATTCAGATTGGTTAAAAAAGTAGGTCCACAGAGCTAAAAATAGATTTTAAAAATGCAAACTTTGAAAATCTTCTTCTGCAAAACTGCAAGGCCTAGAGCTTAATTATTGGTATGTAGCATCATCTTATGGACCATTACCAGATTGTACAAATCATAGCCCTACGGTGATAAATGTCCCGCACCAGGGTCACTTGTTTTACATAGAGTTATATAGGAAAATATTTTAAAATCTTCTTCTATGAATCCATAGGCCTAGAGCTTAGATATTTGGTATGTAGCATCATCTAATGGTCATTACCAAGATTGTTCAAATCATAGCCCTACGGTTGTAAATGCCCCCGCACCAGGGGTCACTTGTTTTTTCATAGAGTTATATAGGAAAAATCTTTAAAAATCTTCTTCTATGAATCCATAAGGCTAGAGATTAGATATTTGGTATGTAAACATCATCTTATGGTTCATTACCAAGATTGTACAAATCATGACCCTATGGTGATAAATGCCCCCGCACCATGGTTCACTTGTTTTACATAGAGTATATAGGAAAATCTTTAAAAATCTTCTTCTATGAATCCATAAGGCCTAGAGCTTAGATATTTGGTATGTAGCATCATCTAATGGTTCATTACCAAGATTGTTCAAATCATGTCCCTATGTGATAAATGACCCCGCACCAGGGTCCACTTGTTTAACATAGAGTTATATAAGAAAATCTTTAAAAATCTTGCTTCTATGTAATCCATAAGGCCTAGAGATTAGATATTTGGTATGTAGCATCATCTATGGTTCATTACCAAGATCGTACAAATCAATGACCTTATGGTGATAAATGCCCCGCACCATGGGTCACTTGTTTACCTAGAGTTATATAGGAAAATCTTTAAAATCTTCATCTATGAATCCATAAGGCCTAGAGCTTAGATTTTTGGTATGTAGTATCATCTAATGGTTCATTATCAAGATTTCAAAATGGTGGCTCTTTGGAGATAATGACCCCGCACTAAGTCTTCTCCTCGAAACCATAAGGCCCAGTGCTTATATATTTGGTGTGTAGTATTGTCAGGGCTAAAATGTTTAAGATTGAGTTATATCAGAATTCTTGTCTGTTTAAAAACCTTGTAATCAGTTGTAGCAATGGTACTCAGGTGAGCGTTTCAGGGCCATCATGGCCCTCTTGTTTTTCCTTACTCTAGCAGTTGAATTCAGGGGGGCCTCCGTGGCCGAAGGGTAAAGTCGCTGACTTAGAACTCACTCAGCCCTCAACCGCGTGGGTTTGAAACCCGCAGGGTCATTTGGATTTTCATGTGAGGAAGCCTTCCAGCTGGCTTGCGGTAGGCTGGTGGTTCTACCCGGATGCCTCCGTGTATTCGTGGTCTTCCTCCACTGTAATTAGCTGGACATCGCTATATGACTGAAAATACTGTCGAAGTGACGGTAAACTCAAATAGTCAAAAGTTGAATCAGTGAGTGATTAAGGCCATCATGGCCCTCTTGTTTTTTTATGCCCCACCAAAAATGGGGGGGGGGGGGGGGGGCATATAGATCAGGGTTAGACATTAAGGCCTGATCGAACAACATTCACTATGGATTGATGGTCTGGTCCAGCTAGGTTCTAAATTGGTCAAAGTTCGTAGAAATTTATCATTGACACATCAAAAGCACAAAAATAACTGTAATGGTCAAACCATTGACCCTTGTGAAACAGTTTCTTGAAAACCCGTGTGTGCTATATGTAGCAGTCATTTTCAGTAACAACCTGACATGGTTCACTCATGGTTGTTTTTTCAGAACGAGGCTGTTTCCCCACGCACTTGCCAAGTTTAATGTTGTAATACTAAGCTAAGAATGCTTATTTCTTCTTTTAACTTTTCATTTATAATGATTACGAAATCTTCGTATTATATGATAAAAAAAACATTTAAAAATGCTAGAGATGAAAGTTAATGCATGAACGCTGATCTTTTATTATGCTGGGATCCCATGTATAATGATAATAACCTTTTTAACGATTATTTTTAACCTGCAATGTACAGCCGATACGAAAAAATGTGAAACAAGTCTTTTCATCCGACAAAAAAGACAATGTCAGTAATGAACGAAAAGTAAAGAGGAATCAAAGAAACTGTATGAATAGATGACATGAAACAGATCATTTTGCTTAAATGGAATTGTTGAAAATCATTAAACAAGAGACATTATCATTTGGGATTTCCATGTAGGTACAATCAAGGTGTTCATGCAATGTTAATGAAAAGCATGTAACACAAGAGTAATTCTAGTATTATCTGTAGACCTTTATTCATTTCTATCGGTAAACATAAAAAAAAAAAAACTGTTAGGTATTCCAAAGTAAGTTGTATTGATCTAAGTATGACATGTATGTGTTTTATACTTCGGTCTAGCTCAGTTAAGGTCAGGTCTAGTATATTTTCTAACTTACTGGACCACTGGTCCAGCTCCCAAAAAAGTTAATGTCGAACCCTGTAGATTTGCCTTTGTCCATACGTACGTATGTACGTCCTGAAATTTTGTGACACACATAACCACGAAAGTATTTGTACTGTTAACTTGATACTTCATGGATATATTATTAGGACATGAACTTGCGCACCTGGGTATTTTCATCGAACCACCATTGAAGTTGACAGAGTTTGGGCTTTGGTTTTGAAAAATATGGAAGTTTATGCTTGTGACACATGTACCTGAAAGTATTTGTACTACAGACTTGAAACTTCATGGATATATTAATCAGATGACATGAACTTGTGCACCTAGGTATTTTTATCGAACCTTCTTTAAAGTTGACAGAGTTAAGGGCCTTTTTTTTTTGAAAAATATGTAATTTTATGCTTGTGACACACCTAACTCTGAAAGTGTTTGTAATGACAGACTTTGAAAACTTCATGGATATATTAATCAAGACATGATCTTGTGCACCGGGTATTTTTATGCCCTCTAACCAAAATGTGAGGCATATAGATTTGCCTTTGTCCGTCCGTCCATCTCAAAACTGTAACACAGGTAACTCTGAAGTTGTTTGTGCTATAGATATTAAACTTCTTGGATATATTACTCAGGACATAACTTGCGCTCCTGGGTGTTGGCCTTTGTTTTGGAAGATGAGACGGGTGGGGGCATCTGTGTGACATATTTCTAGTCATTTTTTTTTTTTTTTTAATGGGCAGCAACGTACCGAGTACCTTTGGCAGCACTGTGTCTGTCTTAGTAGACATGACTGAAAAGCTGTTAGTGGGACATTACACCCAATAAAAAACTAATACACTTGCATTGTTCTGTTCAGACCAGAGGATGAAGAATACAAGAAGAACCTGAGGAGCTGCTGTACGTAAAGGAAGACATCAAACAAATGTCAGACAGAAGTCGCGTCTCGCTAATACTGCACAGCGAGGCTTTCGCAGGAGCATGAGGAGATTGTGGATGAACAGATCCGAGCAGGGAACCACCCCGCCAAGTCGATCGCTCTCTCGCAAATCTCCGACCTGCTCCTACCCACCACAAGTTTCCTCAGGACAATAGGACGTGGAGGATGTAAGTTGTTCAAACTTTCCATCCCCTCATAATTGATCTTATCATCAGCAGTTATACTAGTCCAATTTTAGTGGAGTGTCTGCTCCCAGCTAGATTTCAAAAACAAACTTGTTTGTGAGCTCATAGGAGTAGTTACAATGACAGTTTGATGTGTGTCTGAATAATGTGACTTGGGTGTGGTATGCCACTTGTCTACATTAATCTGTCTCGTGTACACTTTTGTTCTTTCAGTATTGTTTCTATTAAATTGGCCTAACTCTTGTGTGCTGACTGAATTAAAACTTGAAAAAATGTGAAAATACAAGCTGACAGACTGGTTCCTGCTTGTTAGTTTTACATTGGTACCCAGTATATATTTAATCTAACCTTTTACCTTTCTAGGCCCTACACTCAGTATTGACAAGTATTTGCACTTAATACAGTGCCTGACATCCAAAACCATTTAAATTGTGAGTCATCTGCTTTGGCTGTCAGAGATACAAGATAAATTGAGCGTCATGTGATCCCACAAAACCAAAACCTGATCATGTAAGGTGCATATAGTAGCTGTTAAACTAAAAACCATGAAATCATTTTTAGCTTTTGTGATCGCCCTTCGTCCGTCGTCGTGTGTCGTCCGTCGTCAGTCTCCGTCGTAAACAATTTGCTTTAAACGACATCTCCTCTGAAACCGCTGACAGAATTTATGGACTGGCAGAATGTTCCTTGGTGAAGCTCTACAAAAGTTGCTAAAATAAAGTTGATCCATGAAGAACTCTGGTTGCCATGGCTACAAAAAGAAAAATAATCAAAACTTTAAAAATCATCTCCTTCAAAACTACTGGCCAGATTTCAAAATAATTTGGTACAGATGTTCCTTGTTATATATAGGATCATTCATTCTGTAGCCATGTAATCACCAAGTGCTCAGGTGAGGTATTGTGATCAGTCTTGTCCAGCGTGCGTCGTCAACTTTTGCTTTAAATGACATCTCCCTCTAAACCACTGAACAGATTTTGATGAAATTTTACAGGAATGATCCTTATGTGGTACTGAGGAAAATTAGCTAAAATCGTTCCGATCCGCCAACGAAGATGGCCGCCAGAGCTAAAAATAGAAATAACTTTAAACTACATTTCCTCTTAAACTGCAAAGCAGATTTTATGAAACTCAATAGGAATGATCATTGGGTGATAGTGCACAAAATAGCTAAAAGCTTTCCGTCCAAGATGGCCACCAGAGCTAAAAATAGAATACATTTTAAACGACATCTCCTAAACCACTGACAGATTTTGAAGAAGTTTTACAGGAATGATCTTTAGGTGGTACTGAACAAAAAAAGCTAAATCATTCAGATCTGCCAACCAAAATGGCTGCCAGAGTCAAAAAATAGAAAAATCTTTAAATGACATCTCCTCCTTAACAGCTGAGAAGATTTTGATGAAATTTTACAGGAATGATCCTTGCTAAAATTATCCATCCGTAAAAAAACATGGCCGCCAGGGACGGGCTTATTTGCCTTTATGTATATTAGAGAAACCTTTTAAACAAACCATCTCCTCTGAAACCACTGGACAGAATTTGATTAAACTTGGCAGGGATGAATCCTTGGGTCAACCTTCACAAAAGTTGCTAAATAAACTTGATCCAAACTACTGGCCAGATTTTCAAATAAATTGGTACAGATGTTCCTTGGTCAACCTCTACCAAAGTTGCAAAATTATTCCGATCCGTAAAAAAAACATGGCGCCAGGGGCGGGGCTTATTTGCCTTATATGTATATAGAGAAACCTTTAAACAACATCTCCTCTGAAACCACTGGACAGAATTTGATTAAACTTGCAGGGATGAACCTTGGGTCAACCTTCACAAAAGTTCCTAAAAAACTTGATCCATATAGAACTCTGGTTGCCATGGCAACAAAAGAAAAAAAAAATATGAAAACTTTAAAAATCATCTCTTCAAAAACTACTGGCCAGATTTTAAAATAGATTGGTACAGATGTTCCTTGGGTCAACCATATTTATCTCAGATGAGCGATTTAGGGGCCATCATGGGCCTCTTGTTAACTTGAATTTACATACCCATAATGCAAAATAATGAAAATTAAAAATGCAGGGCAAAAGCTGGTATAAATTTCTGCAATTGCTGCAGTTCTGCAGCTATACACTTTTCTGATTCACAAAATTATGATATATCGTTAAACAGATGAATTAAAGTGGAAAAGATAGAAAGATTGCCATAATCATAATTTACAAAAAAAAAAAAAATGGTAATGTTCAAATGTCAAGAACAACAAAGTCAAGGGGGATATAATTGTGAAGAATCTCATTTAAAAAACACAACAACAGGTCAGAAAACATTGTAATTTTTAGCTCACCTGAGCATGTAGTGCTCATCGGATGTTTTAGGATCAAAGGCTGCCTGTCGGCGTCCGTCATCCACAATTGTTCAAACGACATCTCTGAAACCATCGATGGCAATGGTCCTTGAAGGCAATACACTTTAAAGCAGGAAGTGACAATCAGCTGTTTGAAATATCGGCAGCAACGGAATTTGATACACAAGGAATTAAAAGAATTGAGTTGAAGCTTTTTTTCATGTGTAAATGGTACGCACAGAATTGAAATGTTTAGCGTATTTAGTTCATTTTATTTGTGTAAAGTACGCAGATACACAGCATATCTGTTCCTTTGTCCATATACTCATCATCAACTTGGCAAGATTGGATTGTGGATACATTTGTGGACGTTCAATGAACAATAATTAATCACCTATGAAATATAAGGGTTTTTCAGAATTAAAGTTTTGATATCAAATAAGACAATATATATATATTAATACGTTGAAAAAAGTCATTCAGATACTAGTTGTTTCCTTTAACTAAGTCCAGTTTGCCTGATGCTGTGAGACTTAACAGTCTAGCCAGGAGTATTCACAGTGTTTTACACCGTATTTTCACATGTCCCAGATTGATGACAGGAGTGTGGTTGAAATTGTGTTGACAGTCATAAAACTGACATTTGGAGGAGACATGAAAATCCACATTAGCCACACTCAGTTGTAAATGCTGCAGTCCCATGGTTATGTTTAATCTACAAAAGGAATTTGATGAATATTTTATAGTCAAGACAAGGGCTCAGGGTGAGCTTTTGTGCCTCGTCAGCAATTTTAATGTTTGCATCTTTATTTCTTAGGCAATCATCTTCAGACTTTATGACAATGTTTATGACCTTAATATCAGATTCCACTTTGTTTACACTCTAGTGTCTTCATTTTTTTAGCTCACCTGAGCACATGTGCTTAGGTGAGCTTTTGTGACCGACTTTTGTCCGTCATCCATCGTCATCAATTGCTTGTGAACACTTTAGAGGCCATAGTTTTGGCTAATCTTCAGAAACTTGGTCAGGATGTTTGTCTACTTGTTATCTCAGATGAGTTCAAAATTGGGTCATGTGGGGCCAAAAAGTAGGTCACCAGTTCAAATCTTAGAAAAACCTTGTGAACACTCTAGAGGCTATAGTTTTGGCCCAATCTTCATGACAGGTGGTCAGGGTGTTTGTCTACATGATATCTTGGATGAGTTTGAAAATGGGTCACGTGGGGACAAAAATTAGGTCACCAGTTCACATCTTAGAAAAACCTTGTGAACACTCTTGAGGCCTCATTTTTAGCCTTACCTTAATGTTATTTAATTAGAAAGTTTGTTTATCTCAAATCTTGGATGAATTCAAAACTGGGCCACATGGGGTCAAAAAGTAGGTCACCAGGGCAGATTTTAGAAAAATCTTGTGAACACTCTTGGGGCCTACATTTTTGTACCAGTCTTTATTAAACTTGATAAGAATGATGACTGCATGAATTCCCAGTCAGGTAGGATCAAAATCTAGGTCACTTAGTCAAATGTTAGAAAAACACTTTAGATGCCACATTTTTTGTCATCATGCCTAACACAGCAATCTTACTCAGGTGAAGGACACAGGGCCATCTTGGCCCTCTTGGTTAACAATCAACTTCAAGCTTAAGTCAGTGTTTATAATCATAATCTCTTGATCAAGTCAGTTATGGCTGATATTGGTCCATTAGGTCAGGAGCTATATATGGCCCTTTCTTATAAAAATTGCCAAAATTTGGTCTAGTTTTCACTCTAGCATCTTCATTTCTTAATCTTCTCAAACTTAACAACAATTTTTATGGTCATAATCTCTCAGCTATCTCCAAAGGCCTGGCTTGAATTGGATGAAATTTCACAGTATTGATCAGTATCTAGTTTAGCTGTGCATGGCATAGGCTGTTTGGGTGAGTTGATTGCTTACATAGTTATGGCCCTTTGTATTTTTAAGCCATATGTACATTATGTATCCGCACATTTATCTCTAAAACCCCTGACTATGTGAAACCTAGTCAAGAGTGTCCTTAACATGGATACTTACACTTATAATTCCATTATACACAGTAAATTTAAGACTGGACATAAGAACTGACACAGTCGTCTAGTAGATAGTCCTGCCCAGAAAATAAAGAGATGCAGAGTTTACAGCTTAACACTGGTGGAAAACAACAAATATAACTTAGTGAGGCTATGTAGCAAATGTTACGCCTACAGATATGTGGAGGAAGTTTATCTGCAGTGAGGACTGGGCAACACCCAGACATTCTGAAGTATTGCCTTGTCATAAAGTTTCCCATAAAAACCAAACAACTGGTATATAAACAGTCCCATTGTCTCTTTGCCCACTTCTGGTATCTGCCAAACCAAGGAAACTACCTTGACCTTGATCCATTAGAATTGACCGTAGTGGGGTAAACTCTAGTGACAGAAAGTTTTTCCCTCCCATAAAATTGTTCTAGTGTGATTATCTATAATCATGCAAATATTAAAAAAAATTCTCTCCGCATATTTTAAATTTCCTTTTGTCTATAGTAAAACACTTACTGTAGCATAAGTCTTTATAGTGAAATCTTTAAAAAATCTTCCTTCTCCGAATCTGCAAGGCCTAGAGCTTAGATATTTAGTGTTGGCATATTGTCTTGATTTATATAGACTTATGTAGAAAAACAAGAAAAATCTTCTTCTCAGAAAGCACAAGGCCTGGAGTTTACCACTTTAGTCCAAATCATGCTTTTGGGTAAAAATTTGCACCGCCCGAGTAGTCACAGATTTATAAAGACTTTTCAAAGGAAAAAAAATCTTTTTGTTAGAAACCACAAGTCATGACTTAGATTTTTATACGCCGCTGGAGCGGTTGTATATTGGTGTCATCTTCTCCATCTGTCCTTACTCCATACGTCCATTTCTTGTGAACGCAACTCCTCCTTTGTTTCTGAATGAATCTTTCAAAACTTGATCAGTGCCATACTATAATGGGTAGATGTGCATGAAGTGGCGATTTTCCAGTTCATTGATTTTAACAAGATTTGTGTCCCTGAAACTTAGTCTCTTTAGCTATTGATGAATTTCAGCCTTGTGAATGCCATTCCTTGTATGTTTCCTGTCCTAATCTTTTCAAAACTTGGGCATTCATTACTAATACTGCGTTTAATATGCACAAAGCAGGGATTTTGATGTTCATCAATATTTGCAATAGTTATGCCTTTCTGAACAGTCTCTTGAAAAACACAACTCAAGTTTCTAAACAGGTAAAAGGCATAAAGCAAGGGATTTTCTGGTACAGTGATTTTTGCAAGAGTTATGCCGAGAAAGAAAAAAGGATCATATTGATACTGCTATTTGACCTACTTTTATATTGGAAGCCTTTTTAGCTCACCTGAGCACAACGTGCTCGTGGTGAGCTTTTGTGATCACCTTTTGTCCGTCGTCTGTGCTGTATCTGCATGTGTGTCCTCGTCAACAATTTTCTTTAAAACAACATCTCCTCTAAACTACTCACTGAATTTTGAAAAACTTCACAGGAATGTTCATTATGGGGCCCTTTACCAAAGTTGTTAAAATTTTGATTGGTCAATAATCTAGGTCACAGGAGCTTAAAAATAGATTTTGAAAATTTTAAAATCTTCTCCTCTAGAACCACAAGGCCTAGCTTTTGATTTTTAGCTCACCTGAGCACAACGTGCTCATGTGAGCTTTTGTGATCGCCTTTTGTCTTGTTGTCCGTCCGTCCGTGCATGCGTCTTGCGTTCAACTTTTCCTTTAAACAACTTCCTCCTAAACCACTGGATGGATTTTACCAAACATCACAGGAATCATCCTTATCATGACCTCTATCAAAGTGTTCAAATTATTTTGATTGGTGAATAAGTAGGTCACAGGAGCTAAAAAGATTTTTAAAATGCAATCTTAGAAAATCTTCTCCTGCAAAACTGTAAGGCCTAGAGCTTTAATAATTGGTATGTAGAAATTGTCTTATGAACATCTACAAAAGTTGTTCAGATCATGACCCTGGGTCAAATTGGCCCTGCCCCAGGGGTCATTTTATTTTTCCATAGGTTTATATAGTGAAAAAACATTAAAAATCTCCTTCTATGAAACAATAAGGCCTAGAGCTAAGATATTTGGCGTGTAGCATTGTCTAGTTAATCTCTACAAAAGTTGTTCAAATTATGACCCTGGGTTAGAATTGGCCCTGCCCCGGGGGTCACTTGTTTTACATAGACTTATAATAGGAAAAACTTTAAAATCTTCTCCTATGAAACCATAAGGCCTAGAGCTAAGATATTTGTATGTAGCATCATCTAATGGTTCATTACCAAGATTTTTCAAATCATACCCTATGGTGATAAATGACCCCGCACCAGGGGTTACTTGTTACATAGAGTTATATAGGAAAATCTTAAAAAATCTTCTTTATGAATCCATAAGGCCTAGAGCTTAGATAATTTGCTCACCTGAGCACAATGTGCTCATGGTGAGCTTTTTATATTGCCTTTTTCCGGCGTCTGTCGTCCGTCCATCTGTCTGTGCGTCATTGCGTCAACTTTTTCCATTAAACAACATCTCCTCCTAATCTGCTGAATGGATTTTGACAAAATTCACAGGAATCATCCTTATGAATGTCCTCTAACAAAATTGTACAAATTATTATGATTGGTTGAAAAAGTAGGTCACAGGAGCTTAAAATAGATTTTAAAAATGCAATCTTAGAAAATCTTCTCCTGCAAAACTGTAAGGCCTACAGGGTGTAGAATTGTCTTATAAACCTTTACAAAAATTGTTCAAATCATGGCCCTAGGGTCAAATTTGCCCTGCCCCAGGGGTCACTATATTTAATAGCATAAATACGTTACCTGTTATTACTTCAGGTATGTGTCTATTTGTGCACATCTTCCCAAACAGAGTCCGCAAAATAAACCATCCCAAAACCCCCTAGTTACCGAAGTGTAACCCCCGTTCTCCAATTGTGTTTTGGAAGCCATCGATTTCATGGGTAACTAGCGAGTCCCTTTCTTGATAGCTCTGTGCGCTACAGCTCTCCTTTTCTTCTCTTTCATAGCCTCAGGCTGTGTTGTTTATATTGTTCTTTATTGATTTTAGCTCACCTGAGCACTTGTGCTCGGTGAGCTTTTGTGATCGCCTTTTGTCCGTCGTGCGTCGTCAGTCGTCCGTCGTCCGTTGTCAACAATTGCTTGTGAACACTCTAGAGGCCACAGTTTTGGCCCAATCTTCATGAAACTTGGTCAGGATGTTTGTCTACATATATCTCGGATAGAGTCGAAATTGGTCATGTGGGGTCAAAAACTAGGTCACTAGGTCAAATCTTAGAAAAACCTTGTGAACACTCTAGAGGCCACAAATTTGGCCCAATCTTCATGAAACTTGGTCAGGATGTTTTGTCATACATGATATCTCGATGAGTTCGAAATTGGGTCATGTGGGGTCAAAAACTAGTCACTAGGTCCAAATCTTAGAAAAACCTTGTGAACACTCTAGAGGCCACAAATTGGCCCAATCTTCATGAAACTTATCAGGATGTTTGTCTACATGATATCTCGGATGAGTTCGAAATTGGGTCATGTGGGGTCAAAAACTAGGTCACCAGGTCAAATCTTAAAAAACTTGTAACACTCTAGAGGCACAGTTTTGGCCCAATCTCATAAAATTTGGCCAGGATATTTGTCTACATGATATCTCGGATGAGTTCGATATGGGTCATGTGGAGTCAAAAACTAGGTCACGAGTCAAACTAAAGAAAACCTGTGAACACTCTAAAAGGCCACAATTTTGGCCCAATCTTCATGAAACTTGGCCATGTGTTTGCTACATGATACTCGGATAAATTCGAAATTGGGTCATGTGGGGTCAAAAACTAGGTCACGAGGTCAAATCTTAGAAAAACCCTTGTAAACACTCTAGAGGCCACATTTTGGCCCAATCTTCATAAAAACTTGGTCAGATGTTTTTCTAAAAGGATATCTCGGATGATTTTCGTTATTGGGTCATATGGGGTCAAAAACAAGGTCACCAGGTCAAACTTAGAAAAACATTGTGAAAAATCTACGGGCCCACAGTAATCCCCAATCTCATGAAAATTGGCCCAGGGTGTTTGTCTATATATATCTCAAAATTAAGTTCAAAATGGGTCACATTGGGTCAAAAACAGGTCCCCCAGAAAATCTTAAAAAAAACCCCTTGCGAACACTCTAGAGGCCACAGTTTTAGCCCAATCTTCATAAAAAATGGTCAAGGGTTTGCCCTATATGATATTTTTGGATGAGTTCAAAAATGGTAAGGTGGGGTCAAAAACTGGGCACCAGGTCAAATACTTAAAAAAAACCTGTGAACCCCTACAGGCCATTTTTAAAGCCCAATTTTCATAAAATTTGATCAGGATGTTTTTCTACATGAATCTCAGATAAATTTCGAAATTGGGTCACATGGGGTCAAAAACAGGCACCAGGGAAAATCTAGAAAAACCTTGCAAAACACTTTTTAAAAGGCCCAGTTTTACCCAATCTTCATGAATAATGGTCAGGTGTTTGTCTATTGTATTTTGGGAATGATTCCGAAAATGGGTAAGTGGGGTCAAAAACTAGGCACCAGGTCAAATCTTAGAAAAACCTTGTGAACATCTACGGGCCACTTTTTGGCCTAATCTTCATAATTTTTTTGGGTCAGGATGTTTGTCTACATGATATCTTGCATGATTTTTTTAAATTTGGGATCAGTGGGATCAAAAACTAGGTCCACCGGTCAAATCAAGAAAACCTTGTGAACTCTCTAGAGGCCACAGTTTTTTAGTCCAATTTTCGATAGATTTGGTCAGGATTTTTGTCTAATTAATATATTGGATGAGTTTGAAAATGAGTCACATGGGGTTTCAAAAATTTGTAAACCCGGGTCAAAACTAAGAAAAACCTTGTGAACACTCAAAGGGGCCTACATTTTTGTCCCAGTCTTCAATAAACTTAATATGAATGTGACTGCATAAATTTCCCCCTTGAGTGCAAATTCAGGTAGGATCAATATGTAAGGTCACTTAGTCAAAGGGTTAGAAAAACACTTTAATGCTAGATTTTTTTCTTTAATGCCTAACAGCCATTTTAAACTCAGGTGAGCGATACGGGGGCCATCTTGGCCCTCTTGTTATTCTATATCGTGTAAATTTTCAATCCCCGCCCGAAAGGGGACTTTTTGCCTTGTGTCCCCGGGTTTCAGTGTTTTGGGCTCCCTTTGCACTGGTATTTTTTATTTTGATTTTGTATATATATACTGTTGCCCACGTTTCGAGAATTTTCCCCTTGTACGGGTTTTTTGGGTCTTCCCTTTTTTAGCTCACATGAGCACAACGTGCTCAAGGTGAGCTTTTCTGATCGCCTTTTGTCCGGCGTCCGTCTCCGTGCGTGCGTCCGTGCGTCCGGCGTCAACAATTGCTTCAAACAACATCTCCTCCTAAACGGCTTGGCCAATTTGAAAAATATTTTGCTTGGAAATTTCCTTGGATGAAGCTCTACTAAAGTTGTATAAATGGTTTTGGTCCATTGCATAATTAGGTCACAGGAGCTAAAAATAGATTTTAAAAATGCAAACTTTGAAAATCTTCTTCTGCAAAACGCAAAGGCCCAGAGCTTTGATATTTGGGATGTAGCATCATCTTAAGGGCAACTACCCAAAATTGTACAATCATAGCCCTATGGTGATAATGACCCCGCACCAGGGGTCACTTGTTTTACATAAGTTATATAGAAAAATCTTAAAAAATCTTCTTTTATTTAATCCATAAGGCTAGAGCTTTTGATATTTGGTATTAGCACATCTTAAAGGGCCACTACCAAGATTGTACAAATCAAAGCCTATGGTATAAAATGACCCCGCCCAGGTCCCCTGTTTACATAGAGTTTTAAGGAAAATCTTAAAAAATCTTCTTCCATGAATGCATACGGCCTAGAGCTTAGATATTTGGATGAAGGGATCATCTTAAGGGCCACTACCAATTGTACAATCATAGCCCCAGGTGATAAATACCCCGCACCAGGGGCATTTTTTTTACATAGAGTTATATAGGAAAAACTAAAAAATCTTTTTCTATGAATCCAATAAGGCCTAGAGCTTTGATTTTGGGATGTAGCATCATCTTATGGGCCCCCTACCAAGATTGTACAAACATAGCCCAATGGTGAAAAATGACCCCGCACCAGGGGTTTACTTGTTTTACATAGAGTTATATAGGGAAAAACTTAAAAAATCTTCTTCCATGAATGCATAAGGGCCCAGAGCTAAAATATTTGGTATGAAGCCTCATCTTTGGGGCCCCTACCAAGATTGAAAAAATCATAGCCCCATGGTGAAAATGACCCCGCACCAGGGGGCACTTGTTTTACATAGAGTTAAAATAGGAAAATCTTTTAAAAATCTTCTTCTATGAATCAATAAGGCCAAAGCTAAGATTTTTGGTATGTAGTAGCAATCTAATTGTTCATTACAAAGATATTCAAAGTCTTGGCCCGACGGTGGATAAATGACCCTGCTCCCAAGTCTTTCTCTGAAACCATATGGCCTTGCTTATAGATATTGGTGTGTATTATAGTCAGGGGTAAAAATTATAAGATAAAGTTATATCAGAATCCCTTGTCTGTTTTAAAAACCATTAACAACCATTGAAGCATGGTACACAGGTGAGCGATTCAAGGCCATCATGGCCCTCTGATTTTGCTTAACATGTTCTTTCTTTGAATTGATTTTTACAATACGCAGTCTCTCGGGGGCTCTGGCTGACATGTCAAGGCGTCCTGACTCCCATCATCCTGCCTTACATGCTCGGGTGCTCCAGGGTAGACACTGCACCGTTGGTTTTTCTTGTCAGAAGAGGTCTGAAGAAAGCCTCTCAACGTCGATCCTATTCACCGGAAAAGGAAGGCCTCATCTTCCCCTCTTCTCTGGGTTCGAGCTGCTGGTGGTCGGAGTCCCTCTCCCCCTCCCAGGAAGAAGGCATCCCGCCCCTCTCCGGAGAGGGCCACGCCTTCATCTCCTGGCTCCTGCCCGGCTCACCTTGTTTTTAGCCCCAGGGGAGCAGTCAAGGAGACTACTTCCCGACCGGTTCACACGGTCACCGGTCATTGACGGTCATTTGCTGATATTAGTCATAGCAAAGCCCACGACCGGTCACCGGTCAGGTCTAGCCACCGGTCCCTCGGTCCCAAGACCCGTTCACCGACCAATGTCAATGATACGGGGACCGTTCACCGGGTATAACAACCAGGGACCTGTCATGACCGTCACGACCACCGTCACCGACTCACAAGCCACCGGCCCACCAGGCACCGGTCACCGGGCACCGGACCATCAATCACCGTTCCACCGGTCATCAATCGCTGTCCACCGGTCATTGTTGAACATCTAATGTTCTGATCGGTCTCAGAGACACAAGACCGGTACATCACCGTTCATTCATTCGGCAAAGATCGTCCCGATCAAAAACGCCAGGTCGGCTCACCACTGTAAGGCGTGAGGGTCACCGTCCTCGCCGATTCTAACTGAAAAAAGTATCGGACTCCAGAGTTTTTCCTCAGGCAGCCCTACGTTTTCTCCGCTTCGCCACCTGCTCCCTCGGTTCAAGGTGCCCAAGAACCGCCACACCCGTTCCCCGGGCATTTCAGGTCACCCGGACCCCTAATCTTCTCCAAGGACCGGTCCCCCTTTACGCTCTACTACCAACGTCTTCGAAGGATCATGGTGCGGATTTTTTTCAGCGCAACCTCAGACCTTCGATCCTCCACGTGTGTCCCACTTGATGGGAATATGCCAGGCATATCAGATTCTGCCTCTCCCCCTGTCCATAACCGGCTAGCCTTCAATCCCTTCTAGGAGGGATCGGGTTTTCTTTCCACCAGAGACCTTAGATCCAGACAGAACCTTTCAGTCTCCTCCCTCCTCTTGTCCACAGGGCGCCTCTTCTGCACAGCCCCCTATGTTGCCCTTTTTCCCTCATTTCCCTTTATGGGCTTTCCCCCACAGGATGGCGCCCCCATCTCGCCTGAGTCTGGGTCTCCCTCCCTCTACTCGCAATCCTCACAAGCGGACTGCTCTGAGCGGACACATGGAGGATGAATCTCCCTTCATGCTCCGAGGAGTACTCCATATTTGCGAGGACGTTCCTCTTTCGGCCACCTCGCAGCGATCCAGCGCTCATTCCGAACCTCGTACTGACAATCCTCTCTCTACGGGACGAATGAGTCAGACGACAGTTCCCCCCTTTTTTTTTCCGTTATTTACATGGACACAGGGCTGTTCAGGAGGTTCTTTGCTACCTTACCTGCATCAGTGAGAGTCAAACCAGCCCCTCCTCCCTTATCCCTGAAAGGTGCGAGGTTACCTCGACCTTGCGTAAGCCTAAGAATCCACATCAGTCGAACCTGAGTTTGCTCCCTTTCTCCCACGGTCGTCCGTTTTCGGCACTGGAGGTTTCGAATCTTCCTCCTCCTCCAAGCCATGACCGGGCTGGTTTAATCCCACATCAACCTTCGTCCTTTGTGGTTTTAACCCCCAAGACCTACAAGTTTCCGAGGGTGATTTTTCTATCCACCCCCGAAACAGGACCTAGATGCTAGTCGCTCCTGCTCAAGGTCCCCTCCTCGTTAACCGCTTCAGCAGAAGTCCTGATCGACTGTAGCAACGCTCCCTGCTTCCTTCCCGGCATCTCGTCTCATACTGACTCCTTCGTGCCGCACTTTCGGTCAAACTACAGCATAAAAGATGCCATATCATCTTCCGTCAGCCTTTCTTTTAGAGGCCTTAGCAGCGACTGCAAACTTCTATATTGCTATCTCTCTCTCTCTCCTGCAGAGATGACTCGCTGCAGGCGGATGCCATCCTGGACGCCCCAACAAAGCTACTTTCCTCTTCTTCTCGAGAAAAGCTTAGGTCGCCCCTCTATCTTCTTCCGCCTTTTTGGGGCCGAATCAAGGAAGTAGCGATGCCTCCAAGGGAGGATCAAATGCACGGAGCGGAGGCCTTCCAACGCCGCACTCCTACTTCGCTCCCCTAAATTCCCGGATACCGAAGAAGGCCTTCGGCTTCTCCGGTAAATCCCCGAAGGCACGGAAAGGTAACCTCATCTCCTTTCAGAGTAATCCCTCTTCCAGGCGCTCGCCAATTCTGGTCCTCCACGAACACGATTTCCTCCTTCAACGCCCCCCACCCCTCTCTACCCTACCAGTCAAAGGGGTGGAGTAAGCCAAGGGGTAACGTCCTTTCATCCCTCCTCTTCCAGACGTTCGATTAGGAGAAGAGTGTTTTCTTCGTCTTTCTGCCCTTCCAGTATGCGGCAGACTCCACTCATTTCATTCAAGCAATGGTAGACAATCACCGACGACCAATGGTCCCTGTCTAACGAGAGAGACACGGTTATCGGTTCCGTTCCGTCGTCCCCCTCCACAGTCCACCTCTCCCATTCATCTCTCCACCAATCATCCTCGTCTGGGACTCGCCATTTCAGATCTCAAAAAAAGGAGCGGTAAAAGGGTCTCGATTCCAACCTCACCCGGGTTTTTACAGCCGTCACTTTCTGGTTTTCCCATAAGGACGGCGGTTTTCGACCGGTCATAACCACTCTCAATCTAAACTCCTTCATACCGAAGGTAACACTTCAAAATGGAAACAACTTCGACGATCAGGGCAGCCGTCCTCCCCCGGTCACTGGGCTGTTTCCCTGGATTATCGGATGCCTACTTCCATGTATCTATCCATCCTCATTCCAGAAATACCTTCAGCTTTAACTGATGTCAAAATGTCTACCATTCAAGGCCCCCTTCCGATCGGCCTGTCTTCGGCCCCCAGAATCTCACCAAAAATAGTTTCGGTTCTGTCGCCAGGTTCATTTTCCGCGGCTCAACCTCCTGCGTATTTTCCTACGACTGGCTTCTTTCATTCACATGACCCAATCGCTCTTCTTCCGACGAACTTCGATGGGTGGACAGACCTAGCTCTCGCTAGCTCACCTCAACTCTGAAAATGATTGATCCCATCCCAAACCTTCACGTTTGTCTTGATGCAATGTTTCTGACCGACCTAAACAGATCAAATTCCGGAACCCAGAATATTTCTCTTCAAACTCTGGTTCGGGGTTTCTCGCGTCGGCAATCGATCTCAGCCCCCGACTATTCTATCGCTTCTTCGTGTACTCAATTCAGCAGCGATCTTGTTCCGCTGGGCCGCCATCACATGCGACCTCTTCAATTTATCCTACCTCGATCTGCTGGCGTCCCATCGAGACCATTGCAGACCATTCTTCCGGTTTTTCCCCGAATTGTTCATCAACTCAGTGGAGCATTCCCACCTACGTTTCTTCCCGAGATGAGTTTCCCTTCTCCACCTCAACCGAACTGTTCCTCTTCTCGATGCCGTCGTCAGGCTGGTGCCATCTTGAACCTCTGGGTCTCACAACCACGACTTTTGTTCCCTTCTGACAGTTCTCTCAAATCAACAACCTGGAACCAAAGCGTTCAACTAGCCTTATACGCAGCAGTTTTTTCTTCCTCTCATTTCGAGACAAATCTGTTCTAGTATCTACAGACAACACGACTGTTGTCTCTACATCCGCAGACAAGGGGAGGACGCACTCGCCTTCTCTGTGCATGGAAGCATGGCACCTTCTTCAAAGGTGTCAGGTGTCTTCGTACTCATTCAAGTCAGACATCTACGGTCGTCTAAATGTCCTAGCGACCAACTGTCCCGCAGCATTCTCTTCTCCCCTCGTAATGAAGTTACTTCCACGGAACGCAAACAACTCTGTTTGCGAATTTCCGGGTCTCCAGTCTGTCGATCTATATGCTACCAGTTAACAACCAACTTCCCCCTGTATTGTGTCACCGTAACGGATCACCGGCTTGGCGATAGATGCTCTGTCCTGAAAACTGGGATCCTCTATTTGCTTATGCCGTTTCCACCGTTTTCCTCTGATTCCCTAGTTCTATGGAAAATCCTGCTATCTTCAGTGCTGGATCCCTCCATGTAGCTCCACTATTGGCCAAAAGAGACTTGGTTCTTGGATCTTCTGTATCTTCTGAAAGACTATCCTGTAGAACTACCCACGTTCCGGACTTCGTCACAAATCGGAACATGACCTACACGACAATCCATACGCTCTTCGTCCACAACGCTTGGATGTTGTATTCCAACAGCGAGTCAACAGAAGAATTTTCGGCAACAGTTGCCTCTATTATCTCTAAGCCTATGAGACAATTACTCGATCTGTCTACCCAGCAAATGGAAGGTCTTCCGGAATTGTGTATCGCATGGCAGATTAATCCGGTCAAAGCTCCTGTCAGAGAAATCGCTAACTTTCTAGTTTTCTTTTTAACGAGAAAAACTTGCGGTCAGTTCTATCAGGGTAATAGTCCATGTTACGAACACTCTTAAGTTTCACAGATCCTCTTCCCTTGGTCGGATCCAATCTTTCGAAATTATTCTTACGTTTGAACTGTCAGGCCAGACTCTCGATCGTTAACACCAAAGTGGGATCTTTCTTGTGTTTTACTGGCTCTTACTAAGGCACCTTTGAGCCTCATCTGAGGCTTCTCTCCATGCATGTAACATGGAAGACGGTCTTTCTCATAGCAATGGCGACTTCTAAACTCGATGCGAAATTCATGCCTTTCTACTGGAGGAAGTCTATTTTACGCTTTAACACATCTGATGGCTCTGTATCCATGAGCTTTCAACCTTGTTTCCTTGCGAAAACCCAACTCCCTTCGGTCTGTTCCCATCCGGTAGTTTATTACGAGCCTTTGCTAGGTCTTGCGCAGGGGTGATCCTGATCTGCTTCTTTGTCCGTTTAGAGCCTTGAAGTTTACCTCCCAGAAGGTTTAATCTTTACGGGTTCCGTCGTCTTCGTCATTATCCTCCCAATAAAAGGTGGGGGGCTAAGTTTGGCCGCATCAATATCTCGTAGTGTAGCCTCAACAATCAAGTTTGCTATTGGGATCTTTCGGACAGGATCTAACCTTTTTAGCCTCAATGAGCACAACGAGCTTCAAGGTGAGCTTTTCTATCGATCCACCTTTTGTCTGCTGTCCGACGTCCGTTGCATCCGTGCGTCTGCTCAACAATTGCTTCAAACAACATCTCCCCACTAAACGCTAGCCATTTGAAAAAAATTTGCAGGAATGTTTCCCTTGGATGAAGCTCTACTAAAGTTGTATAAATCGTTCTGGTCCAACGCTAATTAGTCCAGGAGCTTAAAAATAGATTTTAAAAATGAAAATTTAAAAAATCTTCTTCTCTGAAACCACAAGCCTAGCCTTTTGATTTTTGTATGTAGTCATGATCTATGACTCTCTACCATGATTGTACAAATATGACCCTGGGGTCAAAATTGTCCCCCCCCCCAGGGTCACTTGAATTCACAGGCAATAAAGGAAAAACTTGAAAAAAAACTTCTCCTCCCGAAACCACAAAGGCCTAACCTTTGATTTTGGTATTGTAGCATCATCTTAGGGCCACTACCAGATTGTAACACATCATAGCCCTATGGTGATAAATGACCCCGCACCAGGGTCCACTTGTTTACATAGATTATTAAAGAAAAATCTTAAAAAATCTTCTTCTATGAATCCATAAGCCTATGAGCTTAGATATTTGGTATGTAGATTCATCTATGGCCACTACCAAGAATGTATCAAATCATAGCCCTATGGTGATAAATACCCCGCAACCAAGGGTTCAACTTGTTTTATAAAGAGTTAATAGGAACATCTTAAAAAATCTTCTTCCAAATTGAATGCTAAGCCTAGAGCTTAGATATTTGGTATGAAGCATCATCTTATGTCACTACCCAAGATGTACCAAATCATAGCCCTATGGAGATAAATGACCCCCCCGCACCATGGTCACAT
>CM037783.1:1778786-1828786 GCA_021229015.1 Solen grandis
AACATAGGACGGAAAATTTCATTTTAGGATTAAAGAGCTTCAGAATGATATAGAAAGTTGAAACTTACACAGTTTGCAGTTCTTCATAATTTCTTAACATATTTGACTCGTGACGTCAAATGTTGTTATGTGACGTCATAAACATACTTTTTATTTTTCATTTTAGGGCAATGATTTCGACATGATGCCAGTTGTTTAGAATAATGAAAATTTCAGAGTTATGAGAGTAAAGTATGCGGTTTTGAACAAATGCATCTTCAGCACCCTATGACGTCATGTGACGTCAGAGCTAAAAATAGTGAAAAATGGTGTTCACGCTCTACAGCCGCCATTTATGGTCGGATTTTCTTCAAATTTTCACAGATTATCCATCTTGAAACTAAGGTGTGCATATCCTGTCAGCTAAGCGAAATTCCGAAAGACCGAAGTTCTGTGGCTGAAACAAGATTCGAACACAGGACCGAAAATTTCATTTTAGGATTAAAGAGCTTCAGAATCAGATAGAAAGTTGAAACTTACACAGTTTGCAGTTCTGCATAATTTCTACAAATATTTTGAGTCGTGACGTCATATGACGTCATGTGACGTCATAAGCATACTTCTTAATTTTCATATTAGGGCAATGATTTCGACATGATGCCAGTTGTTCAGAATAATGAAAATTTCAGAGTTATGACAGTAAAGTATTCGCTTTTGAGCAATAGCATTTTCAGCACCCTATGATGTCACCTGACGTCAGAGCTAAAAATAGTGAAAAATGGTATTCGCGCTCTACAGCCGCCATTTATGATCAGATTTTCTTCAAATCTTTACAGATGATACATCTTGAAACTAAGGTGTGAATATTTTGTCAGCTAACCTTAATTCCTAAAAACCGAAGTATTGTGGCTGAAGTAAGATTCGAACATAGGACCTTTAAACTAGAAATCAAGTTTGCAGTCATGTCCTGACGTCATATGACATCATGTTACGTCACAGACTAATACTTAGTTCTTATCATTTGCATTAATTTCGGATATAATGTCAATTGTTCAGCATAAACATGAAATACTACCAGAGGTGAGTCATTACATGAAACTTATATCTCCTGCATTTGGCATTAACACAGCTTGCAGAAAGTCCTATCATTCGTTTTCACGAATGACATCTAGTTATTAGGACTTTCTGCCCTTTCGGCAGAAAGTCCTATTGGGTTTGTTATGTTTATTCTTCTTCTTATTATTCTTTTTTTCTTCCTAACTAAACGCTTATTTTTCTATGTTGCAATACTCCCAGGACGATGAATTTTTTATGACTTATTAGTCACGTGAGGAAATTTTGATTTCTATGATTTTCATATGCCTATGACGTCATATGACGTCACATTTGAAATATGCTACAAAAGGTTGTACGCGGTCTACAGCCATTGTTTGTGAACCGATTTTCATCAAATTTTCACAGATTGTGTATATTAAGTTCTAGTTGTGCATCCCGGTGTCCGTTTTTTAAAATTCGAAAAGTCCATGGTTTTATAGCGAATCCAAGATTCGAACCAAGGTCGTAAATTTTTTAAATGCTTATAAAATCTGTCCTATTTAAGATAGAAAGATGATATTGAGTCAGTATATAGGTCTCTAGAAGTTTTAAACATTTTGTGAAAATAAATGTCAGATGACGTCACATGACGTCATTATATGATAATGTATTTCTAATATTAACAAGAATATTTCTATATGTTGAAATTGTCTAAGGGCAATGAAAATTTAATGATACATGCTTCAAACGCTGAAATTTTGATTTCTATGATTTTCATATGCCTATGACGTCATATGACGTCACACTTGAAATATGCAACAAAAGTTTGTACGCGGTCTACAGCCATTGTTCATGAACCGATTTTCATCAAATTTTCACAGAATGTGTATATTAAGTTCTAGTTGTGCATCCCGGTGTCCGTTCTTTCAAATTCGAAAAGTCCAAGGTTCTATAGCGATTCCAAGATTCGAACCAAGGTCGTAAATTTTCAAATTCTTATAAAAATCGGTCCTATTTGAGATAGAAAGATGATATTGGGTCAGTATATAGGTCTCTGGGAGTCTTAAACATTTTGTGAAAAGAAACGTCATATGACGTCACATGACGTCATTATATGATAATGTATTTCTAATATTAACAAGGGTATTTCTATATGTTGAAATTGTCGAAGGGAAATGAAAATTTAATGACAAATGATCCAGACGCAGATATTTCGATTTCAATGATTATCAGAAGCCTATGACGTCATATGACGTCACATTTGAAATTGACTACTAAAGTTTGTACACGGCCCAGAGCCATTATTAATGGGCCGATTTTCATTAAATTTTCACAGAATGTGTATATTACGTTCTTATTGTGTATACCGGTGTCCGTTTTTCAAAATTCGAAAAGTCCAAGCATCTATGGCGGATCCAAGATTCGAACCAAGGACGTCAATTTTTAAATGCTTATAAAAACTGTCCTATTTGAGATAGAAAGTTGAAATTTTGTCAGTTAGTAGGTCTCTGGGTGTCTTAACAATTATGTAAAAATAAACGTCATATGACGTCACGTGACGTCATTTTTTATTGTTATTATTCTTTTCTTCTTCCTAACTAAACGCTTATTTTAATATGTTGCAATAGTCCTAGGACGATGAAATTTTTATGGGTTATTAGGCACGTGAGGAAATTTTGATTTCACCCCTACTGCATATATGTAGCCATATCTCAATAAATATCGATTTTTGTAAATATATGTATGAATAAGAATTATAGCTGAATAATTGACGTTTCCAAAGATATTTAGTTTATTAAAATTGGTTTACGCAATACAAAGTTATAAGCAAAAAAACTAAATGAAATGAAGCTAATTTTGCTGATAATATGCTGTTTTCTTGAGGTTTAACAGTCAATATCTCAGAAACGACTGAAGATAAGTTTATACATTATGCGTATAAAATGTAGCATGTTTTAAAGCTTTCTAACGGTACCAAGTTTTTAAATTGGTTATATAAGAAAGTTACATGGAAAATAAGATATTTCATAATCATGCATCATAAAAATATGGAAAAGGTCACGCGCAGGGGTCACCAAGCTTAAATACTTGCGCAACGACTTAAAAAAAAAAAATATCAAATTGCAATTGATGGGCTATATCTTGATTTTTTTTTTTTGTCGAATGTTGACTGTTTCCAAAATAAGCATTGAAGTTAATACATGTACAACGGCACAAGACAAAAATCCGTATTTGCAACACTATGTAGCTAGCGAGCAGTTTGCAAGCCTTGAAAAATTCACACGCAGCCCCACATTTTAGACCATCTAAAAACTGCATTGTTATGCTAACGATATTCATATTGCATCAGTTTATAGGCTGGGATGTTACCTTTCAAAATATCACCATAGTTCGAAATTCCAGGAATTTATGGCAAAACTACGGAAGCCCAAACACGCCAAAATCGCTAAATACGTTTAACTACGTTACAGGTGTCGAAAGGATATAGCACTATACAAATATTCAATACTTCTTCCTACTGAGGCTAAAATTAAACAAGGTTACAACTGAGCTGGAGTGATGAAATTCTATGTGTGATGAAAGTTAGAAACTTACATTTGAACACTGTTTCATTTTTCTTTCATGTCATATGACATAGTATAAATTTTGTATGTAAACTACATGTGCAAGATATGGGCGGACTTTTATTAAAATTCACAGAATGTGTTCTATTTGTGCTATTTTATATAGAAATAGAGGAGATAGAAAGTTGCAATTTGGACAGATTATCTATTATGTCATCTTCTATATATACTATATAAAGCAGATGTTGCAGAAAGTCCTATCATTCGTTTAAACGAATGACATCTAGTTATTATTATTCTTTTTTTCTTCCTAAAAACGCTTTTTTTTATGTTGCAATATCCTAGGACGATGAAATTTTTATGGCTTATTAGTCACGTGAGGAAATTTTGATTTCAATGATTTTCAGCACCCTATGACGTCACATGACGTCACAGCTAAAAATAGTGAAAAATGGTGTTCGCGCTCTACAGCCGTCATTTATGGTCGGATTTTTTGTTATTATTATTCTTTTTTTCTTCCTTCCTAAAGGCTTAAGTTCTGTGGCTGAAATAAGATTCGAACATAGGACCGAAAATTTCATTTTAGGATAAAAGAGCTTCAGGATGAGATAGAAAGTTGAAACTTACACAGTTTGCAGTTCTGCAGAATTTCTACAAATATTTTGAGGCGTGACGTCATATGACGTCATGTGACGTCATAAGCATACTTCTTAATTTTCATTTTAGGGCAATGATTTCGACATGATGCCAGTTGTTCAGAATAATGAAAATTTCAGAGTTATGAAAGGAAAGTATGCGCTTTTGAACAAAAGCATCTTCAGTACCCTATGACGTCATTTGACGTCACAGCTAAAAATAGTGAAAAAAGGTGTTCGGGCTCTACAGCCGTCATTTATGGTCGGATTTTCTTCAAATTTTCACAGATGGTACATCTTGAATCAAAGGTGTGCATATCCTGTCAGCTAACCGAAATTCCGAAAGACCGAAGTTCTGTGGCTGAAATAAGATTCGAACACAGGACCGAAAATTTCATTTTAGGATAAAAGAGCTTCAGGGTGATATGGAAAGTTGAAACTTACACAGTTTGCAGTTCTGCAGAATTTCTACAAAAATTTTGAGTCGTGACGTCATATGAAGTCATGTGACGTCATAAGCATACTTCTTAATTTTCATATTTGGGCAATGATTTCGACATGATGCCAGTTGTTCAGAATAATGAAAATTTCAGAGTTATGAAAGCAAAGTATGCGCTTTTGAAGAAAAGCATCATCAGCACCCTATGACGTCACATGACGTCACAGCAAAAAATAGTGAAAAATGGTGTTTACGCTCTACAGCCGTCATTTATGGTCGGATTTTCTTCAAATTTTCACAGATGGTACATTTTGAAACTCAGGTGTGCATATCCTGTCAACTAACCGAAATTCCCAAAGACCGAAGTTCTGTGGCTGAAATAAGATTCGAACATAGGACCGATAATTTCATTTTAGGATTAAAGAGCTTCAGGATGAGATAGAAATTTGAAACTTACAAAGTTTGCAGTTCTGCAGAATTTCTACATATATCTTGAGTCTTGACGTCATTTGACGTCTTGTGACGTCATAAGCATACTTCTTAATTTTCATATTTGGGCAATGATTTTGACATGATGCCAGTTGTTCAGAATAACGAAAATTTCAGAGTTATGACAGTAAATTATGCCCTTTTGAACAAAAGCATCTTTAGCACACTATGACGTCATGTGACGTCAGAGCTAAATATAGTGAAAAATGGTGTTCACGCTCTACAGCCGCTATTTATGGTCGGATTTTCTTCAAATTTTCACAGATGGTACATCTTGAATCAAAGGTGTGCATATCCTGTCAGCTAACCGAAATTCCGAAAGACCGAAGTTCTGTGGCTGAAATAAGATTCGAACATAGGACCGAAAATTTCATTTTAGGATTAAAGAGCTTCAGGATGAGATAGAAAGTTGAAACTTACACAGTTTGCAGTTCTGCAGAATTTCTACATATATTTTCAGTCAGAACGTCATATGACGTCATGTGACGTCATAAGCATACTTCTTAATTTTCATTTTAGGGCAATGATTTTGACATGATGCCAGTTGTTCAGAATAATGAAAATTTCAGAGTTATGAAAGTAAGGTATGCGCTTTTGAACAAAAGCATCTCAGCACCCTTTTGACGTCACATGACGTCACAGCTAAAAATAGTGAAAAAATGGTGTTCGCGCTCTACAGCCGTCATTTATGGTCGGATTTTCTTCAAATTTTCACAGATGGTACAACTTGAATTAAAGGTGTGCATATCCTGTCAGCTAACCGAAATTCCGAAAGACCGAAGTTCTGTGGCTGAAATAAGATTCGAACATAGGACCGAAAATTTCATTTTAGGATTAAAGAGCTTCAGGATGAGATAGAAAGTTGAAACTAACACAGTTTGCAGTTCTGCAAAATTTCTACAAAATTTTGGAGTCGGAACGTCAGATGACGTCATGTGACGTCATAAGCATACTTCTTAATTTTCATATTAGGGCAATGATTTCGACATGATGCCAGTTGTTCAGAATAATGAAAATTTCAGAGTTATGAAACTAACGTATGCGCTTTGAACAAAAGCATCTTCAGCACCCTATGACGTCACATGACGTCACAGCTAAAAATAGTGAAAATGGTGTTTGCGCTCTACAGCCGTCATTTAGGGTCGGATTTTCTTAAAATTTTCACAGATGGTACATTTTGAAACTAAGGTGTGCATATCCTGTCAGCTAACCGAAATTCCGAAAGACCGAAGTTCTGTGGCTGAAATAAGATTCGAACATAGGACCGAAATTTCATTTTAGGATTAAAGAGGTTCAGGATGAGATAGAAAGTTGAAACTTACACAGTTTGCAGTTCTGCAGCATTTCTACAAATATTTTGAATCGTGACGTCATAGGACGTCATAAGAATACCACTTAATTTTAATTTGGGCAATGATTTCGACATGATGCCAGTTGTTCAGAATAATGAAAATTTCAGAGTTATGCAGTAAAGTATGCGCTTTTGAGCAAACAGTATTTTCAGCCCTATGACGTCACCTGACTTCAGAGCTGAAAATAGTGAAAAATGGTATTCGCGCTCTACAGCCGTCATTTATGATAAGATTTTCTTCAAATTTTTACAGATGGTACATTTGCAACTAAGGTGTGAATATTTTGTCAGCTAACCTTAATTCCTAAAAACCGAAGTATTGTGGCTGAAAGTAAGATTCGAACATAGGACCTTTTAAACTAGAAATCAAGTTTGCAGTCATGTCCTTACGTCATATGACATCATGTACGTCACAGACTAATACTTAGTTCTTTCATTTGCACTGATTTCGGAATAAATGTCAATTGTTCAGCATGAACATGAAATCTACCAGAGGTGAGTCATTACATGAAACTTCTATCTCCTGCTTTTTGCATTAACACAGCTTGCAGAAAGTCCTATCATTCGTTTCACGAATGACATCTAGTTAGGACTTTCTGCCTAAAGCAGAAAGCCTATTGGGTTTGTTCGTTTATATTATTATTTTATTATTAATTATTCTTTTCTTCCTCATGGATTTTCATATGTTGCAATCGTCCTAGGAGAATAAATTTCGATGGCATATTATTCATATGCGTAATTAAAAGATTCTATAATTTTCAAAATTGCCTATGACGTCATTATGACGTCACACTTGGGAATTGCTACAAAAGTTTTGTACGCGGTCCGAGCGAAAATTAAAAAAACCGATTTTTTATCAAATTTTTACAGAATGTGTATATTATGTTCTAGTTGTGCATCTCGGTGTCCGTTTTTCAAATTCGAAAACCCAAGGTTCTATGGCGAATGCAAGATTCAAAACCAAGGAGTCAAATTGAAAATCTCATAAAATCGTCCCTAAATGAGAGAGAAGGTTGATATTTTGTCAGTATATAAAATCTCCGATAGATTTATATTTTGTGAAAATGGACGTCTTGTGACGTCATATGACGTCATCAAATTTCTAATATTTAAACACATAATTATATATGTTAATATGGTCCAAGGACAAGGAAATTTGGATGTTTATTCTTCAAGAGATGGTATTTTGAATTCTATGCTTTCCATATCTCTATGACGTCATATGACGTCACACTTGAAATAAGCTACAAAAGTTTGTACGCGGTCCAGAGCCATTATTAATGAACCGATTTTCATCAAATTTTCTCAGAATGTGTATATTATGTTTTTAGTTCTGTATCCGGTGTCCGTTTTTCAAAATTCGAAAAGTCCAAGGTTCTATAGCGATTCCAAGATTCGAACCAGGTCGTAAATTTTCAAATTCTTATAAAATCGTCCTATTTGAGATAGAAAAGATGATATTGGGTCAGTTATAGGTCTCTGAGAGTCTTAAACATTTTGTGAAAATAAATGTCATATGACGTCACGTGACGTCATTATATGATAATGAATTTCTAATTCTAACAAGATTATTTCTATATGTGAAATTTTCGAAGGGCAAGAAAATTTTAAACCCCCCATGTTCAGATACTGAAATTTCGTTTCAATGATTTTCAGGGAAACTATGACGTCATATGACGTCACATTTGAAAATGACTACAAAAGTTTTTTACACGGTCCAGAGCCATTATTAATGGGCCGATTTTCATCAAATTTTCACAGAAGTGTATTTAATTCTAGTTGTGCATCGCGGGGCCGTTTTTTCAAAATTCGAAAAATCCATGGTTTATAGCGAATTCAAGATTCGAACCAAGGTCGTCCATTTTTAAATGTAATAAAAAACGGTCCTATTTGAGATGAAAAAATGATATTTGGTCGTATTAGGTCTCTGGGAGTCTTAAAAAATTTCGTGAAAAAACGTCATTGACGTCATGTGACGTCATTATGTGATAATGTATTTCTAATATTAACAAGAGTATTTCTATATGTTGAAAAATTTTCGAAGGGCAATGAAAATTTAATGGCATGATTCAGATGCTGAAATTTCGATTTCAATGATTTTCAGAAGCCTATGACGTCATATGACGTCACACTTGAAATTGACTACAAAAGTTTGTACACGGTCCAGAGCCATTATTTATGTGCCGATTTTTATCAAATTTTCACAGAATGTGTATATTACGTTCTTATTGTGTATACCGGCGTCCGTTTTTCAAAATTCGAAAAGTCCAAGCATATATGGCGGATCCAAGATTCGAACCAATGACGTCAATATTTAAATGCTTATAAAAACTGTCCTATTTGAGATAGAAAGTTGAAAATTTGTCAGTTAGTAGGTCTCTGGGTGTCTTAACAATTATGTGAAAATAAACGTCATATGACGTCACGTGACGTCATTTGTTTATTATTATTATTCTTTTCTTCTTCCTAACTAAACGTTTATTTTAATATGTTGCAATAGTCCCAGGACGATGAAATTTTTATGGGTTATTAGGCACGTGAGGAAATTTTGATTTCACCCCTACTGCATATATGTAGCCATATCTCATATAATATCGATTTTTGTAAATATATGTATGAATAAGAATTATAGCTGAATAATTGACGTTTCCAAAGATATTTAGTTTATTAAAATTGGTTTACGCAATACAAAGTTATAAGCAAAAAAAACTAAATGAAATGAAGCTAATTTTGCTGATAATATGCTGTTTTCTTGAGGTTTAACAGTCAATATCTCAGAAACGACTGAAGATAAGTTTATACATTATGCTTATAAAATGTAGCAAGTTTTAAGAGCTTTCTAACGGTACCAAGTTTATTGAAATTGGACTTCATATAAGAAAGTTACATGGAAAATAAGATATTTCATAATCATGCATCATAAAAATATGGAAAAGGTCACGCGCAGGGGTCACTAGCTTAAATACTTGCGCAACGACTTAAAAAAAAAAAAAAAAAAAAAAAAAAAAAAAAAAAAAAAAAAAAATATCAAATTGCAATTGATGGGCTATATCTTGATTTTGTTCTTTTTTGTTGTTGTTGTTGTTGTTTTTTGTCGAATGTTGACTGTTTCCAAAATAAGCATTGAAGTTAATACATGTACAACGGCACAAGACAAAAATCCGTATTTGCAACACTATGTAGCTAGCGAGCAGTTTGCAAGCCTTGAAAAATTCACACGCAGCCCCACATTTTAGACCATCTAAAAAACTGCATTGTTATGCTAACGATATTCATATTGCATCAGTTTGTAGGCTGGGATGTTTACCTTTCAAAATATCACCATAGTTCGAAATTCCAGGAATTTATGGCAAAACTACGGAAGCCCAAACACTGCCAAAATCGCTAAATACGATAACTACGTTACAGGTGTCGAAAGGATATAGCACTATACAAATATTCAATACTTCTTCCTAATGAGGCTAAAATTAAACAAGGTTACAACTGAGCTGGAGTGATGAAATTCTATGTGTGATGAAGTTAGAAACTTACATTTGAACACTGTTTCATTTTTCTTTCATGTCATATGACATATATAAATGTTGTAGGTAAACTACATGTGCAAGATATGGCGGACTTTTATTAAAATTCACAGAATGTGTTCTATTGTGCTATTTTATATAGAAATAGAGGAGATAGAAAGTTGCAATTTGGACAGATTATCTATTATGTCATCTTCTATATATACTATATAAATCAGATGTTGCAGAAAGTCCTATCATTCGTTTAAACGAATGACATCTAGTTCTTCTTCTTCTTATTAGGACTTTCTGCCTAAAGCAGAAAGTCCTATTGGGTTTGTACTGTTTATTATTATTAGGACTTTCTGCCTAAAGCAGAAAGTCCTATTGGGTTTGTTATGTTTATTAGGACTTTCTGCCTAAAGCAGAAAGTCCTATTGGGTTGTACGTTTATTCTTCTTCTTCTTATTATTATTATTATTATTATTCTTTTTTTCTTCCTAACTAAACGCTTATTTTTCTATGTTGCAATACTCCTAGGACGATGAAATTTTTATGACTTATTAGCCACGTCAGGAAATTTTGATTTCTATGATTTTCATATGCCTATGACGTCATATGACGTCACATTTGAAATATGCTACAAAAGTTTGTACGCGGTCTACAGCCATTGTTTGTGAACCGATTTTCATCAAATTTTCACAGATTGTGTATATTAAGTTCTAGTTATGCATCCCGGTGTCCGTTTTTTCAAAATTCGAAAAGTCCATGGTTCTATAGCGAATCCAAGATTCGAACCAAGGTCGTAAATTTTTAAATGCTTATAAAATCTGTCCTATTTAAGATAGAAAGTTGATTTTTAGTCAGTATATAGGTCTCTAGAAGTTTTAAACATTTTGTGAAAATAAATGTCATATGACGTCACGTGACGTCATTAAAAAGAAATTTCTATATGTTTCAATTGTCGAAGGGCAATGAAAATTTAATGACACATGCTTCAAACGCTGAAATTTTGATTTCTATGATTTTCATATGCCTATGACGTCATATGACGTCACACTTGAAATATGCAACAAAAGTTTGTACGCGGTCTGCAGCCATTGTTTATGAACCGATTTTCATCAAATTTTCACAGAATGTGTATATTAAGTTCTAGTTGTGCATCTCGGTGTCCGTTTTTCAAAATTCGAAAAGTCCATGGTTCTATAGCGAATCCAAGATTCGAACCAAGGTCGTAAATTTTTGAATGCTCACAAAATCGGTCCTATTTGAGATAGAAAAGTGATATTTGGTCAGTATATAGGTCTCTGGGAGTCTTAAACATTTTGTAAAAATAAACGTCATATGACGTCATATGACGTCACATTTGAAATTGATTACGAAAGTTTGTACACGGTTCAGAGCCATTATTAATGGGCCGATTTTCATCAAATTTTCACAGAATGTGTATATTACGTTCTTATTGTGTATACCGGTGTCCGTTTTTCAAAATTCGAAAAGTCCAAGCATCTATGGCGGATCCAAAATTGAACCAAGGACGTCAATTTTTAAATGCTTATAAAAACTGTCCTATTTGAGATAGAAAGTTGAAATTTTGTCAGTTAGTAGGTCTCTGGGTGTCTAACAATTATGTGAAAATAAACGTCATATGACGTCCCGTGACGTCATTTTATTATTATTATTATTCTTTTCTTCTTCCTAACTAAACGCTTATTTTAATATGTTGCAATAGTCCTAGGACGATGAAATTTTTATGGGTTATTAGTCACGTGAGGAAATTTTGATTTCAATGATTATTAGCAGCCTATGACGTCACATGACGTCACAGCTAAAAATAGTGAAAAATGGTGTTCCCGCTCTACAGCCATCATTTATGGTCGGATTGTCTTCAAATTTTCACAGATGGTACATCTTGAAACTAAGGTGTGTATATCCTGTCAGCTAACCGAAATTCCGAAAGACCGAAGTTCTGTGGCTGAAATAAGATTCGAACATAGGACCGAAAATTTCATTTTAGGATTAAAGAGCTTCAGGATGAGATAGAAAGTTGAAACTTACACAGTTTGCAGTTCTGCAGAATTTCTACATATATTTTGAGTCGTGACGTCATATGACGTTATGTTACGTCATAAGCATACTTCTTAATTTTTATATTAGGGCAATGATTTCGACATGATGCCAGTTGTTCAGAATAATGAATATCTCAGAGTTATGACAGTAAAGTATGCGCTTTTGAAAAAAAGCATCTTCAGCACCCTATGACGTCATATGACGTCAGAGCTAAAAATAGTGAAAAATGGTGTTCACGCTCTACAGCCGCCATTTTTTGGTCGGATTGTCTTCAAAATTTCACAGATGGTACATCTTGAAACTAAGGTGTGCATATCCTGTCAGCTAACCGAAATTCCGAAAGACCGAAGTTCTGTGACTGAAATAAAATTCGAACATAGGACCGAAAATTTCATTTTAGGATTAAAGAGCTTCAGGATGAGATAGAAAGTTGAAACCTACACAGTTTGCAGTTCTGCAGAATTTCTACATATATTTTGAGTCGTGACGTCATATGACGTTATGTTACGTCATAAGCATACTTCTTAATTTTTATTTTAGGGCAATGATTTCGACATGATGCCAGTTGTTCAGAATAATGAATATTTCAGAGTTATGACATTAAAGTATGCGCTTTTGAACAAAAGCATCTTCAGCACCCTATGACGTCATATGACGTCACAGCTAAAAATAGTGAAAAATGGTGTTCACGCTCTACAGCCGCCATTTATGGTCGGATTGTCTTCAAATTTTCACAGATGGTACATCTTAAAACTAAGGAGTGCATATCCTGTCAGCTAACCGAAATTCCGAAAGACCGAAGTTCTGTGGCTGAAATAAGATTCGAACATAGGACCGAAAATTTCATTTTAGGATTAAAGAGCTTCAGGATGAGATAGAAAGTTGAAACTTACACAGTTTGCAGTTCTGCAGAATTTCTACATATATTTTGAGTCGTGACGTCAAATGTCGTCATGTGACGTCATAAGCATACCACTTATTTTTAATTTGGGGCAATGATTTCGACATGATGCCAATTGTTCAGAATAATGAAAATTTCAGAGTTATTGCAGTAAAGTATGCGCTTTTAAGCAACAGCATTTTCAGCACCCTATGACGTCACGTGACGTCAGAGCTAAAAATAGTGAAAAATGGTGTTCGCGCTCTACAGCCGCCATTTATGATCAGATTTTCTTCAAATTTTTACAAATGGTACATCTTGAAACCAAGGTGTGAATATTTTGTCAGCTAACCTTAATTCCGAAAAAACCGAAGTATTGTGGCTGAAGTAAGATTCGAACAAAGAACCAAAAATTTCATTTTA
Organism: Solen grandis; assembly: GCA_021229015.1. NCBI lineage: Eukaryota > Metazoa > Mollusca > Bivalvia > Adapedonta > Solenidae > Solen > Solen grandis. Next base: position 1,792,152 of record CM037783.1, read on the forward strand.
GGGCTAAAGAACTTCGGGATGAGATAGAAAGTTGAAACTTACACAGTTTGCAGTTCTGCAGAATTTCTTAATATATTTTGAGTCGTGACGTCATATGACGTCATAAGCATACTACTACTACTGCTACTTATTTTTTTTTCTTCGTAACTAAACGCTTATTTATAATATAATGTCAATTAATCAGCATGAACATGAAATACTACCAGAGGTGAGTCATTACATGAAACTTCTATCTCCTGCTTTTTGCATTAACACAGGTTCCAGAAAGTCCTATCATTCGTTTAGACGAATGACATCTAGTTATTATTATTATTATTATTCTTTTCTTAAATTTTTCTAATTATGTTTTTTTCTTTATTTTTTTACACCCTATGACGTCACATGACGTCACAGCTAAAAATAGTGAAAAATGGTGTTCGCGCTCTACAGCCGTCATTTATGGTCGGATTTTCTTCAAATTTTTACAGATGGTACATCTTGAATCAAAGGTGTGCATATCCTGTCAGCTAACCGAAATTCAGAAAGACCGAAGTTCTGTGGCTGAAATAAGATTCGAACATAGGACCGAAAATTTCATTTTAGGATAAAAGAGCTTCAGGATGAGATAGAAAGTTGAAACTTACACAGTTTGCAGTTCTGCAGAATTTCTACAAATATTTTGAGTCGTAACGTCAAATGTCGTCATGTGACGTCATAAGCATACTTCTTAATTTTCATATTAGGGCAATGATTTCGACATGATGCCAGTTGTTCAGAATAATGAAAATTTTTAGAGTTATGACAGTAAAGTAAGCGCTTTTGAGCAACAGCATTTTCAGCACCCTATGACGTCACCTGATGTCAGAGCTAAAAAATAGTGAAAAATGGTGTTCGCGCTCTACAGCTGCCATTTATGATCAGATTTTTTTCAAATTTTTACAGATGGTACATCTTGAAACTAAGGTGTGAATATTTTGTCAGCTAACCTTAATTCCGAAAGACCGAAGTTTTTGTGGCTGAAGGAAGATTCGAACATAGGACCTTTAAACTAGAAATCAAGTTTGCAGTTATGTCCTGACGTCATATGACATCATGTTACGTCACAGACTAATATTATTTCTTATCATTTGCACTAATTTCGGAATATAATGTCAATTGTTCAGCATGAACATGAAATACTACCAGAGGTGAGTCATTACATGAAACTTCTATCTCCTGCTTTTTGCATTATTATAGCTTGCAGAAAGTCCTATCATTCGTTTTCACGAATGACATCTAGTTATTATTATTAGGACTTTCTGCCTAAAGCAGAAAGTCCTATTGGGTTTGTTCTGTTTATTATTATTATTATTATTATTATTCTTTTCTTCCTCACGGATTTCATATGTTGCAATCGTTCTAGGAGAATGAAATTTCGATGGCATATTATTCATATGCGTAATTAAAAATTCTATAATTTTCAAATGCCTATGACGTCATTATGACGTCACACTTGGCAAATTGCTACAAAAGTTTGTACGCGGTCCAGAGCGATAATTAATAAACCGATTTTTATCAAATTTTCACAGAATGTGTATATTACGTTCTAGTTGTGCATCTCGGTGTCCGTTTTTCAAAATTCGAAAAGCACAAGGTTCTATGGCGAATGCAAGATTCAAACCAAGGACGTCAAATTGATAAATGCTCATAAAATCGTCCCTAAATGAGACAGAAGGTTGTTATTTTGTCAGTATATAGATCTCCGATAGATTAAAATATTTTGTGAAAATAGACGTCTTGTGACGTCATATGACGTCATCAAATTCCTAATTTTTAAACACATAATTATATATGTTAATATAGTCCAAGGACAATGAAATTTTGAGGTCTTATTCTCCAAGAGATGTTATTTTGATTTCTATGTTTTCATATAGCTATGACGTCATATGACGTCACACGTGAAATAAGCTACAAAAGTTTGTACGCGGTCCAGAGCCATTATTAATGAACCGATTTTCATCAAAGTTTCACAGAATGTGTATATTAAGTTCTAGTTGTGCATCCCGGTGTCCGTTTTTCAAATTCGAAAAGTCCAAGCATCTATGGCGGATCCAAGATTCGAAACCAAGGTCGTAAATTTTCAAATTCTTATAAAATCGGTCCTATTTGAGATAGAAAGATGATATTGGGTCAGTAATAGGTCTCTGGAGTTTTAAAAACATTTTGTGAAAATAAATGTCATATGACGTCACGTGACGTCATTATATGATAATGAATTTCTAATACTAACAAGATTATTTTCTATATCTTGAAATTTTCGAAGGGCAATGAAAAATTAATACCGCATGCTTCAGATGCTGAAATTTCGATTTCAAAGATTTTCAGAAGCCTATGACGTCATATGACGTCACATTTGAAATTGATACGAAAGTTTGTACACGGTCCAGAGCCATTATTAATGGGCCGATTTTTTATCAAATTTTCACAGAATGTGTATATTAAGTTCTTATTGTGTATACCGGTGTCCGTTTTTCAAAATTCGAAATTGCCAAGGTTCTATAGCGAATCCAAGATTCGAACTAAGGTCGTAAATTTTTAAATGCTTTTAAAATCTGTCCTATTTAAGATAGAAAATTGATATTTAGTCAGTATATAGGTCTCTAGAAGTTTTAAACATTTTGTGAAAATAAATGTCATATGACGTCACGTGACGTCATTATATGATAATGTATTTCTAATATTAACAAGAATATTTCTATATGTTGAAATTGTCGAAGGACAATGAAAATTTAATGACAAATGAGTCACATGCTGTAATTTCGATTTCAATGATTTTCAGAAGCCTTTGACGTCATATGACGTCACATTTGAAAATGACTACAAAAGTTTGTACACGGTCCAGAGCCATTATTAATGGGCCGATTTTCATCAAATTTTTCACAGAATGTGTATTTTACGTTCTTATTGTGTATACCGGTGTCCGTTTTTCAAAATTCGAAAAGTCCAAGCATCTATGGCGGATCCAAGATTCGAACCAAGGTCGTCAATATTTAAATGCTTATAAAAACTGTCCTATTTGAGATAGAACGTTGAAATTTTGTCAGTTAGTAGGTCTCTGGGTGTCTTAACAATTATGTGAAAAATAAACGTCATATGACGTCACGTGACGTCATTTTATTCTTATTATTATTCTTTTCTTCTTCCTACTAAACGTTTATTTTAATATGTTGCTTTGTCAGTTAGTAGTTATGGGTTATTAGGCACGTGAGGAAATTTTGATTTCAATAAATTGTCAGCACCCTATGACGTCACATGACGTCACAGCTAAAAACAGTGCAAAATGGTGTTCGCGCTCTACTGCTGCCATATATGATCAGATTTTCTTCAAATTTTACAGATGGTACATCTTGAAACAAAGGTGTGAATATTTTGTCAGGTAACCATAATTCCGAAAAACCGAAGTATTGTGGCTGAAGTAAGATTCGAACATAGGACCAAAAATTTCATTTTAGGGTTAAAGAATTTCGGAATGAGATAGAAAGTTGAAACTACACAGTTTGCAGTTCTGCATAATTTTCTTAATATATTTTGAATGGTGACGTCATATGACGTCATAAACATACTACTACTACTTTTTTTTTCTTCGTAACTAAAGGCTTATTTTTCGCGGAATATAATGTCAGTTGTTCAGCATGAACATGATATACTACCAGAGGTGAGTCATTACATGAAACTTCTATCTCCTGCTTTTTGCATTAACGCAGGTTGCAGAAAGTCCTATCATTCGTTTTGACGAATGACATCTAGTTATTATTCTTTTTTCTTCCTAACTAAACGCTTATTTTTCTATGTTGCAATAATCCTAGGACGATGAATTTTTATGGCTTATTAGTCACGTGAGGAAATTTTGATTTCTATGATTTTCATATGTCTATGACGTCATATGACGTCACAATTGACATATGCTACAAAAGTTTGTAAACTGTCCAGAGCCATTATTAATGGACTGATTTTCATCAAATTTTCACAGAATGTGTATATTAAGTTCTAGTTGTGCATCCAGGTGTCCGTTTTTCAAAATTCGAAAAGTCCAAGGTTCTATAGCGATTCCAAGATTCGAACCAAGGTCGTAAATTTTCAAATGCTTATAAAATCGGTCCTATTTGAGATAGAAAGATGATATTAGGTCATTTATATAGGTCTCTAAGAGTCTTAAACATTTTGTGAAAATAAACGTCATATGACGTCACGTGACGTCATTATATGATAATGTATTTCTAATATTAACAAGAGTTTTTTCTATATGTTGAAATTGTCGAAGGGCAATGAAAATTTAATGACAAATGATTCAGACACTGAAAATTTGATTTCAGTGATTACCATAAGCCTATGACGTCATATGACGTCACGTTTGAAATTGACTACGAAAGTTTGTACACGGTCCAGAGCCATTATTAATGGGCCGAATTTCATCAAATTTTCACAGAATGTGTATATTAAGTTCTAGTTGTGCATCCAGGTGTCATTTTTTCAAAATTCGAAAAGTCCAAGGTTCTATAGCGATTCCAAGATTCGAACCAAGGTCGTAAATTTTCAAATTCTTATAAAATCGGTCCTATTTGAGATAGAAAGATGATATTTGGTCAGTATATAGGTCTCTGGGAGTCTTAAACATTTTGTGAAAATAAATGTCATATGACGTCACGTGACGTCATTATATGATAATGAATTTCTAATTCTAATATTAAGTTCTAGTTGTGCATCCAGGTGTCCGTTTTTCAAAATTCGAAAAGTCCAAGGTTCTATAGCGATTCCAAGATTCGAACCAAGGTCGTAAATTTTCAAATGCTTATAAAATCGGTCCTATTTGAGATAGAAAGATGATATTAGGTCAGTATATAGGTCTCTAAGAGTCTTAAACATTTTGTGAAAATAAACGTCATATGACGTCACGTGACGTCATTATATGATAATGTATTTCTAATATTAACAAGAGTATTTCTATATGTTGAAATTGTCGAAGGGCAATGAAAATTTAATGACAAATGATTCAGACACTGAAAATTTGATTTCAGTGATTACCATAAGCCTATGACGTCATATGACGTCACGTTTGAAATTGACTACGAAAGTTTGTACACGGTCCAGAGCCATTATTAATGGGCCGAATTTCATCAAATTTTCACAGAATGTGTATATTAAGTTCTAGTTGTGCATCCAGGTGTCATTTTTTTCAAAATTCGAAAAGTCCAAGGTTCTATAGCGATTCCAAGATTCGAACCAAGGTCGTAAATTTTCAAATTCTTATAAAATCGGTCCTATTTGAGATAGAAAGATGATATTTGGTCAGTATATAGGTCTCTGGGAGTCTTAAACATTTTGTGAAAATAAATGTCATATGACGTCACGTGACGTCATTATATGATAATGAATTTCTAATTCTAACAAGATTATTTCTATAAGTTGAAATTTTCGAAGGGCAATGAAAATTTAATGACACATGCTTCAGATGCTGAAATTTTGATTTCAATGATTATCAGAAGCCTATGACGTCATATGACGTCACATTTGAAATTGACTACGAAAGTTTGTACACGGTCCAAGACCATTATTAATGGGCCGATTTTCATCAAATTTTCACAGAATGTGTATACAGTGAAACCTCGTTAGTCCGGGCTCCATTATTCCGGAAACCTCGCCATCCGGACACTTTACTCTTGGAACGGATTTCCACAACGTAAAAATGATTCGATAATACGGAAATTCGCGTTCCGGATCCGGACATCCATTTTGGGAACCAATCTTCCATTTACTATTTAAAATGACTCGATAATCCGGGTACCAGTTCAGACTGGATTTCCCACCTACTATTTTTAGACATAATTCGGACTACTCTTTGCGCGTGACTGTTATAGAAGTGTCACCTGCAGATTGTTTACACATAGCCGCGAGCGTTTCACACTAATCAGTCCAGAAAACAGGGGGCAATTAAGGGCTGGTATAGCCGCAAGCTACATATAGAACTAGCGAGTGAAGAAGGTAAAATTTATTCACAGCTGCAGATGTATGCTGTAAAAAGAGACAGAAAAGCCAACCATCCTTTAGATCGTCTTTTGTTCATATGTTTTGTTTTCAGTGCGTACATTTAATATTTATTTGTTTGTGACTGTTTTGGCTAAAATAATTAAATCCAATTCATTTTCCTCACGAATGCAGAACAAGAAATGGGTCACAATTATGCTGTCACCTACTTAAGGTGTCTTTTTCTTCTCTTAAAGAATGTGATGTCAAGGATGGATTTAAATAAAATTAAACCATCATTTGTAAACATCAATTTAAATACATAATCATATATAGTCCTAAGCATATAATTTTAAATATAATTATTATTAATGGAAAACAAACATAGACACACACACACACAGTGTACAATGAGAAAGTATGAAAGAAAGAAAGAAAAAAGAAGAAGAGAGATATGGATTGATTCATTAATACGGAAAATTCATTAATCCGGAAATTTAAACAAGGACCAAAGTGTCCGGACTAATGAGGTTTCACTGTATTAAGTTCTCGTTGTGAAAACTCGGTGTCCTTTTTTCAAAACGCGAAAAGTCCATGGTTCTATAGCGAATTCAAGATTCGAACCAAGGTCGTAAATTTTTAAATGCTTATTAAATCGGTCCTATTTGGGATAGAAAAGTGATATTGGCTCCGTATATAGGTCTCTGGAAGTCTTAAACATTTCGTGAAAAAAAACGTCATCTGACGTCATGTGACGTCATTATATGATAATGTATTTCTAATATTAACAAGAGTATTTCTATATGTTGAAATGGTCGAAGGGCAATGAAAATTTAATGACAAATGAATCAGATACGAAATTTCGATTTCAATGATTTTCATATGTCTCTGACGTCATATGACGTCACATTTGAAATTGACTACGAAAGATTTTACACGGTCCAGAGCCATTATTAATGGGCCGATTTTCATTAAATTTTCAAAGAATGTGTATATTACGTTCTTATTGTGTATACCGGTGTCCGTTTTTCAAAATTCGAAAAGTCCAAGCATCTATGGCGGATCAAAGATTCGAACCAAGGACGTCAATTTTTAAATGCTTATAAAATCGGTCCTATTTGAGATAGAAAGTTGAAATTTTGCCAGTTAGTAGGTCTCTGGGTGTCTTAAGAATTATGAGAAAATAAACGTCATATGACGTCACGTGACGTCATTTTTTATTGTTATTATTCTTTTCTTTTTCCTAACAAAACGCTTATTTTAATATGTTGCAATAGTCCTAGGACGATGAAATTTTTATGGGTTATTAGGCACGTGAGGAAATTTTGATTTCACCCCTACTGCATATATGTAGCCATATCTCAATAAATATCGATTTTTGTAAATATATGTATGAATAAGAATGATAGCTGAATAATTGACGTTTCCAAAGATATTTAGTTTATTAAAATTGGTTTACGCAATACAAAGTTATAAGCAAAAAAAAACTAAATGAAATGAAGCTAATTTTGCTGATAATATGCTGTTTTCTTGAGGTTTAACAGTCAATATCTCAGAAACGACTGAAGATAAGTTATACATTATGCATATAAAATGTAGCATGTTTTAAGAGCTTTCTAACGGTACGAAGTTTATTGAAATAGGACTTCATATAAGAAAGTTACATGGAAAATAAGATATTTCATAATCATGCATCATAAAAATATGGAAAAGGTCACGCGCAGGGGTCACCAAGCTTAAATACTTGCGCAACGACTTAAAAAAAATAAAAAAAAATAAAAAAATATCAAATTGCAATTGATGGGCTATATCTTGATTTTGTTGTTTTTTTTTGTTGTTGTTTTTTGTCGAATGTTGACTGTTTCCAAAATATGCATTGAAGTTAATACATGTACAACGGCACAAGACAAAAATCCGTATTTGCAACACTATGTAGCTAGCGAGCAGTTTGCAAGCCTTGAAAAATTCACACGCAGCCCCACATTTTAGACCATCTAAAAACTGCATTGTTATGCTAACGATATTCATATTGCATCAGTTTGTAGGCTGGGATGTTACCTTTCAAAATATCATCATAGTTCGAAATTCCAGGAATTTATGGCAAAACTACGGAAGCCCAAACACGCCAAAATCGCTAAATACGATTAACTACGTTACAGGTGTCGAAAGGATATAGCACTATACAAATATTCAATACTTCTTCCTAATGAAGCTAAAATTAAACAAGGTTACAACTGAGCTGGAGTGATGAAATTCTATGTGTGATGAAAGTTAGGAACTTACATTTGAACACTGTTTCATTTTTCTTTCATGTCATATGACATAGTATAAATGTTGTATGTAAACTACATGTGCAAGATATGGGCGGACTTTTATTAAAATTCACAGAATGTGTTCTATTTGTGCTATTTTATATAGAAATAGAGGAGATAGAAAGTTGCAATTTGGACAGATTATCTATTATGTCATCTTCTATATATACTATATAAAGCAGATATTGCAGAAAGTCCTATCATTCGTTTAAACGAATGACATCTAGTTCTTATTCTTCTTCTGCTTCTTATTATTCTTTTTTTCTTCCTCTTATATTTGTGTTAATTTCGAGGTGTTGCCATTGACTCAGAACAATGAAAATTTTATGGCATATATTTCAAACCATGAGCTTTCGGATGCAATGAATTTCATATTCATATGACGTCATATAACGTCAGATTTGACGTCGGGTGAAAAAGTTTGTACGCGGTCTACAGCCATTATTTCTTGACCGATTTTCATCAAAATTGCACAGAATGTGTATGTTAGGCTCTAGTTGTGCATCCCGGTGTCCGTTTTTCCAAATTCGAAAAGGCAAATGTTTTATGTCGAATCCAAGATTCGAACTAATGTTGTCAAATTTCAAATGCGTATAAAATCGCTTCCAGATAAGCTAGAAAGTTGATATATGGAGTGAATATTAGTCTCTAGGTCTTCTTTGCATTCTAAAAGGATGAACACCATATGACGTCACATGGCGTCAATATGCTAATAAAACTTTCGTATCAAAACGTAACGGTTTTTAAGCCCTGTAGGCTTTAGTTTTTGTATGATTTGCTTGAACTTTTGTCTGAAGATGCAGTATTAGATTCTATGGAGCCATGTCACTTCCGTTTCCGGAATATACCAAAGGTCAAGGTCATATATCAATTATCGGGGTTTTTCGTCATCCTTAAATATCTCAAAAACGGTAAATATTCTATCGAGACACTATGCGTATAATTTGTAGTGCTTAGAAAGACCTTTCAGATGATATTTAGTTTTTGATGATCGGGGTTGAATCGGTTGAGTTATGGCGGAAAAATGAAAATTTGGTAAACCCCAGTGTGTTTAACAGTTTATACCTCGAAAACCTTTGACTTTTGAAAATATGATGATGAATATTATTTGTAGAGCAATGTTTGGCCGTTCTTTTGATGCTTAAAGTTTAATAATTGGCCAAAGATTCATGGAGTAATGGGGAAAAAAACGAAATTCGTGCATATAGCTTTGGTGATTTTTTTTTCATTTTAAAGGAGGTTTAAGAGCTTGTATCGCAAAAAGTATTGAAAATTTTCCTATACATAAAGCGCGTGAAATGTAGAAAAATTAAATTAGAATTTCAGACGATTATTGTGGTACCTTAAGTTATGGAATTAATCAAAGTATAAGGAAGTGTCATCAAAAATAAGAATTTAAACATGTAGAATTTCAGCGATTCTGTCGTGTTGTCAAAGTTTTACGGCTAATATCTTAAAACTCTTCGGAATAAGGGCACACATTAAGCAAGTGAGATGTAGAGAATTTCAAGACGGACGATTACTTTGGTACTTAGAGTTTTAAAATTGATTTAAGTATAAGGAAGTTACATCAAAATTACAAATTTAAACCCAATTGTAGAATTTTCGAAAAATATCCTACTTTCGCTTTCACCTTAATTGAAGCATTTTCGGAAAATATAAGTTTACAGATATGTATTAGTCATATAAATTGCAAAATAAACTTTTTACTTATATCATATATATGATATTAATAGCTAAACAATGATGACAATAATTTAATGGTGTTTCAATTCTATTCTTTATCAATATAGTAAGGTACATTACAGTACACAGGGGGGTGATGGTCGTTTCGTCGACCAACCGTTTCGTCTAACTGATTATGTATAGTAAATGAAAAGTCGTTTCGTCAACCTTAATTTTCAGTAGGCGGAAGGTGTGAAATACTCAATTAACACCCATTTACTCGCGCATTATTAATGGTAGTTGTTTAATGCGGGTGTAATTTGCCTTTAAATAATCAGAACAGAACAGAACAGAACAAATCTTTTATTTCACCCAGGCATACAAAATGCAACATGGGGTTATGTACAAAAATATATATAATTATACATATATTGAGAGTTCCGGTCAGCATACAATGATTATAACAATGGTGATTGTTAACAGTCGTGGTGAAAATTTAAGAGGTGGGGAACACAGATTTAAACAAACAAAGACAAATCAGATATTATATATATGCAATGTGAGGGTATTGGGATAGTAAGACGGAGGATAAACAATTACATGTACATATAAATGAGAATGTAGAGATAGTAAGAGATACTCAACTAGTATTAGGACGAGGGGGTGTGTGTTTTTTTGTTTGTTTGTTTTTTTTCCCCTTCTTTCTTCCCTCTTCTTTTCTTTTCAGTAATATGATAGCAAAGAGAAGAAGAAAAATATAGTATTAAAAAGGAGTTAAAAAAAAAAAAAAAAAAAAAAAAAAAACAATATTTTCATGATGGTTCATTAATTAATAGGCGAGGCCGTGGTAGATAAAGACCTTGTCACAAGACAATGACACAATGAAATGAGCGCACGCTTTTCACAAGATTCCCGCACATCACGCGGGCAGTTTCTCCCACAGCCACGTCTATGTAAACAAATACCAAGTACCCTCCAGCAAGTCTTACCGAAACGAAATGCAATCCGAGCTGGGGGAATGAAAAGAGTAGCACAAAGTGAAATATGGAGGTAAGTACATTTTTCTTCTCTCTCTATCTCTCTCTCTCTCTCGTTAAATTATTATGTAATATATCAGAAACCATTTATAATTTATGTATTTAGATAGCCTTATCTAATATACTGTTTATATAATGAAGAAAACATGTTTATAAGTCTATGGCATTAGGTTACAATTGATTTGACTTGAATATTACATACAACAATACGCACACATAGACACACACAATATATTTATATATATATTTACTAGGAAGTATAAACAAGTAACATATTTTCCAGGAGAGTCTATGAGGTATCGGTAGTTATTTAAATTTTGACATAATTATACCTGCGAACTTACTAACGGCTTTTAATAATGTAAAGTTTTCGCCAGACAGAAAGTATTTGATATGTGTATTATTAGAGTTTGCGTCAAATTTCGGCCACAGATAACGGTCACGCTCTGCATTAAAGAGGGGACAATGAAGCAGGTAGTGTTCCTCTGTTCCTACTGCTCCAGTTTGACACATAGGACAGGTTCTTTCTTGAAAAGGGATAGTATCATAACGGCCGGTTTCTACTGGAAGTGAATGGTTTGCTGTACGGTATCTAAATATATTGAATATTTCTTTCCTAGTTAGATGTTTGAAATATGGTTCTATGTTATGAGTGTGTGTTTCTTTAATATTTAAGTATGTGTTTCCTTTATTTGACAAGATAATTTTGTTGTTTTGAATATAATTTGACGAATTATCTCTAATTATAATTGTTAAATGCAGGTTGCTATGCCTTTGATATTTCAGAAGATCAAAAAGAAAACGATCAAACTACTAGAAAAAACACGTATGTTTGCGAGATTTTGTTACAAATATGTTTTATTTTGTAAAGTGAGCGAAATGTGCCACATTAGAAAAAAACATATAAATATTCCACCGATTTTGCAAAATATCCAAAGCAATCATGTCTACGGACGTTTACTGCATCAGTTGCATCAGTTGTACTCGTTTGGTTACGAAGCGGTTGCATGCAGTCATGTCTACGGACGTTTACTGCATCAGTTGCATCAGTTGTACTCGTTTGGTTACGAAGCGGTTGCATGCAGTATGTTGCGACGGCTGCGGTTTGTGGCAACACAGAAAATGCAAAACAGGTATGTATATTTTTTTTATTTAACTTTACCATATTACATATTTGTTTAACAATATTCACTTTGTGGAATAAAGTAACTCTTAATTATTGACTTTTACGGCATGAATCATAATTAGTAATTTAATATTTCATGATGTGAAATCAACATCATTTCATAAGTACAAATGGAAAGAAGATATATATTTTTTTTTGCCTAATTAAGGGGAGCAGTGGTCCAGTGGTAGGAAACGCGCTTCGGGATCGAGGGGTCCCGGGTTCGAGTAGCCCGATGACCAGGGGTAAAAAGTCGATGAACGTGCCCAAGGCATGAAACTTAGACTGTAAAATGCATTTACTTTTACTAATGGAAATGTATTATGTATATTTTTGTTTTATTTTTAGGGGCGTCTACCGGAATCACTGCCGAACAGTATCATCATCGTCGTAGTGTATATATTGTTTTCTTATCACTGTGCTATCATCATACGTATCATCGTCATTGAGTATATATCATGTTTCTTAGCATCGTATCTGATCTATAGATATACCATGTTTGTATCTTGTAAATATCATTAATCAATCATCATTTTCATCATCATCATCATTATGTACAATAAAGACAAAAAAAAAAAATTTTGTTTTTCCTATTTTTATGGTCCTGTTCCACTCGAAAAAAAAAAACCACATTTAACAATTTCCCCAAAAAAAAAATAAGAAACCAGTGTGGATTAATTATGTATGAAAGGTCCTCTCCCGTTCTGTAAAACAAGTTTCAATTTTTTTCCAACACCTCATGGACAAAATGAGAATACAAATAAAATAAATACATATACGTTAAACTAATACTGTCATCATCATCGTCATCATCACTTACAACAAAGACCGAATAATGTGTGATAAAAAATGTTTCTTCCTCCTAAACTTGTGTGCCTAATTATGTAAAAACAGTTACACATGCGCGAGTAATTATGTGTGAATGACCCTACAAAAGTATTTCACACCTTCCGCCTACTGAAAATTAAGGTTGACGAAACGACTTTTCATTTACTATATGTAACCAGTTAGACGAAACGGTTGGTCGACGAAATGACTGTAATTCCTACTGGGGCCGCAGTTGGGCCCGTCTGGGGCCGCATGGGGCCGTAGATTACACATGCCCTTTCCTTGGGACATTTAAGTCGTGCTTCAAAAACATGCGCGGCGTCTTTGATGCTTTGCATCACGTGAAGATTGATGTAGAAGCAGAAATTCAACATAGTTACCTCCCTTGTTACATGACGGAGGTATCGATATATTTCGTTTTTAATGATTGCACGGTGATTAAGTTCAGATGCGCATTAGAGAAGATTCAATTTTCAGTTGTTTAGCCAGTTCCGACACATCACCGGTCAGAATAAGGTGTTCTAATCTGATATAGTAACATTTATTCCCTCATGTATTAACTCAAATCTTTGATTAACTTGCTAGTGATACATGTATATACGGTTAATTTGTTTAGCAAGGTATAAATTATATCAATATTTATCAAAGAGGTTGATTATATTTGGCTATTTCACGTTGGAGAAAATTGAGGTTTATTTTTCTATACTCATTAATCTGCGAAGTGGGGTTGAAAAGAATTCCAGACGTTTCACCCCCCCACAAACCGTTGCCTCCCCTAGACGTTTCACCCCCAATTTTCAAAGATCGAGATGTTTCACCCCTACTTTATATTATACTTCTTAATATGTACTTATTGTATTTTTCCTAAAAAAAAAAAAGGTAGTGCATTATACTGTTTAATGTTATATGTTTAGTTTTAAGATAAACAAGAAAAGATTAAAACAAAATGTTGTAATGGACGGCTTATAATAATCATACTGCCCCCCTCTCTGTCTCTTCTACTGTTTTGACCTTAAAATCTAATCTGTCTATTAGCCTCTTCAATTTGTACTTCGGCAAATCTTCTATTTTTGGAAGTGGGCGTGTTTTACATTCGATTTAACCCATTTCTGCTTTCGGAAGGTCTTCATTGTGTTCCACTCGATATTTGGAAGACGACAGCAGACAAGATGGCGGAATTGACTTTAAAAAAAGATTATATATTTTTTTTTATTCATTATTGTCGTGGTCTGGTGAAACCCATAGGAATGTTTTAAAATGTATAAGGCTATATATATATATATATATATATATATATATATGCTGTCTTCAGTTTGCAAAATTGTCTGAATTTTTAAAAGAATATTTTTTTTTTATGAAAGAAATATGTTTGTGCAGCGTATTGTTTCTAATTAATCCCTCTCTCTAATTAGCACTCTCATGTATTGTCTGCAATAATTTTGCATTTGATTAAAAATTGTGACAAAATAACTTCAAACTGATATATATTTTGATATATATTTCTTAATTTTACAACTTTTTATGCTGGAAATTGATTCAAACATTATAACCCACTTGAGCCATGTTTTTGTTTACTTCTGTCTGCTCTCACGTTCGATTTGCATATTTAATCCCCCGCCGCGAAGTGGGAGGGGGGGTTATAGGAATGGTCTTCCTCTGTCTGTCTGTCTGTCCGTCCGTAACGTTTTCGTATCGCTCCATATCTCCTATATCGCCTGAAGGATTTTCGTGAAACTTGCCTCAAATGTAAACCTACTTGAGACGATGTGCAGAACACAGGAGGCATCCATGTAGGCTCTAGGTCAAGGTCACACTGAAGGTAAAGTGTTTGAGCCTTCAATTTCAATTTACAATTTTGTGTCCACTCAAGGTCAAGGTTACACTTGAGGGTCATGTGTTTTAACCTGTCTCCTTACAATTTCATGTCCGCTCCATATCTCCTATACCCCTTGAAGGATTTTAATGAAACTTGCCTCAAATATAAATATAATTGAGATGATGTGCAGAACACAGGTTGCAGCCATGTCGGCTCAAGGTCAAGGTCACACTTGAAGGTCAAGTGTTTGAACCTTCAATTTCAATTTACAATTTTGTGTCCGCTTCATAACACCTATACTCCTCGAAGGATTTTAATTTTAGACTCCATGTTATTGTGTCATATAGAATATATATGCACCAGCTTTAATATGTCGCAATACGGAAGAAAGCTCAATCCGCACCAGCGCCAAAGGGAGCCCCTGGGGGTCAAGGGCATCCGTCAGACAGTTGTTATCACCAACAACCCATCAACTATTGACCAAAATCAGCAGCTATTAGTGAGTTTTCCAAACCTTGGCGCCAACGATATCATCGTGCCTGGAACAGCCCGTCTGGCCTTTCAAATTGCGCTGGACTTGACCGACGCTAACCGAAACATGGTCAACAACCTGGGTCGGGCGGTAGTAAAGAAAACTATGATTAAGATTTCAGGAAACGTGGTTATGAGCATAGACGACAACGACATCTACAGTTGCTATTTTGACCTCTGGAAAATGGAAGAAGAACAAAGTAATGCCCAATACCAGGGGATTAATACCTCGGGAGACAGGAATGTCATACGTATAAGGCTTGCCAGTCCTCCAGTGTTAACCTTATACACTTTGGGTAAGCCAACACTTGCTTGATTTTTCGCTCCTCTTCCTGAAGGGCCTTTGGGACCCCGATATTCAACTGGCAGCTCTGTATGACCATCATACCGCACCACGATGAAGCAGTAACTGCAAGCCTAGTGCTTTTGCATTTTTTAAAAGTTGCGCTTTGTGGGGTCGAGCTCTGGGCCCTCAACCCTGATGGTGAGCGCCTCAAAGTCAGCGTAGATGATATAAGGGGCTGGGAGCTGCTTGTGATGGTTTTGGAAGGTTAGCGTATTTCTACCCTCTTCGGGCATCTCCACTTTTATAGCTGTTTGACCGATTCCCTGGCACTCTGGCTTGTGAGCTTCTAATAAGTCTTCCCAAGAATAGCAATGTAGGCAACGCTCGCAGAAATATTTACGTTCTTTGTGCCTAGTCTGATCATATAGGAGGCGATTCAGTTTTGTGATACCGGTATAATGTTTATTGTTGTTTTCAAGCCTTCTCGATAAGAAGCAGGTGGATTCTTCGTATCTCTTGTGGCTGTTTGCTGAGTTGGTGTACAATGGCTCCTTTTTCCCATCCAAAGAGGTTTATTTGCCAGGTTGTTCAGCTTCTCAAATTTCTGAACCTGTGAGATTGGTACAGGAAACTCGATTCCTGTAATATCTAGGCCGTCATCGATTGGGTAACTAGAGGGCCTGTCCGAATGATATCTAGCTGGAAACAAGATAGAACGCACTGCCCAAAGAAAACAGTTGTCATCCTTGTTTTTATCCCCCGCCAAAAGGCGGCGGGGGATATAGTTATAGTCTCCGTCCGTCCGTCCGACATTGTTGTCCGGAGCATAACTTGAAAAGTATTTGAGGTATCAACTTGATACTTCATAGGTTAATAGATCTCATTGAGGAGGAGTGCAGTGTACAAGAATGATAACTCTACCTTTCATACTTTCTGAGTTATTGCCCTTTGTTATTTTTCAGACTTACATTGTTGTCCGGAGCATAACTTGAAAAGTATTTGAGGTATCAACTTGATACTTAGTAGGTGGATAGATCTCATTAAGGAGGTGTGCAGTGCACAAGAATGATAACTTTACCTTTCATAATTTTTGAGTTATTGCCCTTTGTTATTTTTCAGACTTACTTTTTGTCCAGAGCATAACTCCAAAAGTATTTGAGGTATCAACTTGATACTTTATAGGTAATAGATCTCATTGAGGAGGAGTGCAGTGCAAAAAGATAATGTTGGTTATTGCCCTTTGTTATTTTTCAGGCTTAATTTTTATCACAGTGACCTTGACATTTTACCTGTAGACCTCAAAATAGAGGAATTAGTAGGTCTTCACATGGGTTTCATATCTATAATTACTTTAAGCAGTCTTCATTACTAAAAATTTTCTTTTAAAAATGAAATATTCTACTCTCCAACACATCTTCTAGAGAGCAAGCGTACGGCGGGGGATGGCCATGTCAACATGGCTCTTGTTTACATTTGTAACGGCTTTCCTATGCTTTACCTTTGCTGGTAGTGGGATATACGTCCCACCTCTCAATGGTTGATATCTGGCAATGTCTAGCCTAAGGGTCTGTACCCTCTTTGGGTCCACTTCTCGAGCGTTTCTTGGTTCCCTGGGAAAGCTCGATTGAGGGCTTCTTCTATTTCACCCTTCTGCAGAATAGCCTCCTGCTTATGACGCAGCATGGGGTCTGTGTATTCTTTACTACCGCCTGGGTTGTCCTTCCGAAGCCTGACCTTGAGAGCCAGCTGGAACTTAACACCTTTCAGAGCCTTGATCTCTTCTACCAGCTTGTCATGGATGCTAGGTTCCACTTCCTCAAGAAAAGCCCTAGGGTCTGCATGTCTTTTGGACACATCCATCTGCCATCCTCGGAGAAAGTTCCGGATAGCCCAACGGGTTTGTAGAATGTCAGGTCCTCTTTTTTGTGCCTGAACAGATTCAGGATCTCTTCCTGATAGTCCGCGGTAGTTCTCAGCTTCTTAGGGAGTGGATCGAACTCTTTCCAGATAGCCTCGAGTTTTCTTTTCTTGGCCAGCTTGGGTGGCTTCATTGGTGTAGTACAGCGAGGAGTTATGGGCTCAGGCAGGCTGTCCGGAATAGGGTCATCAAGAATCACACCTCCCTGGCGGGCTCGGATGATGTCATCAAACCTCTCACGTAGTTCTTGCAGAGCCACCCTTGACCTCGGATATGAAAGCCACTCTCCAGTCTCTCTCTGAAACTCTTCTCTCAGAAGCCGAGCCTTTTCTGCATGTGTAGCCATGTCTATATTTCTATTTTGGTGTCACTATATTTCTCTCATAGAATGTGTCGCCGTGTGTCGCTATATTTTATGGATATGTTTATTGTTGCTATATTTCTCTAATAGGAAATTTTTATTCTGTTTAATCGATTTATTTCCTTTGGAAGCTCTCTACGATTGTGACACCACTTTCTCCTATACCCACACTGGTAGCAAAGCTGAAGTTTGTTGGTGACACCAACTCCACAAACAGTGCATGGTCTATTCAAACAACCTCCGTGGCGTATGAGAGCCATATGGGTTCTGCAGTATTCTCCGCAACAACTTTTGTTGCACTGGTTAGTCTTACCTAGAACTAACCACTTATACATGTTGTGTTCTTTCACCATGGTGTATTAGTATACTCAATGTATATAATATCTCTAAATGTAGTTGGCACTAAAGATCTTTTGTAAAATGGCGCGGAAGCGTTAAAATGGCCATTTAACTGTGGTCCTGAACCCACACTCTGTATACTACTCTCTCGCAGGAAAGAGTGCCTGTGCTGAATGGTGAATTGTGATGTGTATTTGAGTGAATGAGCTGCATATTTGGATGAGAACGTGTACACCAGGGCATATTGCCTTTGTTATTACAGTTTTCCTCAAACTTTAATTAGGGCGTTTTGCCACAGCAAAAAGTCTTATTGGGTTTGTTATGTTTTTTAGGGCTCTCTGCCACAGCAGAAACTCTTATTGGGTTTGTTATGTTTTTTCTTATTAGGGCTTTCTGCCACATCAGAAAGTTCTATTGAGTTTGTTATGTTTTTTCTTATTATTGTTATGCTATTTTTTTCTTCCTTTTGACGTTCAGATAAAAATAGTTTGCAAGCAGCATGAAATTTTTTCAGTTGATACAGTGACTTTGGCCCTTTCGAATGCAACAATTTACATTTTCACATGACATCAGGGTTGAAAAAAGCTACAAAAGTTTTTAAACGCTCTGTAGCGGTAAGTTTAGGTTGGATGGATTGGCTTGATATTTTTACAGAAGGTGTAAGTAAGGATAAAAATGTGCACCTATTTCTTCAATCTTCAGAATTTGAAAAGTTCAGGATTTTAAGTCAAAACAGAGATTTGAACTTTGGTCATAAAATTAAAATTTATTGTTACAAAGGCTCCTGATGAGTTAGAAGTATGAAAATTGGATATGTGTCCTGATGTCTACTTTGTATTCTGTGATGTCTGACGTCGTTTTACGCCACACCGTAATAAGCAATTTTGATTTAAAAAATAAGCAGTTTTTAAGCCCTGCAGCCTATACTTTTTGACCGAATTGCATAAAATTTACAATGAAAGTGCAGCATAGCATCTCATTTTAAAAAGGAACTTCCGTTTCTGGAAAATCCCAAAGGTAAAGGTCGTATGTCAATTATTGTTTTTTTCTTGGGCCTTAAATATCTCTGAAACAATAATATTTTATCAAAACACTATGGATATAATTTGTATTGTTTGAATCAGTTGAGTTACGGCAGAAAAACAAAATGTTTATACACCAAGTAGAACAATTTATTGGTATTTAAATGTTAAAGATTTGCCTTAGATTTATACATTTATAGGGAGAAAACAAAAGAACATGAACATACTTTTACAGATATTTTTTCTCGAGATTTGACCGTCCATAGTTGTTAAAAATACATTCATATTCAAGGCGTGGGAAATGTTGGAAATTTGACAACCTTTCTAATGGTACCCAGCTTTTTATCCCCCACCGAAAGGCGACGGGGGATATGGTAATAGTGTCCGTCCGTCCGACATTGTTGTCCGGAGCATAACTTGAAAAGAATTTGAGGTATCAACTTGATACTTCATAGGTTAATAGATCTCATTGAGGAGGAGTGCAGTGCACAAGAATGATAACTCTACCTTTCATAATTTTTGAGTTATTGCCCTTTGTTATTTTTCAGACTTAATTTTTATCCTGAGGCTAAACTCGAAAAGTATTTGAGATAACAACTCGAAACTTCATAGGTCGATAGATCTTATGGAGGAGGAGTGCAGTGCACAAGAATGATAACTCTACCTTTCATAATGTTTTGGTTATTGCCCTTTGTTATTTTTCAGGCTTAATTTTTATCACATTTTACCTGTAGACCTCAAAATAGAGGAATTAGTAGGTCTTCACATGGGTTTCATATCTATAATCACTTTAAACATCAGGCTTTATTACCAAAAAAATTCTTTTAAAAATGAAATATTCTATTCTCCAACACATCTTCTAAAGAGCAAGCGTTTGGCGGGGGATGGCCATGTCAACATGGCTCTTGTTAAAATTGGATATCATATAATGAAGTAATTTGAAAAATAAGAACTAATTTGAAACATTCTTTTTTGCACTTCTGCAGGTTGTCCCAATTATTAAATTGCTTTTTAGGGTGAGCTTTTGTGACCACTTTTTGTCCGTCGACTGTCGTACGTCGTCAACAATTGCTTGTGAACACTCTAGAGGCCATAGTTTTGGCCCAATCTTCATGAAACTTGGTCAGGATGTTTGTCTACATGATATCTCTGATGAATTCAAAATACAGTCATGTGGAGTCAAAAACTAGGTCACCAGGTCAAATCTTAGAAAAATCTTGTGAACACTCTAGAGGCCACAGTTTTAATAGCATTAATACATACCTGTTTTAACCCAGATATCTGTCTATAAACTACTACCGGCTTCCAAAACAGAGTCCCGTAGAATAAACTTGTCCTATAGTTGCCTGGATACATGTCCCGCGGCGCATGCTCACTCAATTCTGTTTTGGAAGCCATCTTGATTGATAGCGTCCTTCGTGGGTTTGCTTTTTCGATCTCGTTTCCATCACAATTACCGGTTATTCCAACCTTTCTTTGGTCTTCATAAGACTTTTATTTGTATATATTTTTATTCGCCCTTTCTTGTTTATATTGTTATTTCCTATTAAGGTAGTCCTACTGTAATGGGCATGAAAAATAATCCTGACAAACCTGACATTTTCTTATAGATATGCATCTAATACAACTATTTGTGAAGTTTTGTGGAAATAAAAGTGAAAAAAAATCTTAATTATGACTTTTTATTAGCTGACGACTCTGCCGGAGCTTTTTAGTACATTTATAATACCGATATTACTCTTTAACATGCTATATTTTCACAAATATATCTCAATTCAATGAAAAGTTCATCTTAGTAGATACATACAACATGGTGATACAATATATAATCACAACAAGCCTAATATATACCATCAAACTTAAAAAATAGCAAAGAAAAGTTGCTATTTCTAACTATAATTTCCGAATTTGACGAGTTCTTTCTATCTTAAGTCCATATTTGTCAAGAAAATTTTAAGTGTTACATGATTGGGGCACTGATTTTGTGCAATTAGAAATGATTTATGATGTATGAGCTGCAAATAAAACTGAATTTCAGCATACCTTTCCAGGCAAAAAAACATTACTTTAGGGTCTTATTAAAAATCAATATGCATTCCCCCCCCAAAAAAAGTTGAAATTCAGAAACCAGCATATTTCATTTATAAACAATTTTTTTTCGTACAATTTTTTTTTTTAATGTAATCACTATCAGCAAAAAAATATTCATTTTATACAAATACACAAAAAATATTCTTACATTCCAGAAGTACACAGATATTTAACCAGTTTTTCCAAAGAAAACTGGTTATTAGATTTGAGTAGTCTGAGGGCGCGTGTTAACAATTTCTTCTGTGTGCAACTCCTCCTATATTTCTCAACAGATAGTGTCAAACATTTTACAGAAGCATCCTTACATAGTGACCTAGCACAAACTGTCAGGGTTTTTTCCCCACACATTTTTAAGGAGTTATGGCCTTTGTTATTTTCACATATGCAAAATAATAGGGGTGCACTGGGACAAAATATTACAAAATGAAAACCTGGTTTTTAGTCAATTCCTTTGGCTTGTCAAATCCTTATATTTATGTTTGTAATATATCAATGCTAGTGATTCAGTCCTGGAAAAACACAGCAAGTTTTGGAACTTCATCTAAGATTTTCTTCACACTGGTAATTCTGGGCTGTCCTTCACTGTTCTTTTGTGTGAATACATCTCTTAGTCCATCTTCTCCACCATGCTCATAAATTTTTTTCAAATGCTGCATGTTTAGCCCAGACCCAGCTATGTTTTCTGCAGTTGGCCGTTTAAGCACTCCATTAGAAACAAGGGTTTTTAATGATCTAATGTTCTGTTTTTTCTGCTCATTATTCCTGAGACTATGGAGTACTGCACTCATGCTAAAACTGAATGGCATGATATCCGTGATTTTTGAAATTTGAATCAGTTTCCCCAAGCTTTCAACATCAGCTAATGCATTGTGTGCATTTTAAGATGTATGAAGTAAGTCAGACACAAGGGATTCCTGCTTCAAGCACCTGTTAGGGTACAATTTTCTGAACACTGACAAAGAATCAACACATGCTGTTACACATTTGAAGAAGGTTTCTATCAGGTTCTTCTCTTGGAGAGTATTCACCAGTACCGGAAAGTCAAACCGCCTGCCATTATGTGCCACTAAACAGACATTTTGGAACTTTGACAACCACAAACAAAAGCTGTTTACAGCGTCTTTAACATTTAGTGGCTCTACTTGCTCCCCATGAACAGTCATATTGCCGCCAGAAAATGAAATGCCTGTTACTCGTTGAGCCTCAAAAGAAATGGGTGTGCTGGGCTTCACATATGAATCGAAGTGTTCACCATTCTCCATGTTGAAAGCAGCGATCTGGGTTATGTCTGGCATTACTCCACCACGAACTGGAAATAAGACAAATAATCTTGCAATCACCCAGAACTTGTTGATTTAGGAACAAATTATCACATGTAACTAGAAATTTGTCCATAAGAAAATAGGCACATAACTGCTTTGTAACAAATCAAAGGACAATAATTAAAATTCAAATTATGCTCCAGTCAAACTTTCAGGACAAACGGACATACAGGTGGACATACAGGGAGACAAAAGCAAATCTTTATGCCCCCATAGGATTGGGGGGGGGGGATAAAAACTTATTACTAAAACAATTATCAGTATTATTAGACTGACTGACTATTTGAGTTACAGTATTTCAGTCATATAGCGACATCAAGCTAATTACATGTAGAGGAAGACCCCGAATGCAAGGAGGCATCTGGGTAGAACCACCGACCTACCGCAGCCAAGCCAGCTGGATGGCTTCCTCACATGAAAAATCCGAAGTTCCGACCGGGATTCGAACCCACAGCGGTGAGGGGCTGAAAGATTTGTAGTCAACGACTGTAACCTCTAGGCCACGGCGGCCCCAAAGTCTAATGAAATTTGACCCTAATGTACTAAAATAACATAAACATATTATATTGAAAATTGCTTGTGAAATATTACCCACAGATTACTAAAAAGTATTTACATGTCAAGCTGTCAAAGCCACGTTTTTGCCACGCAGTATCCACGGCACAGGACATTCCTACACGCTTTCGACATGAAAACTTCTGGGCTAGTCTTTTCCGGGCACATAAAGAACCAGACTGGTGGCGTAGGGAGGTGGCCCTACGTTTTCTATGTGCTCGGCGACTGAAATGAAATAATATCTCATACAAGCACAAGTATGGGCTATTTTAGGCTTCAAATAAACATTCATTTATCATTACTCTGACATATTTATTCATTTACTAGGAAAAATAAATTCTTATTGTGTAGTCTGTGTATGAAGACAACAGAGTTACATGTAGCCTGTTACATGTGTTGGTGATAAATCAATGTGCATATTGACATGTGGCTTGGTAGCTCAGATGGTAGAGTGCAAAAACAGTATTCCTGAGGCCCTGGGTTCGAGTCCAAGTTGAGCCATGATTTTTTCACAACCTGTTACATTAGACTTTTACCTCTGAGAGTTGTTCCCAATTGAGTCAGGGCTGATGTTGTTCAAGACACTAGACTGGGGTAACTCTTCATCTTCATCAGTTGATTTTTCATGCAGATGAAAACCATCAAGGCACAGTCTAATAAATACATAGATACACATTTTTTTTTCAAACACTACAGTTGAGTAAGATCTTTTTTCTCAAAATATTGGTCATTTTCTGAAAACACATAAATATATTTAACTCCAATTATTAAACAATGAAAATAAAGCCTGATCTCATTAGATTTTAAAACCAAGGTTTTTTTCTGAGTTCAATTCTCCTATAAGATCAACTACACTACAGTATGTACATACTTGACAGAAGGTGAAGCATCTGGGAGTGCGGCCACGCCTAAATCCTCAACAAGGCCATCCATCGACTTACTTGCCTCCAGAGATTCTTCCTCGGCAATATCACTGGAAATAATTTAGTTAAAACTATTGCAAAGCTTTATCCCTGTTTTCCTTCCAAATTATTTTATCCTTTTACTTTAATACTGAAAACTGAACATGACTATTGAGAAGAAAAAGAAACTCTATTTTATAAATATGGAAAACAAAACCTTTATTAGTATATAAAAAAATGCTAGCAGGAAAACTACATGCTCAGAAAAAAAAAATCTGATCCCTAAGAAATCAAAATAAATTGTCAAAAAAAAATAAAATAAATAAAACCTACTTCATTTCCATTTTAAATGCTTCATGTGATGCTTCATTGCACAGGTCCTTGGATAACGATACAATTGTTTCCCCGGCCCGATTCTCCATACGCTTAAGATTAGGCTCACTAATTGTCTTTAAATTGAGAGCAGCAAGCAAGTTGTTCACTTGTTGAATACCTCCAAGGGTGTCAATCATAGCTGAAATAACATAAAAAGGAGCCCATAAATAAATTGTACATTTTCTAATATTATATTGTTAGAATTTAAAAAAAGTGTATATTGTTGTCAAGGATAAATTCTTTACACTTTTATTTGTTTTGTTTTTATACGCCGCCGGAGGCGGTCGTATATTGGCGTCATCTTCTCCGTCTGTCCGTCCGTCCGTACGTACGTACGTCCGTACGTCCATATCTTGTGAACGCAACTCCTCCGACATTTCTGAATGAATTTTTTCAAATTTTGGTCAATGTCATTACTATAATGGGTAGATGTGCATGAAGTGGCGATTTTCCGGTCCATTGATTTTTACAAGATTTGTGTCCCTTGAAACTTAGTCTCTGTAGCTGATTGATACTGCAGCCTTGTGAACGCAACTCCTCCTACATTTCTGAATGAATCTTTTCAAAACTTGTTCAATGTCATTACTATAATGGGTAGATGTGCATAAAGTGGCGATTTTCTGGTCCATTGATTTTTACAAGATTTGTGTCCCTTGAAACTTAGTCTCTGTAGCTGATTGATATTGCAGCCTTGTGAACGCAACTCCTCCTACATTTCTGAATGAATCTTTTCAAAACTTGGTTAATGTCATTTCTATAATGGGTAGATGTGCATGAAGTGGCGATTTTCTGGTCCATTGATTTTTACAAGATTTGTGTCCCTTGAAACTTAGTCTCTGTAGCTGATTGATATTGCAGCCTTGTGAACGCAACTCCTCCTACATTTCTGAATGAATCTTTTCAAAACTTGGTCAATGTCATTACTATAATGGGTAGATGTGCATGAAGTGGCGATTTTCCGGTCCATTGATTTTTACAAGATTTGTGTCCCTTGAAACTTAGTCTCTGTAGCTGATTGATATTGCAGCCTTGTGAACGCAACTCCTCCTACATTTCTGAATGAATCTTTTCAAAACTTGTTCAATGTCATTACTATAATGGGTAGATGTGCATGAAGTGGCGATTTTCCGGTCCATTGATTTTTACAAGATTTGTGTCCCTTGAAACTTAGTCTCTGTAGCTGATTGATACTGCAGCCTTGTGAACGCAACTCCTCCTACATTTCTGAATGAATCTTTTCAAAACTTGTTCAATGTCATTACTATAATGGGTAGATGTGCATGAAGTGGCGATTTTCCGGTCCATTGATTTTACAAGATTTGTGTCCCTTGAAAATTAGTCTCTGTAGCTGATCGATATTGCAGCCTTGTGAACGCAACTCCTCCTACATTTCTGAATGAATCTTTTCAAAACTTGTTCAATGTCATTACTATAATGGTTAGATGTGCATGAAGTGGCAATTTTCCGGTCCATTGATTTTTACAAGATTTGTGTCCTTTGAAACTTAGTCTCTGTAGCTGATTGATATTGCAGCCTTGTGAACGCAACTCCTCCTACATTTCTGAATGAATCTTTTCAAAACTTGGTCAAAGTTATTTCTATAATGGGTAGATGTGCATAAAGTGGCGATTTTCTGGTCCATTGATTTTTACAAGATTTGTGTCCCTTGAAACTTAGTCTCTGTAGCTGATTGATATTGCAGCCTTGTGAACGCAACTCCTCCTACATTTCTGAATGAATCTTTTCAAAACTTGGTCAAGTATTTCTTAATGGGTAGATGTGCATAAGTGGCGATTTTCGGTCCATTGATTTTTACAAGATTTGTGTCCCTTGAAACTTAGTCTCTGTAGCTGATTGATACTGCAGCCTTGTGAACGCAACTCCTCCTACATTTCTGAATGAATCTTTTCAAAACTTGTTCAATGTCATTACTATAATGGGTAGATGTGCACGAAGTGGCGATTTTCCGGTCCATTGATTTTTAAAAGATTTGTGTCCCTTGAAACTTAGTCTCTGTAGCTGATTGATATTGCAGCCTTGTGAATGCAACTCCTCCTTCATTTCTGAATGAATCTTTTCAAAACTTGGTCAATGTCATTTCTATAATGGGTAGATGTGCATGAAGTGGCGATTTTCCGGTTCATTGATTTTTATACTACCCAGGCAACCACAATCTCAGGCCCCTGTCTTTTCATCATCTTTAGTGATTGCCTCACTTTGAGAAAAGTATATTTGTGAATATACTGCTCTTTCAGCTAAATTAATTAGTCTCATATACTTCATTATGAGCATATGCTTACAGAAATGTTAAAAGCAATAATTAAAAGGACCCTCTTGGTCTTTATATTTTGTGGCAGCGTATATTGTGGCAGCACTGACACTCTTGTTTTAATGTAGATCTATTTCAACACATTTTTTGAAAATATTCAAAATATTTATGCCTAAAATCAGTCAAGCAACCCCTTTTCCTTTAAAAGCATGAATGTGTCACAAGTATTTACCCATTGCATTGACAAGTTCTGGACTTAAAGCAATTTAACACAACTGAAACCTTTCTTCTGAACAGTTCTAATGAAATGAGGGTTGAACTTCCTCACTATGCAAAAGAATCAATATTTAGGTTTTCGCCTCTGCTGGGCGAAAACCTATTGTTCTTCTTCTGTTGATTTGTTGTTTTTTTTTTTAGGTTTTCGCCTCTGCTGGGCGAAAACCTATTGTTCTTCTTCTGTTGTTTTGTTTTGTTTTTTTTTATTAGGTTTTCGCCTCTGCTGGGCGAAAACCTATTGTTCTTCTTCTGTTGATTTGTTTTTTTTTTTATTTTTTTTTTTTCCAATTTTTTTTGCAAAAAATCCTATTCTTGGGCATGGAGTCATCTTTATCTGAACATGTGCCTAAATGGTCAAACGTTTCACTTTTTTTTCTGATTTAGCCACTAGGGGGCGCAATGCATGTAATCACTGTTTTGCTAATAACTCAAAAACTTGAAACCTGATTTAGATGCCGTTTTTTACATAATGTTCCTTGTTGACAGCCCAATCAAATATGATGGAAATCTCATCATCGAGTACGGGAAAAAAATTGTTCTAGGAGAGGTTGAATGTTCGAACCTTGGAAAAAAGTGAAATAATGAGGGTAGGTCTACGAAAAACCTTCCCACTTTTGTTAGAGATCAGATAGAAGAATTCTGTTTGCTGCATACGATTTGCAAGACATATACGCACAAAATATATGGGGTGGCGAATTTAGGAAATGCGTGGTTTGTCCTCTAGAAACGGTCAAACTTCACTAAATTTTAGGAAAAATTAAAATTTCAAAAACATGTTTTTGTCGCTCCTGACTTTATTTTCTGTTCATTCTTCATGAAATTTTCACACGATATGTATTGTTATGTTTGAAAGGGCCTCACAATAAAAAATTTAAAAAAACATTGAAAAGGTCAAGGTCATATTACGATAATAGTGTTTTTATTCGGCCACAAATAGCTTCAAATCTAAAAATATTTCATTGAAAGTATATGAACAAAAGTTTTAGTTCTTAAAGAGCTCTTTCCAGTGATGTTTAGTTTTTGAAGATCGGACTTGATTTGGTCATTATACGGCAGTCCAAAGTTTGATCCTTTTTTGGAATAATTGTAAATCAGGTTTTATGCTTCAAATTCTGATACACAAGAATAAAACGTTTGACTTGTGCGACTAGTATACTTGATTGAACTATTTGCTGCTTTGCTAGGTACCAAACAGTAAAATTTTAATCAATTTTCTATCTCATTTTGCCGCTAGGGGGCGCTTTTCTTGAAATCATTCTTTTGCTTATAACTCAAAAAGTTGAAGCCTGATCCAAATGCGGTTAATTGAATTTTGTTCCTTGTTGATAGCCTAATAAAATATGATAGTTTCTAGGCATGAGTGGCTGAAACTTTTTAAGCTAGTAACGGAAGGTTGAAAGTTCGAATCTCGTAAAAAACTGCAAATGAGGGTAGGTCTACGAAAAACCTATCCATTTTTGTTAGAAATCAGATAGAAGAATTCTGTTTGCTGCAAATGATTTGCAAGACATATACGCACAAAATATATGGGGTGGCGAATTTAAGAAATGCATGGTTTGTCCTCTAGAAAAAGGTCAAACTTCACTTAATTTTAGGAAAAATTAAAATTTCAAAAACAGGTTTTTTTGTCGCTCCTGACTTTATTTTCTGTTCATTCTTCATGAAATTTTCACAAGTTATGTATTGTTATGTTTGAAAGGGCCTCACAATTTAAAAGTTAAAAAACATTGAAAAGGTCAAGGTCATATTACGATTATTGTGTTTTTATTCGGCCCCAAAGTGCTCCAAATCTAAAAATATTTCATTGAGAGTATATGAACAAAAGTTTTAGTTCTAAATAGTTCTTTCGTATAATGTTTAGTTTTTGAAGATCGGACTTGATCTTTTCATTTTACGGCAATCCAAAGTTTGATCCTTTTTTGGAATAATTGTTATTCAGTTTTTATGCTTAAAATTGTGATATATAAAAAAAAGAATGTCCGATACGTGCGACTAATACACTTGTTTGAACTTTTTGCTGCATTTCTAGGTACCTAATTGTAAATTTTTTATCATTTTTTTAACATTTTGCCGCTAGAGGGCGCTTTGCTTAAAATCACTCTTTTGCCTATAACTCAAAACGTTAAAGTCTAATTGAAATGCGGTTTTCAGCATTTTGTTCCTTGTTGACAGCACCACAGAATGTGATGTGATGTGATGATAGGGTATGGGGAAATATTTGCGCTAGAGGAGTTTGAATATTCTAACATTCCAAAAAAAAACAAAAACAAAAAAAACTGTGCAAATGAGAGTAGGTCTTCAAAAAACCTTTGCGTTCCGTTTCATATTAAAAATTGTGGCTGAGTTGAAATAAAGTGTTCAAGTTGATTAGGTTAAAAGCGAAAACCAAGATACCGCTTGCGGTTCTAGTTTTTATTATTTTTCCAATTCCACCCATTTTTGTGTCCAGCCTAGCGGCCAGATGAGAAAAGCTACAGCTATGAAATTTTGGGCATGGAGTCATCTTTATCTGAACATGTGCCTAATTGGTCAAACTTTTCACATTTATTTCTGATTTAGCCACTAGGGGGCGCAATGCATGTAATCACTGTTTTGCTATTAACTCAAAAATTTGAAACCTGATTTAGATGCGGGTTTTTACATAATGTTCCTTGTTGACAGCCCAATCAAATATGATGGATATCTCGTCATCGAGTACGGGAAAAAAATTGTTCTAGGAGAGGTTGAATGTTCGAACCTTGGAAAAAAGTGGAAAAATGAGGGTAGGTCTACGAAAAACCTACCCACTTTTGTTAGAGATCAGATAGAAGAATTCTGTTTGCTGCATACGATTTGCAAGACATATACGCACAAAATATATGGGGTGGCGAATTAAGGAAATGCGTGGTTTGTCCTCTAGAAACGGTCAAACTTCACTAAATTTTAGGAAAAATTAAAATTTCAAAAACATGTTTTTGTCGCTCCTGACTTTATTTTCTGTTCATTCTTCATGAAATTTTCACACGATATGTATTGTTATGTTTGAAAGGGCCTCACAATTCAAAAAATAAAAAAGAATTGAAAAGGTCAAGGTCATATTACGATTATTGTGTTTTTATTCGGCCACAAATAGCTCCAAAACTAAAAATATTTCATTGTGAGTATATGAACAAAAGTTTTAGTTCTTAAAGAGCTCTTTCCAGTGATGTTTAGTTTGTAAAGATCGGCCTTGATTTGGTCATTATACGGCAGTCCAAAGTTTGATCCTTTTTTGGAATAATTGTAAATCAGGTTTTATGCTTCAAATTCTGATACATAAGAATAAAAAGTTTGACTTGTGCGACTAACGTTAGTATACATGATTGAACTATTTGCTGCTTTGCTAGGTACCTAACATTAAAATTTTAATCAATTTTCTTTCTCATTTTGCCGCTAGGGGGCGCTTTTCTTGAAATCATTCTTTTGCTTATAACTCAAAAAGTTGAAGTCCGATTTGAATGCGGTTTTTTGCATTCTGTTCCCTGTTGATAGCCTAATAACATATGATAGGATTCGAGGGTCCGTGTGGCTGGAAGCTTTTGAGCTACGGAAGGTTGAATGTTCGAACCTTGCAAGAAAACAAAAACAAAACAAAAACTGTGCAAATGAGGGTAGGTCTACGAAAAACCTATCCGTTTTTGTTAGAGATCAGATAGAAGAATTCCGTCTCTGGCAAACCATTTAAAAGACGTATACACACAAAATATATGGGATGGCGAATTAAGGAAATGCGTGGTTTGTCCTCTAGAAACGGTCAAACTTCACTAAATTTTAGGAAAAATTAAAATTTCAAAAACATGTTTTTGTCGCTCCTGACTTTATTTTCTGTTCATTCTTCATGAAATTTTCACACGATATGTATTGTTATGTTTGAAAGGGCCTCATAATTCAAAAAGTAAAAAAGAATTGAAAAGGTCAAGGTCATATTACGATTATTGTGTTTTTATTCGGCCACAAATAGCTCCAAAACTAAAAATATTTCATTGAGAGTATATGAACAAAAGTTTTAGTTCTTAAAGAGCTCTTTCTGGAAATGTTTAGTTTTTGAAGATCGGACTTGATTTGGTCATTATACGGCAGTCCAAAGTTTGATCCTTTTTTGGAATAATTGTAAATCAGGTTTTATGCTTCAAATTCTGATACATAAGAATAAAAAGTTTGACTAGTGTGACTTATATACTTGTTTGAACTATTTGCTGTTTTTGCAATTTTGTTTCTAATTTTGCCGCTAGAGGGCGTTTTGCTTAAAATCACTCTTTTGCTTATAACTCAAAATGTTAAAGTCTGATTTAAATGCGGTTTTCAGCATTTTGTTCATTGTTGACTGCACCACAGAATGGGATGGATTTCAAGGGACAGTGTATGGGAAAATATATGCGCTAGAAGAGTTTGAATGTTCTAACATTGCACAAAAAAAAAACAAAAAAAACTGTGCAAATGAGAGTAGGTCTTCAAAAACCTTTTCGTTCTGTTTCAGATTGAAAATTGTGGCTGAGTTGAAATAAAGTGTTCAAGTTGATTAGGTTAAAAGCGAAAACCGAGATACCGCTTGCGGTTCTAGTTTTTTTTTTATTATTTTTCTAACCCTTTTTTGTTAACGGCAAATCTCCGTGATCAGAAAAGCCACATTTATGAAATTTTAATCAGTTATTACCACGTATTTGAAGATGATCCTAACGTTGAGAAAATTTTCATTTTTGTCTTACTTTTCCCGCTAGGGGGCGTTTTGCATGAAATGAATAATTGGCTAATAACTCAGTTATTTGAGGTCCGATTCAAATGCGGTTTTTTGCATTCTGTTCCTTGTTGATAGCCTCATAAAATATGATAGAATTTGAAGGTACATGTCGCTGAAAGTTTTGAGCTACAGAAGGTTGAATGTTCGAACCTCGCAAAAAACTGCGAAAATGAGGGTAGGTCCACGAAAAACCTATCCATTTTTGTTAGAGATCAGATAGAAGAGTTCTGTTTGCTGCAAATGATTTGCAAGACATATACGCACAAAATATATGGGGTGGCGAATTTAAGAAATGCATGGTTTGTCCTCTAGGAACGGTCAAACTTCACTAAATTTTAGGAAAATTTAAAATTT
Source organism: Solen grandis (assembly GCA_021229015.1). Classification (NCBI taxonomy): domain Eukaryota; kingdom Metazoa; phylum Mollusca; class Bivalvia; order Adapedonta; family Solenidae; genus Solen; species Solen grandis. The sequence goes on from CM037783.1 coordinate 1,824,311, forward strand.
CAAAAACATGTTTTTTGTTGCTCCTGACTTTATTTTTCGTTCATTCTTCAAGAAAATTTCGCAAATTATGTATTGTTATGTCCGAAAGGGCCTCACAATTAAAAAATTAAAAAATAAATGAAAAGGTCAAGGTCATATTACGATTAGTGTGTTTTTATTCGGCCCTAAATAGCTCCAAAACTAAAAGTATTTCATTGAGAGTATATGAACAAAGGTTTTAGTTCTTGAAGAGATCTTTCCAGTGATGTTTTGTTTTTGAAGATCGGACTTGATTTGGTCATTTTACGGCAGTCCAAAGTTTGATCCTTTTTGGGAATGATTGTAAATCAGTTTTAATGCTTCAAATTGTGGTATATTAGAAATAGAATGTTCGACAAGTGCGACGTGTATACTTGATTGAACTATTTGCTGCATTGCTAGGTACCTAATGGTAAAATTTTAATCAATTTTCTTTCTCATTTTGCCGCTAGAGGGCGCTTTGCTTGAAATCACTCTTCTACTTATAACTCAAGAAGTTGAAGTCTGATCCAAATGCAGTTTGTTGCATTTTGTTCCTTGTTGATAGCCTAATAAAATATTATCGTTTCTAGGTATGAGTGGCTGATATTCTTTGAGCTAGTAACGGAAGGTTGAAAGTTCGAACCTCGCAAAAAACTGTGCAGATGAGGGTAGGTCTACGAAAAACCTATCCATTTATGTTAGAGATCAAATAGAAGAATTTTGTTTGCTGCAAATGATTTGCAAGACATATACGCACAAAATATATGGGGTGACGAATTGAAGAAATGAATGGTTTGTCCTCTAGAAACGGTCAAACTTCACTAAATTTTAGGAAAAATTAAAATTTCAAAAACATGTTTTTTGTCGCTCCTGACTTTATTTTTTGTTTATTCTTCATGATATTTTCACAAGTTATTTAATATTATATTTGAAAGGGCCTCACAATTAAAAAGTTGAAAAGAAATTGCAAATGTCAAGGTCATATTACGATTATTGTGTTTTTAATCGGCTCCAAATAGCTACAAAACTAAAAATATTTCAATGAAAATATATGAACAAAACTTTTAGTTCCTGAAGAGCCCCTTCCATTGATGTTTAGTTTTTGAAGATCTGAGTTAATTTGGTCATTTTACGGCAGCCCAAAGTTTCATCCTTTTTTTTTGAAATAATTTTGAATCAGTTTTAATGTCATTTGTTGCCATCAGAAAGCAACACTCATATAACTTTGCACTAACCGAATTCTGTAAAAAAGTTTTCAAGTTTGCGACTGCATAATTGACAGGTAATACTCAAAATTATTCTTCTTGGTGAAAAGTCTGCATAAACATTACGACAAAAATGTTTGAAAGATCACTGTTAACAGTATTCAACAAGCTATTGAATGATGAAATGTTTTTCGAATCATGCGACTCGTGAACAGAATGGAATTGCTTTCGTGAAAGACATTGATATCGGACTACATAACTGACAGTAATACTCAAAAATATTCTTTTGGGTAAAAAGTCTGCTTAAACATTGCAACAAAAATCTTGGAAAATCGCTGTTAACAATATTAACAAACCATTGATCGAAGAATGATTTTCGAATCATGCGACTCGTGAACTGAATGGAATTGTTTTCGTGAAAGCCATTGATATCGGACTACATAACTGACAGAAAATACTAAAAAATATTTTTTGGGGTAAAAAGTCTGCTTAAACATTGCAACAAAAATGTTTGAAAGATTGATGTTAACAGTATCAACAAGCCATTGAATGAAGAAATATTTTTCGAATCATGCAACTCGTGAACTGAATGTGATTGCTTTTGTGAAATCTGATGATATCACGCCTACATAACTGACAGGTAATACTTTTCGAAACATACGACTCGTGACTTGAATGGAATTGCTTTCGTGAAAACTGAATCAAAAATATTCTTTTAGGTAAAAAGTCTGCTTAAACATTGCAATAAAAATGTTTGAAAGATCGCTGTTAACAGTTTTAACAAGCCATTGAACAAAGAAATGTTTTTCAAAACATGCGACTCGTGACTTTGATGGAATTGTTTTTGTGAAAACTGAATCGATATCGCGACTACATAACTGACAGGTAATACTCAACCATATTCTTTTGGGTAAAAAGTCTGCTTAAACATTGTGACATAAATGTTTGAAAGATCGCTGTTAACAGTATCAACAAGCCATTGAACGAAGAAATGTTTTTCGAATCATGCGACTCTTGAAATGAAAGGAATTGCTTTTGTAAAACCCGATGATATCGCGACTACATAACTGACAGGTAATACTCAAAAATATTCTTTTGGGTAAAAAGTCTGCTTTTACGTTGCAACAAAAATATTTGAAAGATCGCTGTTAACAATATTAACAAACCATTGATCGAAGAAATGTTTTTCGAAGTATGCGACTCGTGAACTGAATGAAATGGCTTTTGCGAAAGCCGATGATATCGCGATAGCGATTCTAGTTTATTTTTATTATTTTTCCAATTCCACCCATTTTTGTGTCCAGCCTAGCGGCCAGATGAGAAAAGCTACAGCTATGAAATTTTGGGCATGAAGTCATCTTTATCTGAACATGTGTCTAATTGGTCAAACTTTTCACATTTATTTCTGATTTAGCCACTAGGGGGCGCAATGCATGTAATCATTGTTTTGCTAATAACTCAAAAATTTGAAACCTGATTTAGATGCGGTTTTTTACATAATGTTCCTTGTTGACAGCCCAATCAAATATGATGGATATCTTATCATCGAGTACTGGAAAAAAATTGTTCTAGGAGAGGTTGAATGTTCGAACCTTGGAAAAAAGTGGAAAAATGAGGGTAGGTCTACGAAAAACCTACCCACTTTTGTTAGAGATCAGATAGAAGAATTCTGTTTGCTGCATACGATTTGCAAGACATATACGCACAAAATATATGGGGTGGCGAATTAAGGAAATGCGTGGTTTGTCCTCTAGAAACGGTCAAACTTCACTAAATTTTAGGAAAAATTAAAATTTCAAAAACATGTTTTTGTCGCTCCTGACTTTATTTTCTGTTCATTCTTCATCAAATTTTCACACGATAAGTATTGTCATGTTTGAAAGGGCCTCACAATTCAAAAAATAAAAAAGAATTGAAAAGGTCAAGGTCATATTACGATTATTGTGTTTTTATTCGGCCACAAATAGTTCCAAAACTAAAAATATTTCATTGAGAGTATATGAACAAAAGTTTTAGTTCTTAAAGAGCTCTTTCCAGTGATGTTTAGTTTTTGAAATTCGAACTTGATTTGGTCATTATACGGCAGTCCAAAGTTTGATCCTTTTTTGGAATAATTATAAATCAGGTTTTATGCTTCAAATTCTGATACATAAGAATAAAAAGTTTGACTTATGCGACTAGTATACTTGATTGAACTATTTGCTGCTTTGCTAGGTACCTAACAGTAAAATTTTAATCAATTTTCTTTCTCATTTTGCCGCTAGGGGGCGCTTTTCTTGAAATCATTCTTTTGCTTATAACTCAAAAAGTTGAAGTCCGATTCGAATGCGATTTTTTGCATTCTGTTCCCTGTTGATAGCCTAATAAAATATTATCGTTTCTAGGTATGAGTGGCTGATATTCTTTGAGCTAGTAACGGAAGGTTGAAAGTTCGAACCTCGCAAAAAACTGTGCAGATGAGGGTAGGTCTACGAAAAACCTATCCATTTATGTTAGAGATCAAATAGAAGAATTTTGTTTGCTGCAAATGATTTGCAAGACATATACGCACAAAATATATGGGGTGACGAATTGAAGAAATGAATGGTTTGTCCTCTAGAAACGGTCAAACTTCACTAAATTTTAGGAAAAATTAAAATTTCAAAAACATGTTTTTTGTCGCTCCTGACTTTATTTTTTGTTTATTCTTCATGATATTTTCACAAGTTATTTAATATTATAATACTCAAAATTATTCTTCTTGGTGAAAAGTCTGCATAAACATTACGACAAAAATGTTTGAAAGATCACTGTTAACAGTATTCAACAAGCTATTGAATGATGAAATGTTTTTCGAATCATGCGACTCGTGAACAGAATGGAATTGCTTTCGTGAAAGACATTGATATCGGACTACATAACTGACAGGTAATACTCAAAAATATTCTTTTGGGTAAAAAGTCTGCTTAAACATTGCAACAAAAATCTTGGAAAAATCGCTGTTAACAATATTAACAAACCATTGATCGAAGAAATGATTTTCGAATCATGCGACTCGTGAACTGAATGGAATTGTGACATAAATGTTTGAAAGATCGCTGTTAACAGTATCAACAAGCCATTGAACGAAGAAATGTTTTTCGAATCATGCGACTCTTGAAATGAAAGGAATTGCTTTTGTAAAACCCGATGATATCGCGACTACATAACTGACAGGTAATACTCAAAAATTTTTTGGGAAAAACTCTTTTAGTTCAACAAAAATATTTGAAAGATCGCAATATAACTATTT
>CM037783.1:1828886-1878886 GCA_021229015.1 Solen grandis
TGGTTTGAGGCGCTTCAATAATTAAATGTTCCAAACTTATGCTTAATTCTCATTTTTTTTTAAGGAACTGTCACTAAATACAGTAAGGATTTGCAAATGCGCTTATGGCTGCTAACGTAAATCATTCGGATATGCAGATGTAACTAAACATTTTAAATTAATAAAATCTTGAATGGAATAAAAAATCAAGTGCAATTAACGTTAAACTGTCAATTACTATCAATCTACTACATGTATAACAAATAGTTCAAAAATTACCTTCCTTTGTGCAACCACAAACCGGCTTGAAAGCAGTTTGCTTGCAGCAACATTTACGCATGTATTTTTTCTTTCGGTTTTCTTCTAGTCGTTTTCCGTTTAAAAATGGAGATCATGGACAGAGTTTTATTTTTCAAAGGTGTACATTTAAACCAGATAAAGACTATTATGGTCAAATAATTAGTCATACATATAAAATAAAGCCGTTTGCTTAGAAGGCCTATGCTCGTGGGTGGTGGCATTGCTTCGTCACCTGGAATGTAAACCTCTACCTCGCAGTTTTTATTTACCTCAAATATTTTTTTTCATAGTTAGATATTGAATTACAAAAAATATAATTCTCATTCATTTCGTATCGGTGCGGTGACAACAACCGCTATGTTAGGATATTTTACTGACGTAATCAAAGCTGTAGGACGCTTTTCATTTTTACTTACATGATGGTAATCCATCCATCATTTACTTGGGGGCTTCCGTGGTCGAGAGGGTAAAGTCGTTGACTTTAATACTCACTCAGCCCCTGACCGCGTGGGTTCGAAACCCGGCAGGGTCATTCAGATGTTCATGCGAGGAAGCCTTCCAGCTGGCTTGCAGTTGGTCGGTGGTTCTACCCAGATGTCTCCGTGCATTCGGGTCTTCCTCCACCTATAATTAGCTGGACGTCGCTATATGACTGAAATACTGTCAAGTCCATCATTTAATTGTGATCGTGGTCCATCAAGTGATAATGTGAATTTTATAGTAAATGCAAACCTCTGTAGATTTAGAGAAAAAGAGTCTATAACTCCAAATCAACGGATGCTTGCATCTGCACTGAAGATTTTTAAGCAATTGAATGACAATGATTATGATTTAATGATGACCTTAAAACCCAATTTAGCCACTTTTATACTGTAAAGTTATATTGTATACACTATAACTGTCGTGTGACTTTTTCTGTTTTAAAGGTCAATCACCCAAATAATGAATGGGTAGTTGGCGCATCTTTTGTTTAGCATTTTTGAGGGCAAGGATATCTGGAAGTTACTTCGATATGGTAACAATGGTATGGTGGCTTGACCATGGCAGTACCTTAAAAAAACTTAGGAAGCACCGTTCGACCGTCCGTTTTTACCATGATGATACTGTGAAGACAATGCTATTGGAAGACTGAGCATCAAGCGAAGTATAGGGGCGTTCGATACACTCGTTGCATCCATTTATATGACATTCCTTGAGGTAAAGTTAGAGTTCTTCTTACTTCTTCTTCTTATCGAACCATGTCGCTTTGAGTAAAGCAAGAAGGTGAATTGATAGATATTGTAAACATTTCATAAACAGACATCATGGTGGGATTTATAAGTACATAATGTGTCTCAAAGTCATTTGTTTCCAGACGGCGCAAAAAAAGAAAAAAAAAGGACAAGCTTTTTTTCAATAAAACTAATCAAATTACCATAAGTAAGGTGTTCCGTTTCTAAAATAATGTTATGGCGATTGCCAGGCCAAAATAAGATCTGGCACATTTTGGCCAACATATTGCCCATTTCGCATTTTGCTTGACATATTTGTTGCCTATTTTGTATTTTTGCAAAACACAAAACGGTTCAATAGATTCTTAAACAAAGGTGTATAGTTTTCGATAACCGAAGATATTCCTAAGAAATATATTTTATTATCTAACAATTTTAAATTAGACATGAAAACTTCTAGTAGATTTTTAACTGGCGAGGCTCTTTTTGTCAGATGTAGATTTAATGTAAATTGAGTCCATTCATCGTACTGCCGGTCGCCAAAGTAGGGCGCAAGAGCATCTAAGCTGAATTCCTCCAAAATCAAATAAAAATACATATACTTACATATTAACACGATGACAATTCCTCGTTAAAGAAGCATTCGGGAGAAGTCACTTTTTTGCGCATGTCCTTTCCGTTTGTTTCCGATATTTTCGAAAATTTCGTAAACACTGCCATGATGTTCGGACAGATTCGCGAATTTTCCATATCAAAGCATTTAAATTGCTAAAACATTATTTACATTTAAAAAGTGACCTGGTACTCATAAAATTTGCAATGGGAGTACCTTAATGCGAAGAACAGATTCCATAAAAAAAATGGTGCAGTTGTGCGAATCACTATTTCTGTGAAAGTCATAAAAAAATCTCTTTCTACCGACAAAGGGAAATAAAGAACATTGAATATCTCCAGATCAAATAAGGTGAAGCGTATTTTTATCTAATTTTTCTTGAAAATATATAAATATAGATTTTCTTAGAGTCAATAGAATACAGTTACGAATTTACAAAGAAAAACTTAGCGTACATACATACATACATACATATCTGTACAGTAATAATACATATTGGTTTCCAATTTCAATAAAAAAAAACTAGATTTCGTTTGCACGGCAAACGATAGGACTTTCTGCAAACCGTTTAAAACTCAATCAAATTGAATATTATTAATACAGAATACGCAGAAAATATTAGGTATCTAGAGTGTAACCTATACATTCTTTTAAAATTTTCGAAATATTCATCAATTTATAATGTTCCAGATCGCTTACAAACTTTTTGATCCGACGTCTATTCTGATGTCATATGGATGTGAATATAATTGCATATGAAAATTCAGCAAATTTAATATATGCCATAAATGTTTTGTAGTTCTGGACCATTGGGAACACAGTGAATTTATTGCACGAGAAATTAAAACATATAATAACCCCATGATGTCAAATGACGTCCGGCCTATGAAAATCTGAAGAAAACCTTTAAAATTACAATATGTGTGAATTTCAGATTTTTATCTCATATGGAGTACTCAATCTGACTAAAGTCAACTTCTGTATAAACGCTACGCTACATAAGATCGTAGGAAGATCGTGTACTTTAGACAGATTGTACTAAATTTCATTTCGAGGTCATATTGTTTTAAACTTGGTTTCACCACAGAACCTCTGTCTTTTTAATATTTTGAAAACGAAAGTAAGGATGCACAACAAAATCCAAACTTATACCTTCTGTGAATTTACTAGAAAATCAATTCAAAAGCGCGTACAAACGTTTTAACTGACGTCAAATCTAGCGTCTATGATGTTATATGATGTGCTATGAATTTAAAAAATCATTGCATTCAAAAGACATGGTCTGAAATATTTGCCATACAATTTTCACTGTTCTGGGCCATTGCAAATTACATTTCCAAAAATGTTTAAAATTATGTAAAAGTGAAAGTAGGGTATTTTCTATTTTCCAAAAATGCTAAACTTACATTGTAGCAATACCATGTGACCAGAACATCACTAAAGGCATCAAAACCAAGACAAAACTGCCAACTTTTGTATCCGCTTCAACATAGAAAAGTACCCAGCGATCCTTGAGACAACTCAAGTGAAATTTATGACACACACCTATCCACCTGATTATCAATTCACACACAACATTTGAACCGAGTCGGTTAAGAAATGTAGTTCGCGTCACAAGACATTTCAAGTTGATTCAGGGGCAATAACATCGTAATCCTTGTGGGAATGAAGTGAAATATGCGTCTTGCACACTTAGTGCTTCTGTCACTGGTACAGATAAGGTGCGTATTTGCGTAATTACGCAAATAAAATAGATAAAAAAACCAATTCTTTTAAAATTCTAGCGTATCAAAAAGCAATTAAGAATTAAATAACTCAAATATCCAAAATATTAAAGCGTACTGGTAGGCAACATTTTGAAACCGAGTGATGTTTATAAATACTTAGGCTTAACTTGCGAATCCCAAAGACCAAAAACTGTCTTTTCTAATCCATTTTGTCTGAGCTTTCAAATAATATGGTTACACAAGGCAGGAAGAAACGGGTAAACGTTAAAAAAAAAACACTGAGTAGATACCTAGCACTGCAAACCAAACGTCAGGCATTTGTCTCGCAATAATTGACGATCTGGAAGTTGAGACAGAGTCGCTAGCATCCAATTCCATGTTAACCAGTAAATAATTAGTTTTAATTCAATAGTTAAAAATGCTAAATCTTTGGATCAGGAAGATCAAATATGATTGAATGTTTTGTTTTTTTATTTAATTGTTGAGGAGCTAATGATAAATCCTGCATATGATAATTGTTAAATTGACATTGTTGCATACAAGAACAGCAGGCGCATATACCAGTAAGAACATGTACTGTTATTTCAATTCCAAAATTAAGTTGATGGAAAAAAAGCAATTGACTTAATTTTATATTTTCATTACTCAATTAAAATTGTGAAAACCCAATTCCTTGAAAAATTGATGAGTAAATACCCAATTGACCTCAAACCTTATCTGAAGCCCTGTTCTGATAAATATTTATGCCAAGTATCAGGTGAAATGGCTGAAAGTACCGGACAAGATTTTGCTTAAATACCGCATGACCGACTGACCAACCAACCGACCAACAGGCTGATTCTCTTCCATTTGTGCTGGTATACACGGGGTTTCATTTCAAAACAAAAATAAATCAATAAAAACCTAGTATCATATTAATTAATATAAAATCTTAAGGTTTTTAGAACAGGGTTGCTTGCAAAACTATTCTAAGGAAGCACACATTTTGGATTTGACAACAGTTCGGGGCTATATTAAGATTTTTTTTATTTATAAATTTCCCTCTTTTTTACTACACACAGAAAAAAGTCCAAAATTTATTTTCTCTCTTAACATTAAATGGTGACAATTTTCATGTTTATTTCAGACTCAGAACAATTGCGATATGGAGGTCAAAATTAAATAAAAATGTATTGAAAATAGATGCCGGAGATATTGTATTTAATAAACTGTAATGAAAACAGATAATAATTATGCAGGAGACAAATTCGCAATTCATGCATAGCAATAGCCGACAATATATAAATTGTTGGTTTGAGACCCAGTCGTTGTTTTCCTTTTGTTTTTTTACACTTAATTGTTTTTTTGTTTGTTTTTTAATTTCTTTTGCAATATTAGACATACATATTTTTGCCATAATGAAAATCAGTAATTCAAATACATGTGTGCGTATATACATAAAACACTAAGTTACATGTAATTCAGATCTCTCTCGAGGATGCACACTTTAAAAATTAAAATTATGTGCGTCTCGTCGGATGCATGCATATTTGATACATTGAAACTCAAATTATCATGGTCAATGATTTGTCTGCACCGTTTACTCAGTTCAACTTCATAATGGTTTCATAATGGGTTTTCCCCATGCGCTTGCGACTAGCCTGTTGATGTGCAACATGCTTTGATTTTGCCGACATATCATAATCCCTACTGGGACCCATGTTAACATGCACTGAAATACACACGCGTGTGTATATATTCTCCAAATCACCTGTCACATGCATTTGATTGACAGATCAGCCAAGGACGCGTTGATTTTTATCACAGCATCCATGCATCACTAATTCTTGACCGTGATACCCCATGTTTGTCTTGATAATAATTATGCATTAATTTTACCAAAAGAGTGATAGCACTGATTACAGCATAAATATTTAAAAAAAAATGTCCAAGAGACAACCGTAAAATTTGAAGGGAAAAATTCAAAGTAAAAGCGAAAGTACGCCACTAAAGGCATCAAAATCAAGACAAAACTGTCAACTTTTATCTCCGCTTGAACATACATTTGTTTGTTTGTTTGTTTGTTGGGTTTAACATCCCACCAACATTATTTCAGTCATTTGGAGACGATGTCTACTTCATGCGGGTATAGGGCTGCCACACTGCCGCATCATGCCGTAGACATGTAGCATGATACCACACCCAGTCACATCATCCTGATACCGAGCTAACCAGTCCTGCAACTACCCTTATATGCTGAGCGCCAAGCAAGGGAGCTATAACAGTACCATTTTTTACGACTTTGGTATGTCGTGGTCGAGGATCGAACCCATGACCTCCCGCTCCCGAGGCGGACGCTCTAACCACTCGAAAAAAAAAGAATAATAAGAATAATAAAAAAAAAGTACAAACCCAATAGGACTTTCTGCCAGTAGGCAGAAAGTCCTAATTAAAAAACAGTACAAACCCAATAGGACTTTCTGCCTGTAGGCAGAAAGTCCTAATAATAAAAAACAGTACAAACCCAATAATTACAATGTTTGGAAATACTAACGAGGCTCTTTAAATCATTTAACAAATCAGAAACTGACCCGTCGCCATCCACGCAAACGGCCCAAAGGCTGTTCAGAAATCACGCACAAGATTTTTTTTTCTGCACTGCTATATATAACTCCTAGTTTCTCTACTCCACACGTGGATAAAAGATAACCGGAAATAAACAAAGCCACGTGAGGAAAGAAAGCTGTGCAAATCCCGGAATCAAGACATGAACACGGCAGTCTGTAATCAATTCAATGATACTATACATCTTACATAAAATGACATTTATTAGGATTTTCTGCCTATGCATAAAGTCCTATTGGGTTTGTACTGTTTTTTCTTCTTATTATTCTTTTTTTCCTCCCTTTCTACGCGTTAATTCTATATGTTGCAATGGTCCAAGGACGATGAAAATATAATAGCATATACTTCAGATGCTAAAATTTTTATTTCAATGATTTTCATATGTTTATGACGTCATATTGTGTCACACTTGACGTTGCCTACAAAAGTTTGTACGCGGTCTACAGCCATTATTTCTTAACCGATTGTCATCAAAATTTCACAGAATGTGTATGTTAGGCTCTAGTTGTGCAACCCGCTGTCCCTTTTTCAAAATTCGAAAAGGCAATGGTTTCGAACCATTGACGTCAAATTTCAAATACGTATAAAATCGCTTTCAGATGGGTTAAGGAGCTGATTTTTTGAGAGAATATAATCCTCCAAGAGTGCTTTACATTCTGTGAAGATGAACGTCATTTGACGTCATATGACTTCATAAGGTGAAAAATAATTTCTTATTTCTACGTGTTAACTTCTATTTGTTGCAAACGTCAAAGCACGAACATTTTGCATTTCGATGATTTTTATTGCCTATGACGTGTTTTGACGTCAAACTTGACGTCGTCTAAAAATGTTTGTACGCGGTCTACAGCCATTATTTCTTGACCGATTTTCATCAAGATTTCACAGAATGTGTATGTTAGGCTCTAGTTGTGCTTCCCGGTGTCCGTTTGTCAAAGGTTTTATCGCGAATCCAAGATTCGAACCATTGACGTCAAAATTCAAATACGTATAAAATCGCTTCCAGATGAGTTAACGTCATTTGACGTCATATGACGTCATAAGGTCAAACAGAATTTCTGATATCTACGTGTTAATTTTAATATTTTGTAAAGTTCCCAGGACCATGGAAATTTAATGGCATGTACATCAAATCATGTCCTTTTGAATGCAATGTATATCATATTCATGTGGTGTCATATAACATCAGATTTAACGTCAGGACAAAAAGGTTTTACGCGTTCTACAGCCATTATTTCTGGACCGATTTTTCTCTAGAATTTCACAGAATATATATGTAAGGCTCTGGTTTTGTATCGCTGTGTCCGATTTTCCAGATTTGTAAAGGCAATGGTTCTATGGCGAATCCAAGATTCGAACCATTGACGTCAAATTTCAAATACGTATAAAATCGCTTTCAAGTGAGTTAGAAAGCTGATATTTGGACTAAATATTATTCTCCAAAACCACTTTCTATTCTGTGAAGTCGAACGTATTTAAAAAAAGTTTTTTTGGTTTATACCTTTAGCGACGTCACTGTCACATGGTATTGCTACAATGTAAATTAAGAACTTTCGGAAAATACCCTACTTTCACTTTTACATAATTTTAAACATTTTCGGAAAATGTTATTGGCTAAGGCCAAGAACAATGAAAATTGTATGGCAAATATTTTCGAATGCAATGATTTTCAAATTCATAGGACGTCATAAGACCCTAGATTTGACGTCAGTTTAAACGTTCGTATACGCTCTGCAGAATTTATTTTTGAATCGATTTTCTAGTACATTTCACAGAAGGTTTAAGATAGGCTTTTCTTGTGCATCCTTACTTTCGTTTTCAAAATATTGAAAAGACCAAGGTTCTGTGGTGAAACCAAGTTTCGAAAATATGACCTCGAAATTAAGTTTAGTATTTCAGAGACCCCATTCGAGGTAAAAAGCTGAAATTAACACATGTTGTAATTCAAAACGTTTTCTTTAGATTTCCATAGGCCAGACGTCATTTGACGTAATGGGATTATAAGTTTGTAAGCGCTCTGCAGACATTATGAATTGATGAATTCTTCTAAAACTTTCAAAGAATGTATAGGTTACACACTAGAAACCAGTTTACAGTTTACAGTTATTTATTCTTTGAACATGATAAGGCCCCCAAAATATGGGCAGCATTATCAAATACATAATTAAATATTTACAAACGCTCGTGGTCAAAATTAATGGGCACGGCTACACAATTTACATTTACAATATGACATTTATATATTTGGGTATGAATTATTAAGTAAATAATTAATTGAACAAACAAACAAACACATTAGCAAAAAATAAATAAATAAATAAATATCTGAACTATAAATAAATAAATAAATAAATAAAATTAAACATGGTTAAAAAACAAAACAAAAAAAAACAAAAACGACCCTTCTCAAACAGCCTAACGGAATTAGACGGAATTAGGAGGTCTGTAGGATGAAAGCTTAGATAGAAAGGAATTAATTTTAAATCCTATCCTAGCATCCTAATATTTTCTGAGTATTCCGTACCTATAATTTTCAGTTTGATTGAGTTTTTAACGGTTTGCAGAAAGTCCTATCGTTTGCCGTGCAAACGAAATCTAGTTATTATGAAACTTGTGAAATAAAATTGATAATCGAGTTTGTTTTTCCTAATGAACAAATAAGTATTTACCTTAAAGTGTTCATGACTTATTAAAATGCTTACTGATAATTCTTAGATACGTACATAATAGACATGATATATAAGACTTTTATAATGACTCAAATGCTTGCAAGAGCCATAGAGTAGAAATCTAATCACCGCTATGCATTTGTTGATGTCAACAGCATGTCATACCTAATCTCTAAGAGATGTACAATGTATTTACAATTTTAAGCATATAGTTCAAGTCACACGAAAGATCAACATATTTCATTACAACAAATCCATTTCAAAGTTCAAGTTTTATCAATGCAAACCATAAATTAGCATTTTAACTCCCCTGTAGTACCCGTGACAGAGCAGCTGTTTATTGTTTATTCCATTTAATGAATGTCGTAAAAGTCAATGGAACTGGGTGAGAAAAATGTATAGCTAGACCTGACTCGAATTCCACCAACAATACTTAACGCTAAGTAATTCTTAAATTCTTTAACTAGGTAGATACACATTCCACCATTACTGTTTTATGAAATATTCAAGTACTTGACTAAGCTAAAAATTGAATGTTTACCTAAATAACTAACACTAATTGCAAAGAAATTAAATATTTGAGTATCTTTAATAGAGAAACACGATTAATGAAATTCGCTCCTAAGTATTTCAGTTTTACTTAGCCCTAAGAATTGTTGGTGGAATTCGACCCGGGACTTGTACCCAGGTCCCTCAGATACAGGGCAAGGGTTGCTACTACATGAATTCACATTACGGTATACAATAATAATTCAGTTTTACTCTCATTACAAGTGACTATTTCCTCTTATTATATGAATTTTCCCATACATCCTATATATCCTAAAATCAGCCTTCTTGTGTTTTAAAGAACATTGTAAGCCATCCTTTCAATAGTATACAAAAGGCTGGTTCTGGCTCACTTTTAAATGACAAACGGAGCCTTTCTTGTCATTTCTTACTATAGCGTATTTTTGCTCGAGCTACCGCAAATGTCAGCTGCCAGGGCCCACCCACCCCCGGCGGGCCCCTCAACCAATGATTTCTTTTTGGGGGTCACATAAATAATTTAGGCGACAACTACATTTAGAGATATTATATACATTGAGTATACTAATACACCATGGTGAAAGGACACAACGTGTGTAAGTGGTTAGTTCTAGGTAAGACTAACCAATGCAACAAAAGTTGTGGAGAATACTGCAATACCCATATGGCTCTAATACGCCGCGGAGGTTGTTTGAATAGACCATGCACTGTTGTGGAGTTGGTGTCACCAACAAACTTCAGCTTTGCTACCAGTGTGGGTATAGGAGAAACTGGTGTCACAATCGTAGAGAGCTACAGAAGAGAATAAATCGATTAAACAGAATAAAAATTTCCTATATATAGTGTCAATAAACATATCCATAAATATAGTGACACACAGTGACACATCTATTAGAGAAATATAGTGACACCAAAAAGCGACACATTTCCTATTAGAGAAATATAGTGACAATAAACATATCCATAAATATAGCGACACTCAGTGACACGGTGACACATCTATTAGAGAAATATAGTGACACCAAATAGCTACACAATTTCTATTAGAGAAATATAGTGACAATAAACATATCCATAAATATAGCGACACACGGTGACACATCTATTAGAGAAATATAGTGACACCCAATATAACTATAGAAATAGCGAGACATGGCTACTGCGAACAAGTTACTCGAAGAGTTTATCGAAGAGATACTTGCAGAAATGATCTTGGATGAGCCCATTCCTGGGACTGTCAAGGAGCGCCTACTAAAACCATTATACCCCAGGAAATACCGACCTTCTCCACCACCACGTACAAAGAAGGCTACCAAGAGGAAGGCCTTGGAAAAGAATTCGACCCTATTCCCCATCAAAAATCTTTGAGATCTGTACAAGAGTATCAGGATGAGCTCCTGGGTTTATTCGTACCGCAGGAAGAAAAGACAGTCTTTAAACAGACCCCGTGGGTTATAGGAAGTTTCTTGAGAGGCTGGCAGATGGATGCACCTCAAGGACAGGGTGCAGACCCCAGAGCTTTTCTTGAGGAAGTGGAACCCATTATACGTGACAAGTTGGAAGAAGTGATCAGGGCACTGAATGGTGTAAAGTTCCAGCTTGATATCAAGGTCAAGCTTCGTAACGACAAACCAGACGGTAGTGAAGAGTACACTGAACCCGTGCTACGCCTCAAGCAGGAGGCTATTATACAGAATAGTGAAATCAAAGGGGCCCTCAATCGAGCTTTCCCCATGATACAAGAAATGCTAGAGAGGTGGACCAATAGAGGGTCTGGCTGGGTTGTAGAGCAGGTAAAGACCCTTTGGCTAGACATTGCCAGATATAAACAATTGAGAGGAGGGTCGTATATCCCACTACTAGCAAAGGTAAAGCATAAGAAAGCCGTTGTCAATGTGAAAAAAGGGATGACCACTGCCTCCGTTGGGCGCTGCGTTCTGCCCTTTTTCCAGTTGGGGATAATGTGGATAGACCTACAAAATACCCCACCCGCGACGGCCTGGATTTCACAGGGATTGATGCTCCTACACCAATCTCACAGGTTCAGAAAGTGGAGAAACTTAACAACCTGGCGATAAACATATTTGGGTGGGATAAGAGTGTCATTGTTCACCACCTCAGCAGCCAGCCACAGGAGATAACGAAAATCAACCTTCTCCTCATAGAGAAGGCTGGAAAATTCCATTACACATGGATCAAGGACTTTAATCGCCTCCTACATGACCAGAACAAGACCGGAAGACGTAAACACTTCTGCGAGCGCTACCTGCACGGTTACTCCAGAGAGGATCTGCTAGAGGTCCACATGCCAGGGAAACGGTCAAACAGCCGCCGGAGTGGAGATGCCCGAAGAGGGTAAAAATAAGCTAACCTTCCAGAACCATCACAAGCAGCTCCCGGCCCCTTATATCATATACGCTGACTTTGAGGCGCTCACCATCAGGGTTGAGGGCCCAGAGCTAGACCCTGCAAAGAGCAACACTCAAAAAACGCAAAAGCACGAGGCTTGCAATTACTGCTTCATCGTGGTACGGTATGATGGCCATACAGAGCCGCCAGTTGAATACCGGGGTCCCAATGCGGCAGAATATTTCCTAAAGGCCCTTGAGGAAGAGGAGCGCAAAATCAAGCAAGTGTTGTCTTAGCCAAAGGAAATGAGGATGACACGGGAGAACTGGCAAGCTTACAATGCTGCTACTACCTGCCATGTATGTGAAAAGCCACTTGAGGGAGACTCAGTCCGTGACCACTGCCATATCACAGGGCAATACAGAGGAGCAGCCCATAATTCTGTAACCTAAAGCTGCGACTTAACTCAAAGACAACCACTTTACCAGTGGTCTTCCACAACATACGAGGTTACGACTCCCACCTGCTTATGCAGGCCATCTCAAAGGTCGAGGGCAAGGTAAGCTGCATACCCAACAACACAGAGAAATACATCTCATTCGGCCTTGGCCAGCTTCGCTTCATCTACAGCGACCAGTTCCTGCTAACATCGATCGACAGTCTGGTAGCCGCCAACAAGCCAGAGACTTTCCTAGTTACTTCCTGCTATGAACCCGAACACGAGCTCCTGAGGCGCAAGGGCGTGTACCCCTACGAGTACATGGACTCCTGGGAGCGCTTCACAGAGACAAGTTTCCCACCAAAGGAGGCATTCTACAGCCTAGAAGACAATGGGAAAAATATCAAGAAGGCCAAAGGCGTAAAAAAGAATGTCGTGAAAAAACAAATAAGGCACGAGCAGTAAAAAGAGGCCCTCTTCGGGGTAAAAGACATTTCACCACGGCATGGACGTCCTGCGATCTGAGAAGCATCAAATCTACGGGCAGCATCTTAATAAGATTTCACAATCCCCCTTTGACCCCAAGCGCTGGATTGCTGAAAATGGGGTGGAAACTCTGGCCTTTGGACATAAAGAGACAAAGACTGCAATGGACGCTTAATTAGATGAGCTCCTCAACGCTTGAGAACCCCATCTGGGGGCAATTGGGTGTCTGGGGGCACCACCAGTTCCTCACGCACAAAGCCTCGCCCAACTCCATCCTGCAAGTAGTACAGCACGGGCTTGTCGGGTTTCATCATAGAACGTTCTAACTGGTAAACATCCAAAGACGACACGGGGTCGATGGCTCGGCATCGGCCACCCACGAACTCACCAGGCTGGTAAAGATATCGAAAACACAACTCGGAAGGAAGCTTTTGCTCCTTGAGACCAACCGCACGGCCGGGAACAACCGAGGAGGGTTTTTTCCTCACCGTTTTAGCCTTGATAGATTCCAGTGGCCGTTTACCGGTAAGGCGGGTTACTTCTCCATTTAGTGCCGAAACAACGGCTTGCAGCCTACCAACTCACTCCGCTAACCGCTTGGCCTCTGGCAGTCGCATCTCGACGGCGTACTACTGCCCGAACAGGCGTTCAGCCAAGGTCCGGTTGAAACGTTCAACGATACCCTGATCACGGTGAATGTCAACACGGCCGCGTCTAACTTCGACGTCATGCTTCGACAGAAGCTGGCTGGCGGCACCCATGAACTCGCGACCAGGGTCGACTTGAAATAGCTTCGGCCACTTCAGAGGACCCCGCTTGTAGATCCGTTTGATAGCAGCGGCGACCTCTTTAGCCTCCTTAGTAGTAAGCGGTTCGGCGGCTTTGAACCTGCTTGCCACATCGACAACAGTTAGGGCATACTTGTATCTCTTCCGACGAACCGTGTTGTGTGGTAAAAATAAGAGATCGGCCTGGTTCACTTCGTTCGGTACTGAAACGTCAAACTTGGGTCTCGGTATATGGCGCGGAGCAGGAAGGTAGATTTGCCAGATGGCCTGTTTTTCTCAGGAAGTCTCAGGCTTTGATCTAAGAAACCCTAGCCGCGGCCGCCAGTTTTTGAATTGCTGCCAGCCCCTTCCAATAGCCGCGTAAATGCTCGCAAGGGAAGCCATGACCCGCGATATATTCCAACAGACATACCAGTCTCCAATAGGCTTCATAGACTGGTCCCGGAAGCTGCCTGGCGGTCTCCCTGAGGTTGGTCGGCCCTGACAGCACAAGGCGAGCAAATATTACAACTGCCCGTTCATCCCGCCGCCAGAGATCGAGAGATTTTTGTGCGACATCGATCATTGTGCGGGCCAGAGGACCTGGGATTTTATGGCGGCGGGTGCTGTACCCGACCTCAAGCATTGCAGAGTATAACTCTTCGGGGATACCCATGATTATACAGAAAAAGTTTTTTTTAATTAATTTTTCTTTCGACCCAATAGCCGACAAGACCGGCAGCTCCCAGAGCTAATACTATAAATCCAATTTCTCTATCTTGTTGTTCTGAAGACGGCGTATAAAAGTCAGATAGTTGTGGCTCGGGGTCAACTGGATCTAACTGCTTACGCGTGACTAAAGAATACTCCCGCATAGCCTCATCTACATCATTAAAGGTTTGGACGGTGTGGCCTTGCCGCCTAAGCTCGTCTTGGATGAAATCAATTTGTTGAGTTCGCCTTTCAGTCCACTCCCTTTGTGCTACCTGTAATTGTTCTACTGCGAGGTAGTGGCGACGCCTCTCTTTCGTCAACTTTGGAGTCCTTAAGACTGTTGAATAAGAAGTTACTCCCAGTGAACGCCACCACGTTAGCGATAGCAATATTAGCCATCTTCGTGTAATGTTAATGAATCAGCTCTACTTTAATATGTTATCAGGGATTATTCCTTGCTTGACTAGAAGATCTTTGGTTGCCAGCGCGGCTGTTACGTCCGCTACGGCCATGCCAACGTCACGAGGAGTGAAGTCTAGCTTGGGAAAATTACCTCCAAATGCAGTCTTACCTAATCTGGCGTATGCAATTGAAAGTCCAGCTACCACGGCACCGTGATAGATAGCGTTTATTATTTCCTTTCCGTCCGCAGACATTCTTATTTCATATAATGAGGATCGGGTTAATAATAGACGGGCTTGTTCAATTCGGCGACAGAATTATGTTGAGTGCCAGAGGCCGTCTTAGTTTTTCAAAATATTGCAGCTAGGACGGCTACTACACAAGCTGCCATTGTAACGCTATTTGTATTGGCAGGGGGTTTTGGCGGTTCCTCCTGAGTGGGCGGTTCCTCCTGAGTGGGTTTTTGAGTGTCCAGCTGCCGGGCCTTCTCCGCCTTTAGACGCTTCGAGAGATCTTTCTGCTTCTTTTTTCTGGCCTCCGCCCCTGCCTTACCAGCCGCAACACGCCTAGGGTCCTTGGGCGACGGATTTGTCACCCTCTCCGGCTGCGGCTCTAGCTGCGTCTCCTCGACTTTTGTCATCTTCACTTAGTATAACTATTTGCTTACTAGTTGCTTGGCCATGTTTAAAAGTGCATAGCATTGCTGTGACAGGAGCTAAGTACGGGCCAAAGCGATGGTATAGTTCGCAGGTAGTGGTGTTTAGCACGTGGCCGACGAAAGGGTCAGACTCCAAGTCAGCAATAAGTAAATCTTATCGTGGGATAGGTAGAAAGTGGCTTACCACCATTGTGTAAATCTGGAGTGCTGCGGGGCCGAGGGTCTTGGTCATACTCGCTCTTAGCCGGGCTTCATAACGAGAGTAGAGAGTTTGTCAATCTCTTCGTCTGGAAGGCGTTCGATCTGATCAACAGAAAATTCTTTTTCCATGTACTTTTTTGACTGACCTCCCATGGCGAGAGCAGACAATCTTTGCCTCTTAAGACTACCGGGCGAAGTGTCACCCTGCTTTTCATCGGGGCGCGTAGTGCCTTGATCAGCAAGAAGATCATCAAGTAACTCGTCGCAATCCATGGCTATAGTCACCTACTTCCCAATTCTAATTGTAAACTTATACACTGCCAGAAATGAAATGTAAGATAAAATTAGGCAACATAGTAGAGCTGCTAACACTATATGTCCGGCATCGCCGGCTCTATGTACCGCCATCAACTATATGGTAACAACTTGGCTGAGAAGTATTTAACAAAAGCTTAGCATGCTTAGTTTTGGCAAGTCGTTCGCGCACAGCATTGCGCTAAGCCAGAGGTATGATGTCGTTTTCACGTAAGCACTCGTCAAAGCTATCCCTGTCTTTACAGTGAAAAATAACCACCCAGCGGGTTTGCTCTCGTAGGTCTTTGAGTACAGCGTTATACCGCTGAGAAAGAACCCATACAAATTGCTTGGCATGTCGGTCGGAAAAAGCCAATTCGGAGAGCATGTCTTTTTTCTTGGTAAGCTACTTGCTGGCGGCCATGTTGTCAATAACGTATAAAGTCGGCTGGCCTTGAAATATTTGATAAAGGGCTCTTAAATAATCATGAAGCCTTTCACCGGGATCTAAAACATAGACTTCATCGTCATCCCAAATCCACCGTCGACTTTTATACGTGTCGTTATACTTAATGGTGGGGCAGAGTAGCACAATGTGGTCGAAAGTGCGCCGGTACGGGCCCTCTAGGAGGTACAAAGCGAATTTGTTTTTCCACAGCCCGTCATCCCATATATTATTGATGAGTGGGCCTCAGTACACAGCCGAGACAAACCTGCCATTTTCTATGTTGAGCTGGGCGTCCATCCCTACAAACACGTAAACGTTCAATGCTCCATTCGCTTCCACCTCCTTCGATAATTGGATGGTAATGCCTTCGCTGGCGTTTTCCACTCTCCTCCCATTGAAAAGCAGGCCGTCGTCGTCGTGTGTCCTGAGGTCAAGCCATAGGGCGTACTCTTGGGTTAGGTACTTTCCGAGATCACTCGCGTGGAGCCCTAAATCCTTAGCAACCATGGCAACATCCGGGTGACGTTTAGTTCCTCCTGCCATAAGTTTACGGACCTCGCCCCACATCTGGTAGGGGCGCATACCTTGGGCGAAGAGCTGGTTAGGAACGCCTTCAATGGTGACCTCCACCTTGGTAATCTTAGGGTTATAGAAGGCCTCGATATGTCTAGCAAAGGCTCTCGTGGGTTCTTCGAAGAGCAGCAAGATTCCCTTCATCGACCTGGCAGGCACGTTAGTTCCATAGTGCGTCGGATTTATTTTTTACGATTTTTCTGTGCCTAAGTACTCTGTCGAACAAGATGCTTACCCTTTCTGCGTACTGGTTACGGATAGTTGCAGCCAGCTGTGAGTTAGTAACCATCTCGAACTCAAGAGCGATATCTTTCACAGTGAAACTGGCGTTAGCGTCTCCGGTAGCCTTGATAACCCGGTTATAGTCATTAAAGGTTAGTTTGTATTCTAGCCTATCACCGAAAGCGGATTAAAAGAACGGCATATGACTCTCCAGGAGCTCAAAGTCGAGAGGGATCGATAGATGTCGCTGTCGTCAATGCTCATGACCTCGTTTCCAGAAATCTAAATCGTGTTTTTTTTTACTATCGCCCGGCCCAGGTTGTAGACCACGGTTCAGTTAGCATCGGTAGAGTCCAGCGCAATTTGAAAGGCCAAACGGGCTGCTCTAGGCAGGATGACATCGTAAGAAACCTAACTAAGAGCTGCTGATGATGGGTTGTTGGTGATAACAACCGTCTGACGGATGCCCTTAAACACCCAGGGGCTCCCTTAGGCGCCTGTGCGGATTGAGCTTTCTTCCGTATTACGACATATTGAAGGATATGTGGTAATATACAAAAGAGTCTAAAATGGATGAAGATATACCGCTCTCAGATTTTACGACCGATATAGATGATGACGAGGGTGAAGTCTCTGAAACTCATTTATCTTTACACGGAGGTGTATTACGCAAAGGAGCCGTTGATGACTACTATAATGATTTTGGCGAGCCCCCCGCAGAGAGGGACTACACTAAGTTTACGCTGGATTCAAAGGTGAGAATTCGCCTAATTAGCCACCCGGGTTTAGACCTTATTAATAGTCGAAATGAAACCCTTTTCATTAAGCACTATTGCCAGCCGGAGGGGCGGGGGATATTATTAGAGATCAACTAGGTTTCCCAGACTTGGGTCGGAAAAATTTGGCCCCCAAGGATGCAGAAAGTATAAGACAAGCGGATAGAGAGCTTGAGGAAGCGTCGCTTTCGGATAGACGGCTTTTGAATGTAGGCTCCATTACGTCTCAAGCGGAGGAGACCCTGCTAAAGACCATCCATGATCAGCCTTTGGAGGGCGTGGGGATAACTTGGTTCTACAATTTCGTGAGCTTAGAGGCCTAGATAAAGCAATGTAGACCCAGCGAGGCGAGCTTGTAAATAACCTGGCAAAGCTCTCCAAGCTTGATAAACATATCGCTCAAGAAAAAAAGAATTTGGGGAGACCGAGGATGATGAAATGAAGCGAAGAATCCGTGGAATGTTCCAAGATCTCAAGCTCGAGCGGTCTGCGCGTCTCGAGACGCTTGAACGAATAGGGAGGCCCTTAGGTCACAGATCAGTCGAATTCGCGCAACCTTTCGTAGAATTTTGAACGAGGACACCACTCTTGCTGATAGGATTAAGATTCTCTTCCGGGAGCAAGGGATCACCGTTGTTTCAATTATTACAGCAATCGGAATGACAATTGGCTTCATCATTTAAGCGGTCACTTGAGGAGGAGGGGATATAGCCCAACCACCAAAACCCCCATCCAATGGAGCTGGAGAATGGGTGAAAAAGCAGCTTAAAGCCCAAGGTAGTTTACTACCGAAACTGGCTGGTAAGGCTGCGGCTGCTCTACCTGGCATTATAGGCAGCATTGTCTCCTGGCTGTTATCAACAGCTGGTAAAGCGGTCGGATGGCTTGCAGAAATTACCTGTGCTTTATTCTTAGATGTCGGAGGTTTGCTCCTGGTTGCAGCTCGCGACTGGATTCTAACGAAGCGCTAGCCAGATGGCTAGTAACCCTATGGTGACCTCGCCTAAGACCAGAGCTCTCTTTTCATCTTCATGAGCCCTGGCTTTATGCAAGCTGGAAGTTCTGCTAACTGGCTTTTGGGCTGGTGAAGTTGGTGGCCCTGCAATTTTACCGTCTTGGAAGCTTCCAATTTCATGCACGCGGGGAGTGGGCTGAGGGTTTACATCCACCCACCGACATTTAGGTCTGCCGTAGCCATCTTGATATTATTGTTGTACCCTACGATGCCGGAATTAATGTTTAGGGTCATGTTTTTGGGGGCCATGTATTAACCCGTTCCGAAGATCATGTTGAGTTCACTACCGGCGTATTGCAGCACGTTTTCATAGCACGTTATCGAAAAGGGTATGTCCACTGGTGAGTTAATAGCGTCCTCCACATTTGCTAAGAACTGCTTCTGCGTCTCGAATCCGATTCTAGACTTGGTCTGCGCCTGAGCCCCGAGCAGAGCCCACACATAGGTACGGATCGAGTCATTAATGCGCTCCATGCCGGCTTGAGTAAAGCCTTTCGAGTAATCGAGCACGAACGTGCTCCAAGCGCCATCTACTTGATGTTTAGGGTCATGTTTTTGGGGGCCATGTATTAACCCGTTCCGATGATCATGTTGAGTTCACTACCGGCGTATTGCAGCACGTTTTCATAGCACGTTATCGAAAAGGGTATGTCCACTGGTGAGTTAATAGCGTCCTCACATTTGCTAAGAACTGCTTCTGCGTCTCGAATCCGATTCTAGACTTGGTCTGCGCCTGAGCCCCGAACAGAGCCCACACATATGTACGGATCGAGTCTTTAATGCGCTCCATGCCGGCTTGAGTAAAGCCTTTCGAGTAATCGAGCACGAACGTGCTCCAAGCGCCATCTACGCCAGGATCTTGCTATGTGAGCCTTCTTGGGTGTCGAACGGCCCCGAGACCTCCTGACCAAATGCGTATCGCGGGGTCCCAATTTCCGACGTTCCTCCGACCATGTTGGCCCCAATCACATTTGGATTAACCAAAATTGGACAAATTCGATCGAAAGCTTTCCTATCATACGTGTTGTTAACCGGGTTCCAGGAAGGATCCTGGGGGAGGGCTACTTTCATTTCTTCCAAAATACGCCTCGTGGTATAATAAATACTTAGTGAAGTTTTCGGCTACCAACCTTCGTGGATATACTGATCCTGTCTTAAACATTGCTCCCGAGTTGAAGGTAAAAGCCTTCATTGTAATAGTAACTATGTTTCACACAATTACCGATATTACAAAAGGGCCGACCTCCCTTCAACAGGCAATCGACAATAGAGATGGACGTCTCCGGATTGGGTTGAGGTCGAACATATATACCGTGGGGTGGTACAAAATCCACGAGCCGATAGCTGACGGCTTTAAGCCGGGATTGTGGATCTTCAACGCTCTCGCTACGGCATTAAAAAAAATTTGATTTGTCCGTCACAGTAAACGAACAGATGGGGAAGGCTTCTATTTCGATGCCGCACAACACAAGAATCTATTACCCCCATGTGATGTACGATCTTCTAGGTTTTAAAGATGGATGGATAGAGGGTTCTGTAGGAGACAGACCGGTATATTTGAGCCCGAACAAGCTGTTATTCGTCCACCTGGAACAGCTAAACACCTATGAGAACTCCTCAAACGGGGCTCCTAGTAATCTACTAGCTGTTGTCGCCGTTGACGGCTGGTCATACGGGGAGACAAAGTTCAAGGCGCTGCAGGCGGGCACCCTTTTGGAGCTCACACTCTCCATTAAAGATGAGCGGGGCTCTGTCATACGCGGGCTACGCGGGCCGTTGCTTCACCGCCCCCACCCCCCCGACCTGTCTCGGTATCTAAAGAAAACAGAGGATGGCCATGTAGACTTTCATTTATGCATCGGCTACTTGATAGATTTTAATCAAGCCTGACCCAGATTCAAGGTTTGTTGACTTTTTAAAAATGTATAGATATAAAAAAAGAGTCAGTGTCAGCCACAACGAGACAGTGTTATTGAATGATTATCTATGTAAAAAAGCATTTTATTTTCATTTATGCCGATCATACTCTTTATAGGACCATCGTGACCCTTTTGAAAATTCATAAACTATCGTATTTTGTATGCCTTTGCTTAGAAAATTATTTTAAACCAAATTACATTTTCTTCATTAAAAATCTCTATATGGTGATATGCATATAGTAAGAAAAACTCGTGTATTAAATACGAAAGTTGATGCTATATCTGATTCTATTCAATGCCTTCGCATAGAAAACGAGAAATTTACAGCTGAGAACCGTGACATGAAATTTGATATTTCACATTTTTAAAGAGGCCAATTTGATAAGGTCATTCATATGAAATAATCGTTTTATATGCGCTATTAATGAGGACAAATAATCGTTTTATAAGTGCTATTAATGAGGACAACCTAAAGTAAGACATTTTATTTAGTTCATCAAAGAGGATCAAGAGTTTGCCTGAAAAAGAGACCGTAGATATAGAGAGAGCGCATGTGGTGAAATCCCGGGACCCGTCAAACTGTATGATCGTCGTAAAATTAAGCCTGTATGACGTTCAACATTTCCTCGTGCGTCTGAGTTATTTGTAAGATCATGTTGTCCTGAAAGGCGAAATGATTGGTTCGCTCACAAACACAGACAGTTCTGTAATGATTGGTGCGCTCACAAACGCAGACAGTTCAGTAAGGTTTGGTGCGCTCACTAACAGAGACAATTCAGCAATGATTGATGCGCTCACAAACGCAGACAATTCAGTGATAACTAACAATGATTGGTACGCTCACAAACACCGACATTTCAGTGGTAACGAACATTGATTGGTGCGCTCAAAAACACAGACGGTTAAGACATTTCAACAATGATTGGTGCGCTCACAAACACTGACATTTCAGTGATAACGAACAATGATTGGTGCGCTCACAAACACAGACATTTCAGTGATAACGAACAATGATTGGTGCGCTCACAAACACTGGCATTTCAGTGATAACGAACAATGATTGGTGCGCTCACAAACACCAACATTTCAGTGGTAACGAACATTGATTGGTGCGCTCACAAACACCAACATTTCAGTGATAACGAACAATGATTGGTGCGCTCAGAAACACCGACATTTCAGTGATAACGAACAATGATTGATGCGCTCACAAACACAGACAGTTAAGTAGTAACGAACAATGATTGGTGCGCTCACAAACACGGACAGTTAAGTAGTAACGAACATTGATTGGTGCGCTCACATACACCGACAATTCAGTGGTAACGAACAATGATTGGTGCGCTCACAAACACGGACAATTCAGTGATAACGAACAATGATTGGTGCGCTCACAAACACCGACATTTCAGTAATAATGAACAATGATTGATGAGCTCACAAACACAGACATTTCAGTGATAACGAACAATGATTGGTGCGCTCACAAACACCGACATTTCAGTGATAATGAACAATGATTGGTGCGTTCACAAACACCGACTTTTCAGTGTTAACGAACATTGATTGGTGCGCTCACAAACACAGACGGTTAAGAAGTAACGAACAATGATTGGTGCGATCACAAACACAGACGGTTAAGTAGTAACGAACAATGATTGGTGCACTCACAAACACGGACAGTTCTGTGGTAACGAACAATGATTGGTGCGCTCACAAACACGGACAGTTCTGTGGTAACGAACAATGATTGGTGCGCTCACAAACACCGACATTTCAGTGGTAACGAACATTGATTGGTGCGCTCACAAACACAGACGGTTAAGTAGTAACGAACAATGATTGGTGCGCTCACAAACACGGACAGTTCTATGGTAACGAACATTGATTGGTGCGCTCACAAACACAGACAGTTCAGTGGTAACGAACAATGATTGGTGCGCTCACAAACAGGGACAGTTCTGTGGTAACGAATATTGATTGGTGCGCTCACAAACACAGACAGTTCTGTGGTAACGAACAATGATTGGTTCGCTCACAAACACAGATGGTTAAGTAGTAACGAACAATGATTGGTGCGCTCACAAACACGGACATTTCAGTGGTAACGGACATTGATTGGTGCACTCACAAACACAGACGGTTAAGTAGTAACGAACAATGATTGGTGCGCTCACAAACACGGACAGTTCTATGGTAACGAACAATGATTGGTGCGCTCACAAACACGGACAGTTCTATGGTAACGAACATTGATTGGTGCGCTCACAAACACAGACAGTTCAGTGGTAACGAACAATGATTGGTGCGCTCACAAACATGGACAGTTCTATGGTAACGAACAATGATTGGTGCGCTCACAAACACGGACAGTTCTATGGTAACGAACATTGATTGGTGCGCTCACAAACACGGACAGTTCTATGGTAACGAACAATGATTAGTGCGCTCACAAACACGGACAGTTCTATGGTAACAATGATTGGTGCGCTCACAAACACAGACAGTTAAGTGGTAACGAACAATGATTGGTGCGCTCACAAACATGGACAGTTCTATGGTAACGAACAATGATTGGTGCGCTCACAAACACGGACAGTTCTATGGTAACAAACAATGATTGGTGCGCTCACAAACAGGGACAGTTCAATCGTAACGAACGTTGATTGGTGCGCTTACAAACAGGGACAGTTCAGAAGTAATTAACAATGATTGGTGCGCTCACAAAACAGACATTACGTAATGATTGGTGCGCTCACATACACAGTCAGTCAAGTAATAAAAGATTTGTTGGCCACAAACACATTTGGCCATTGCAGTAATACATAGTCTAAATACAAGTCGGCGAAGAAAAAAAGACATACAAAAATGGGCATCCCAATACGAAAAACAATACAGAAAGTAGATGATTCTGTCTATTTAAGGATATGAAATAAAATAAAACAGAATACAAAAAGGGAAAAAAATAAAAAACTTCAATACTTCAGTTTGGAATCGAGATTAACAAATGATCAGAAATAGTGATATAAATAGTAGTATAGAACATAAAACACTTTACGACGATACAGGTTTAGTTTCTTTAACTAAATCATTAAATTAGTTAATACTTCATTTCATAACATCAAAGCAACCTATTGATTGAATATTAGTTAATTTCATTTTCTTAATCATTAGCTTATGAACGTAATTAAATTTAGAGACCAATTTTACAATTTACTAGAAGATTCGCATTATCAGTTTCCATTATCTGTATAAACTTGTTGATATAAAGCCACCTTAAAATATATCTAAGGAATCATGGTACTTTGTGCAAACAAGTAGAAAGTGGTATTCAATTTCAACAACATTCATGTTACAGTTAGTGCTTATCCTATTTTCATTTACAATATTTCTGTACCTACCTTTTTCGATACAAAGTTTATGAGACGAGCAACGATCGAAATCTAGTTAGATATTTTCTGTTAATATCATTTTTTATCATTTCAATTTTTTTTTTCCATAGACAGAGATTTTTTGAATAACTTATAACTATCAAGTTTTGGGAATGAAAACAAATCAGAAAACTTCTCTCGTATATACTTATCTCTTAGCCGTTGATTGATGATACTTACATTGCTGTTAGAAATAGAATCCTTAGAGTATAAATATGAGAGACCTAAATCGTGAAGTAAAATTTTAACTTGAGTTTTCCAATAATCATCTGCATTATTATTAAACGTATCAGGTAATAATCTATAAATTTTACCAGGAAGTGAATCAGTATCAAACTTAAGCTTAGCCCAATAATTTATTACTCTAATTGTTCTATTCACAACTAAAGGCATGCGTCCTAATTCACCATAAACTGTTACATTAGTAGCTTTCGGTCCCACCCCAAGTATTTGTTTTAAGAACTTTACATGAACTTTTTCTATCTCAGAACTTTTATGGAAACCCCAAATCTCGCTCCCATACATTATCATAGGCGTAATCATTGCATCGAACTATTTAATCTTATCAACTATTTTAAAAGATATTTTATTAGAAAGTCTACTTAATGAATACAATGCTTTAGATGCTTGTTCTGATAATGTTTTTTTTTTTAGTTTATAAAAACTACCTTTTACTGATAATGTTACGCCCAGATAAGAAAATGTATCCACAACATCCAGTGTAATACCAGCATATTTTATATCAGCATTATGACTTCTTCTGTTTCCCTTCTTAAACACCATAACTTTAGTTTTATTTATATTAACAGAAATATTCCATTCAGAACAATATTTATGTAATTTATTTTGAAAATTCTGAAGACCAGAGGCACTGTATGAGAACAGCACAGTATCACCAGCAAACAATAGCAAAAACATTTTTATTTCTTCCAAATTGAAATGATCACTGTTATCAGTATATAAGTTTTCGTACATATTATTTATAAAAAGTATGAACAACATAGGTGACAATTTCTCTCCTTGTTTTACTCCTGTATATGTGTTAAAGTAATCCGAATATATACTGCCATCATTAAGGATACCATTTGTATCGAAATTTTCATTCATGCGATCATTTGAAGCTGAAATATTTAATTGTGTTTTAACAAGTATTCCGTTCCTATAAACAAAATCAAATGCTTTTTTTTTAAATCTACAAAAGCACAAAATAATTTTCGTTTTTCCTGATTTAATACTTTATTTATAACAGAATTCAAAACGAAAATGCAATCAGCCGTACTTTTTGTTTCTAAAACCAAACTGAAACTCTCTGAGTACCTTGTTACTTTCGGCCCATGTTCGTAACTTGTCATCTAGTAAAAAAGAAAAGATTTTAGGAAAAAAAATACTTGTTAAGGTTATACCTCTATAATTAATGACATAATTCTTATCACCATTTTTGGCACTGGTACAATTTCTCCTTTTGTCCAAGAAGTTGGATAAATTCCATTATTGTATGAAAAATTAAATAGGTTACATAGTAAAGGTGCTAAAATTTCTTTCCCTTCAATGAATATTTCAGGGACTACTCTATCAGAACGATTGCTTTTACCTCTTTTAAGTGTAGAAATAGCATTAATAACCTCATCTGTGTTAAAGTCTCTGTCTAAACTATCATTATGCTTTTATTCGTCAAATAAATAACACGGATCGTGTTCAACACTCGGATTTATAAACTTTTAATCACCAGAAAACAAATCTTTAAAGTGCTTGTAAAACTCATCTGATGTGATATTAGTTTTATTTCTTTTCATAATATTTTTTTTAACTTCATTCCAAATTTTTGGGGGTCGGACCTAGAAAAGTATGTAGTTTATCTTGTTGATTTAATTTAAATTGATTTTTTGCTTTTCTCTTGACAGATTTTTTGACAGAGTCATCTCTTGCTATAATGAATAAAGATCTATGATTTGAGACTTTATTTGCATATTTACGTTTGGCTGATCTATAGTATCTTCTAGCAATTTTGTTAAACCAAAGACTATTAAATTTTCTATTTTTTCTAGAACATTGGCTAAAAAACGTTTTAGTTTTACCATAGTTTTTGATAGCACAGTCGTACAATAAATCAGAAATTAAGTTAATGCCCTGATCAATACTGACATCACTAGACGTGATATTATGAACAATTGATTGGAAATTTATTAACGTTTTCTGACAAAGTAGATACATATGACGATTTCTTATCGGCATCATTATTCCAGCATATATTACTATACAAATACTTGGCATTATCGTCCATCATTCGCTCAATATAGGTGCGTGAGGAGAAATTGAAAGGAACTCATGAACAACGAAATTATTTATAAAGGGAAATAACTTGTAAGTTACTAAAATATAATCAATTAATCAGACATATAAGTTACCTCCCCTTTACCAGTGTCGTTACCACAGCGACCATTGACTATCTTCAGTTCAGAATTCAAGCACAAACCTGTTAGTTTCAAACCCGATGAATTGACAGTATTATCACGTGTAAATCTCCTGGGAATAACTAAATCTCTGAAATCGTCATCATTATCAAGCGTATGGATAAATCGATGAACATCACTTTTGTTGCCTTCAAATGACCACAAACAGTCATTAGTCACATACTCGAATAATGTCAACCGTACGTTCTAAATATTCCAAGAACCCCTCATCATGCATATTGAAATAAGCGGAGTTTTGTGGTGGTATATACAAAAAGCATAGAAACATATCAAAATTTGTGTTATAAATTATCCAAATTATTCCATGATTGTCTATCTCTAGAACTGAAATACCATCTTTCATGAGGTTCTATAAAATAAACAGACACTCCCATGACCTTGCCTGTTGCGATTTGATAAATTAAGAGATCGAGGCACATTGATGCATTCATATCTATCAATAATCGGAGAACTGTCAGAATTAAGCCACGTTTCACAACAAAATATAAATCGTACAGATTAACAAAGTCTATAAAGTCTTCATCGTCTAAACTTTTACTTAAACCATTAAGGTTCCATGAACGTATACTTAGTTCATACTTTTCTTGTTAATCCTATGTAGACGAAGGGTGAGCAATGATTGGTGCGCTCACAAACACAGACAGTTCAGTGGTAATGAACAATGTATCCTGGAATATTCAAGGGCCTAATTGTGATTTTAATCATTTCTAATGAATTTTAATACTGTATATGCGCAAGATGCAAAAGTGAATTTGACAATTTCTAAAATAATCATATACGAATTTCGTAATATATGTCTTTATTTCAGGCAGTTTTGAAGCAAGTCACTGTCACTAGAATTTGTGAAATTTGTAAAAACTGTGTGTTTTTACTCTTCAGATTTCAACAGTTTGCGATTGTAAAGATCTTGTAATGTATTTTGCTTATGTTTTCCCCAAGGTATTGTCTGTTTATACTTTGCACTGTAAATGAAAGGAATGGTACATTTTTGTTGCAAAACGATAATGACCTGTTAAAATTATTATATAATGTAGCTATGATATTTTTGCTTTCAATGCTAGTATCAAAGATTTATTTAATTATATATCTGAAGATACTCTTGCATATATATTCAGTGAAACCGATTATAACAGAAGTAGTTTTGATTTGCCAAGACAGAGTGCAACCAAGATAGTGCTGTTCTTAACTGAAGGGAATGGTTCAGTTTAAAAGGGCCATGGTGGCCATGAAGTCGCTCACCAGAGAAACAGTTCCTTCACTGAATGCACTGCTTAAGAAATAAAAATGTTAGAGTGTACAATCGGTAAAAATGTTCCGATATTTCAGGGCCTAAAATGTATAACAAAATTTTACAATTCAAGAAAAAAAAAATATTGATATCATAAAATAAGAAAAGGTATATAACTCTCCGTTCAAAATCTATAGGAAAACTGACATGGTCGTATTCTGAGCTTCGTATCTGACACAATTTTCAGCCAATTTCAAATATGCCGGGCTTGTTCAACGCAGAAATAATAGGCCTTTTCGTTGCCGAGTCGATTTTCTATCTAAGATAAACTATAAAGACAATACGAGTCACGAAACTCAATGGAAACTGTACTAGGACACGATGTGACCGAAGCAATGCATATCACAGTCAATGCGCTTTTCAACGGCAACTTCACAGAATACAATATTTCCAGCAAATACTCATATTAAACAATAATATATGTATTTATGTAATTCTCACAAGTAATGCTTTTTTCTAGAAGTCGCAAGTATCGATGCATTTCGCCCTCATTTCCACTGTTGCATTTTGTTTTGACTGGCGGCTACGATATTGAATTGGTTATCGGCTTTTGTGATAATTACATATGACATTGGGGAACCAGCGATTATGGTAGCCGTCAGTCAAAACAAAATGCAACAGTGGAATCACGGCAGGGAATCACGTGACTTTTATGGTAACTCGCACGAACGTCATGGCGGACTAAAACCTCCGATTCAAAAAGAATTTTCAGGTAATTTTATATCTTATCATTCATACTTTCGAATAAGATATTCCGCAGCCTACGCTGAATGGAATATTGTTATCAGCCATACCTTATTTTTTGTCCTTATGCCTATAGTTTTCTCAAACACTTAAAAATTCGAACGTCTTTTTCAATTTTGGCAATTATTTTTCGGATAACTTCCACGGACAGTATGTATTTTTATAACGAAGATGGTAATATAAAGGATAAATAATACAGGAAAAAGTCTCATTATATAACTTCATCTGTGAATGTATTTTTCCGCTTTTTGAATTATTACTACTAGGTTTATTTTATGAATTAAAAGTGGAAAATGATTTGGATAACGCCCACGGAATGAAACATTCCTGATAACCCCCACGGAAAATATTTTGTTTTATTAACAAATGCTTTGATCAAACCCAAAATATATTGAGTGAATAAAATCTAAGAGTTTCATAGTAAAAAAGACGACGAAATATCAATAACAATACTATTCTTGATACTGTGTTCTGCATGTAGAAGTCATTGAGGCAATACAACTCTTATAAAACGTGCATTTCGTGAAATGCCTTATGTCACCATCTGAAAAGGATGAGGACATAAAACACATATTGCATTCAATTAAAGGGGATCATTTACAAAAAGAAAGGGGGGGGGGAGCACTGAAATTCTTATGTTCTGTCAAACATTGTGCATTAGGGTAATAAAAACTAGTATTCTGATGAATTCTCAATATGAGACAATACATAGTTGAAACGAAAGTCTGAGCTTAAAGTCCGGAAGTGCATAATTTATTATGCCTTTACGGTTGACATTTTTGCACGCAGTTTGTTCATGTGTCGCTTTGCAAAAGTATCCCTCTAAACGTCATTTTCTAAGACATTTTGAAATAACAATGTTCATTCATATT
Source organism: Solen grandis (assembly GCA_021229015.1). NCBI lineage: Eukaryota > Metazoa > Mollusca > Bivalvia > Adapedonta > Solenidae > Solen > Solen grandis. The sequence goes on from CM037783.1 coordinate 1,858,587, forward strand.
TTGCATTTAAGGCCCATTAAGCCTCAAAAAGCAGTTTAAATTCATGAAACAGAAAAGCAAAATGTGAGCCACAGTTTCGTTTGAAAATGCATTCTCGTTATCATCTAAGTCATAAAAATGCATAAATAAGAAATAATCTTATACCCAAGATCATTCAATTGTTTACGAATAAAACTACCTGCTCACCAATTTACCACTTACCAATTTACCCCAGACACTCCATGTGACTCCATTTACTCATCTCTACAGCATATATTGATGACATAACAGATAAACAACTTGTGATTCGACGAAATTCAAATATCTGCGTTTACATACTGTTTTCAGGAATACTTGCTGGTGCAAAATGTAAACATAGTTAGTATTTTAACATCCATCTAAAATACTAAAACGCGCAATTTACTTTACATTCTCAATGAGTATATTTGTTATTTTGCTGAATATATTTGCACATTATGCACTTTTTGTGTTTGTTTACAACATATCAATGTTGTTTTATATTTACTTTTTCATGAAAATCGAATCGTTATGAGACTTAATGGGCCTTTAAACAAACACTTCATGACAAGGAGTATAAATATTTATATATTTGTTGTACTTAAATGGTATTTTTCTAAACGTAAGGAGATTTCATTGGTGACTTAAGAAATGTAGGTTTGTGGCATTTACCCGGATTTGTTCCACATGATGTCCGTCTTCTTTTCAGATGACTCTTAGTTGTCTGGAGAGTCAGGCGAGACTTTTTACGTGCCATATTTCTGAAAGGAAAAATGATAAGAAATTCTGAAAAGATATTCTGTAATTATTTATCTCATCTGAATATTAACTTTTATCAGAGTTTTGTTTACTACTATGAGAACAAACTTTATATATAAATATGTACTTATAAACAGGGTAGTTCAATAGTTTTATATTTCATTTAAAGTTCAGTGCATGTATATATCAAATGACATTTCTATTCTCACACATATAAGTGAATAGGCTACAATTTGATTAAATCAATATTTCAGTTACATTTAAAAGTAATATTGTTTTACTTAAGGATTTCCGTGGGGGTTATCAGGAAAGTTTCATTCCGTGGGCGTTACCCAAATCATTTTCCACTTTTTATTCATAAAATAAACCTAGTAGTGATAATTCAAAAAGCGGAAAAATACATTCACAGATGAAGTTATATAATGAGACTTTTTCCTGTATTATTTATCCTTTATATTACCATCTTCGTTACAAAAATACATACTGTTCGTGGAAGTTATCCGAAAAATAATTGCCAAAATTGAAAGAGACGTTCGAATTTTTAAGTGTTTGAGAAAACTATAGGCATAAGGACAAAAAATAAGGTATGGCTGATAACAATATTCCATTCCGCGTAGGCTGCGGAATATCTTGTTCGAAAGTATGAATGATAAGATATAAAATTACCTGAAAATTCTTTTTGAATCGGAGGTTTTAGTCCGCCATGACGTTCGTGCGATTTACCATAAAAGTCACGTGATTCCCTGCCGTGGGAATGAGGGCGGAATGCATCGATACTTGCGACTTCTAGAAAAAAGCATTATTTGTGAGAATTAAATAAATACATAAATTATTGTTTAATATGAGTATTTGCTGGAAATATTGCATTTCTGTGAAGTTGCCGTTGAAAAGCGCATTGACTGTGATAAGCATTGCTTCGGTCACATCGTGTCCTAGTACAGCTTCCACTGAGTTTGGTGACTCGTGTTGTCTTTATAGTTTATCTAAGATAGAAAACCCGGCAACGAAAAGGCCTATTATTTCTGCGTTGAACAAGCCCGGCATATTTGAAATTGGCTGAAAATTGTGTCAGATACGAAGCTCAGAATACAACCATGTCAGTTTTCCTATAGATTTTGAACGGAGAGTTACATACCTTTTCTTATTTTATGATATCAATATTTTTTTTTCTTGAATTGTAAAATTTTGTTATAAAATGTGTTTTGAACTGTTACTTTGTATCATTGGGCGGTCCCACGCCGGTAGCCTGTGATCAATATTACCTAACACACTTTCATTAAAATGCTGATCATAAATACTTTCACCGAGAACTTCAAATTTACAAAATGCCAAGATGGCCCCGAAATTGCTCACCTGAGAATTATTGCCTTCATTGCTGATTTTAACACAGTCATACTGAAAACATAATCCAATAAAAAGACTGTACATGTGATCTATAGTTAGAATGTCATGGCTATAAATCCAAGTGACCCCAGGGGTGGGACCAATTTTACTTGCCGGACCATGATTTTAACAACTTGTTTCGGGTTCAATGGCCCATGTTACATATCAAATGTTTAAATCCAAATCTCGTGGTTTCTGACATGAAGATGGCATCGTAGTCCTGTGTTTCTAGTAACATACTCAACTGCAGATCCAAAGGTTGTGGGTTTGAACTCTGTTAGGGACAATGCGCAAAGTATTGGTCCAACCCAGGAAACTTTGGGAGGAATAAGAACAAACAAGAGGGCCAAGATGGCCCTTGGTCGCTCACCTGAGAAAGATGATTGCTTAAGAAATAAAGATGCTTGAGTGTAAAAGTGAAATCTGGCTTTTTTTATGGTGAAATGGGCATAACTCCTAAATTTACAAGTCAATATCAGTTATAATTGAACCCGATAGTGAGATTATGGTCATTAACAATGTCATAAAGTTTGAACATGATTGCTAAAAAAAGGAAGATACTAGAGTGTAAACAACGTGAAATATGGCCTTTTTTATATTAAAAGGGGCATAACTCCTGACTTAATTGATGAATCTCAGCCATAATCGAACTTAATCGAGACCTTATGGTCATAAGCATTGCCATAAAGTTTGAAGAGGATTGCTAAAGGAAGATCTAGAGTGAAACAACGTGAAATATGGCTTTTTTATATTAAAAGGGGCATAACTCTGACTAATTAGGATCTCAGCCATAATCGAACTCAATCGAGACATTATGGTCATAAGCATTGCCATAAAGTTTGAAGAGGATTGCTCAACAGATGAAGATGCTAGAGTGTAAACAACGTGAAATATGGCATTTTTTTAATATTAAAAGGGGCATAACTCCTGACCTAATTGACGGATTCAGCCATAATCGAACTCAATCGAGACATTATGGTCATAAACACTGTCAGAAATAAAACAGAAATAAAGGTGATAGAGTGTAAACACTAAAAATTGTTGACGCCGCACGACGCACGACAGACGACGGACGCTCACGGGATCACAATAGCTCACCCTGAGCTATGCTCAGGTGAGCTAAAAAATAGATATGTTCAAAATATACTCTTTTTTTTTCATTTGAAAGTCTATATAAAAGCAAATGACCACTAGGGTGGAGCAAATTTTGACCCCAGAGCCATGATTTAAAGAAACTTGGTAGATGTCCACTAGGCCATTTTAAATACCAACTATCTAAACTCCACGTCTTGCAGTTTCTGACAAGAATATTTTCAGTTTTTCCTATACAAGTCAGTGCAAAATCAAGTTACCCCTGGGGTGGGGCCAATTTTGACCCCAGGGTCATCTTGGTAGAGGACCACTAGACAATGCTGCACACCAAATATCTAAGCTCTAGGCCCTGCAGTTTTGTAAAAGAAGATTTTCAACGATTGCATTTTTTAAATCAATTTTTAGCTCTGGTGACTTACTTTCTCATAAAATCATAACAATTTGAACAATTTTGATAGAGAGCCTCATAAGGATCAATCTTGTGAAGTTTGGTCAAAATCCATTCAGCGGATAAGGAGATGTTAAAAGGAAATTGTTGAGGACGGATGGGCGCATGAACGATGCCAAGAGCTCACCATGAGCATGTTGTGCTCTGGCGAATTAAAACGAGTTGTTTGTACAGACATCGTGCTCGTCAATAAAGAAATTGTATTGGAGTAAAACGCAAAATAAAAACCTCTGAATTATTATAAATTAAACAAGGTCAATAAACATGTAAATTGTTGATGACGGACGCACACATGCATGAACGACGGACACAGGGCCATCCTAATAACTCATTATGAGAACGCTGATCTCAGGTGAGCTATAAAAAAAGGGCAGAAATGTTGTGATAAGATGTGAAGAGCCATGTATGTAGTTGTAGAGAAATCGCTCACCTATGAAAATAATTATTATTGCCTTCATTGTCTATAACAATATAGTCGTAATGAATGCAGTATTCATGTAGAAGTTAAGCAAGATAATCGTAATTCCACACAATACCTGTACCTGTGGTCCAAAAGAAGGTAATAGCCATAAAATCAAGTGTCCCATGACACGGGACCAATTTTGGCCCAGGGTCATGATTTAAACAAACTTGGTTCAGGTCCACAAGGCCATTTTACATACCGGTAATGATAATTTGTGGTTTCTGACATGACGATTTTCAGTTTCTTTTCCTATGTAAGTTTTCATAAAACTAAGTGACCCCTGTGGTGGGGTCAATTTTAACTCCTGTCCACTACAGAGTGTTACAAATCAAATATCTAAGCTCTACGCCCTGCAGCCTTCTGCAGAAGAAGATTTTCAAAGTTTGCATGTTTAATATCTTTTTTTTATTCCTGTGACTTACCTTTTCAACCAATTAAAACAATTAAAGCAGGTATGATTAAGGGCCTCATAAGGATCAATCCTATGCAGTTTGGTGAAAATCCATTAAGCGGTTTAGGAGGAGATGTTTGAAGGAAATTGTTGAGGATGGATGGATGCACGAACGACGAACACAGGGTCATCCTATAGGCTCCCTATGAGCATGTTGTGCTCAGGTAACCTGAAAAGTGTTGTCCGTAAGACAGCGCGCACATTTAATTTAGTGCTCGTCAATAAAGAAGAATATTGCAGAGAAACGCAAAAATAAGGATCTCTATAATCATAAATTAAACAAGGGCAATAAACATTCTAAGTATTCTGAATTTCAAAGTAATATCTCAAAGGGTTCAGTGTAAAAGTAAAATGAAAACCTAAACCCAGTCGAAAAAAAGTAATAATTTGGTCAGCATTTTTGACAAAGTTATCTACTCTTTCTAACAGGTAGAAGTTATTGTCATAGACAAATGTTTCACAGCATTACCCAAAAGGGTTCAGTGAAATGTAACCGGGGGTCGTATAAGAATACGAACTAGGGTTCCTTCTTCATAAGTTTATTTTCACACGACAGTTTATGACGATATTAAATAAATATCTAACAGCGAACAGGATTCTCGACAAGTCCTCTAAAGTAATAGTGTTGATAACAGTATTAAACATGCAAGTTTACACTTAAGACACTTGATGTTTACTGGATGGAAGTCAGACAGAGAATGATTTACTAATGTAAGGAACTTTAGAAGGAAAACTTTGGAGGGTGTAACAGGTAAGAATAGCTCATGCGAGATATGAAAAAGATTGAGAAATTCATGTATATAGTGCTCACCTATCACCTATCAATCTGTCATCACATGCCAAATATGGTTAAAATAACACAAATGGACAAGTACAAAAGTGCTGCCTAAGGCAGCACATTGAAATAAGCAGGGCGACAAAGAAAAAAATTGTCTGATAATAAAATTTATGTGGGTTAACAAGAAAACAAATTGTTTTTTTTTAACATAACTTTTATTGAGATGTGAACTTTACATAAGTATATATATATATAATTACATAAATAAAAAAAATAGTTCCAATACTTGAAGTGAATCTTAAAATGAAGAATGACACACAATATGTTTAAATATGAAAACAAAGGCCTAATATACATATTTAGAGGACACACAAAAAATTCAATGCAAGAAAGTGAGAAAAATATGCAGCCAGACCAGGGCTGAAACCCGAGACCACTTACAAAAGTCTCCCACCGATAACGGTTACATATTCCTTGCAAATTTGGAATTTGTAACAGAATAATAGAGATCAAATTGATAATGATCCTGATAAACAAAAAGGCAGTATATACAATGGAGATACTAAAATGATCACCTGTTTGATGCAAAAAAACTAAGAGAGAAAAATGTGCAGCCAGACCAAGACTTCAGCCTGGGACCCCTAAAGGGTGATCGTTCTACCGGTTAAGTTACTGGACTGCTTAAAAGTCTCTGACCGATAAGTGTTACTTATTGGCACTACATCAGTTAGTTTAAAAAAAATGGTTGGTGATTGGAAGGTTTTATAGTTTTACAGTGGTAAAATGAAACTAAATTCAGAGATGAAGATTTTTTATATTTTTTTTAAATAAAGTTGGATGGATAACATTTAATTTATCAGTTATCGTAGAGGTAGCCATTTGTGCCAAAAGAAATCAAATTGTGACCATTAGCTTCAAAGAAGATTTTTTTTTTAAAAGGTTAAAATCAAGAGGACCGATAGTCCTGAGAACTGCCAATTGCCAATTGAAAAATACTGCTACATTATCCAAGCTTATAAGTTTGTACAAGGCAAGTCATGGGATTTACAAAATCATAGACACGTAATAATTTAATGGAATAAAATCTTTCATAACAGATACTATAACGCTCTGCTTAGATACTGTCATGATTAAGATTTTTTTTTTTTCGGTATTAAAGTTTAGACCGGGGCAAGGTTGATATGTCCTGTACGTCAATCTTTACGAACTACTTTCCGCAGTACATATATACAAACAATAAAAATATCGCTCTATTCGGAGTTACAAAGACAAAATATCTTAAACATGTTAAAATTAATCTGATTACATTTCTTTTCAGAGCAAAATGTACTAGGATCTATCAGATATATGCATGAGATATTGGGACAGCGCCCTGTCCAAAAGTGCACAGACGCGGATATGATATTTAAAGTGGTTATTTTCGATTTGTATTGCTCTGTATCTTATGAACATCAATGCAATGTTGACAATTTATGCTTAAATTGTATTCAAATTGCGTTCACATTTTTCTATAACGTTTTAAGATACGTATGTGTTGATCTAAAACCATTCACGGGTCCGTAGACTATAATATCCATCTGCGAGTATGAACCAGAATGAAATATTGATTCCGATTACCAGCAGGTGTAATGGCTATAAAATATGGTTTAAAGTCAAGTTTGTTTTAAAAACTGTTTTGAAGAGCTAGCAAGTGGTCATTTGAGCCAACTTTCATTTATTTCTACCCAGTGGTTTCAGAGGAGATGCAATTCAGAGCAAATTGTTGATGGCAGATGAAGCACAATGAAGAACAATGGATTTGTTATGTTAAATCTTCTTCTTATTATTCTTTTTTCTCCCTGTTAGTAGTGAAGGGTAAATTTTTTTTTTATGGTACCGAATCGAAAATGTATTGTACTATATACGAAAACAGATTTATGGTACCGTATGTTGCATGTAATAAAAAAACATGTCCTACCTGTTAGATCTAACTAGGATGACTTAAGATCGGATAGAGAGAAAGAGTATACCAAACATTCCAATGACGCAATATTGTCATTTTGACGTCATGTTTTATTTCTTAGTTAAAGGAGGACCACTTCTTAACGTTATGTAAGTTAAAGGGGGATTGACAATTGTAAAATGTCCTTTCGAGACATTTGGGTTGGCCCTGAAAAGGGCCGTTTTGTTTCTTCTTTAGATTTCGGTGACTTCGTTCTCATCGTGCTTGGTTTCGAAGACATCGTTCCTCCATATAACATAAGTCGTATTGACCTCATCGTCCTCGATTTCGGTGACTTCGTTCTCATCGTGCTTGGTTTCGGTGACATCCTCACTGATTACGATGACATTGTTTTCATCTTGTAACATCCGCTGTTGTTCTATGAGCATATGATCTTCTTCATCTTGTTGCTGTTGTCTCAACATCTCCTGATGTTCCATGAGCATATAGGCATCATGTTCATCGTGTTGCTATTGTCTCAACATCATCTGATGTACCATGTCTGACAAAAGCAGATGGTATTGTGCAATATGGTCTTGCTGTTGTCTCCACTCATTGCGTTGTTGTTCGATAAACCCCATCAATTCGTTGACAAATTCAATCAGTTGCTGAATTTCTTCCATGGTTGTGCAGCGAGAATATGACCGAATGCTTGATGCGGTGCGCTTTTATGGCCTTGAGGCGGATTGACCTACTTTCTTCTGTTAGCGTACATCAATCAGAGAACGTTATTTTCATTCAATGACAATAACGTGAAGTTTAACCTTGACCTGAGTTGGATAGCATTGCCTTTGGCCTTGACCTGAGGTGGATTGACCTACTTTTGTATTGACATATCAGAATTGCTGTTAAATTTGTAGTAGTGAGGACTAATTTTTTTTTTGTAACATTTTTATTTTTGTAAACTTTTATAAACTTTTATAAAACATTGAATCATACTTTAATGAAAAAAAATATTTTGAATGGAATTTGAAAGAAATGGTGACAATTGAGGTATATTCTCTTTCGAGACATTTGGGTTGGCCCTGATAAGGGCCGGTTTTTTTTTCCACAGAGTAGTGGTTACTCATGATTGTCTATGAGTTTCTTCAGCAGATATTCAACATGTTCTATGGTGATGAAATGTGCTTCAATGATATTTAAGATATCATCGTAGTATAGTTCATGAAAGTAACATTCACTCAATTTGGCTACGATACTCCTAAGTGTTGTTGTTATTTTAAGCGTACGTTGGTATCGGGCTTGTATTTTAAGCGTACGTTGGTGTAGGGCTTGTATTTTGTCCATGTCAGATATGCAGTCGTTGTCCATGTTAGTTATATGTGACTTATCCATAGCACAGTCTAAAAACGAATGGCATGAATTCATTTCGTTTGATACTTTTATTACTTGGTTTGACAATTGTAAAAAATGTCCTTTCGAGACATCTGGGTTGGCCCTGAAAAGGGCCGTTGTTTTTTTCTCTACTTCTTACTCTTTTTGCTATTTTGTATGTCTTTACAATGGGCTCCAAGTCCATTCTTAGAATGGGATCCACCATCAAGCGGACGTTTGTTGGATGATTCCACATTTTCTGGAATGAAAGTGATAGGCACCACCAGCTTGTCTGTTTTCAATTTGATACGGCATTCCACTTCTACCATTCTCTGTTGCAATTTGATGAGGTTGTTGTTCACCTCTTTGAGTTCCCTCAGAATAGATTGTCCAACATTGTTTACTGGCTGCACTGACGGTTGGTGTTGCATTGGTTGCTGTACTGGTTGCTGCTGGTGTGGTGGAGGATGAGGTTGATACGTTGGTTGGTAACTGAGTTGGTACACCGGAGTCGGAGTGTACGACACTGATGCCTGGTTAGCAGCTGTCGTCAGCTCAAACAAATCAGCAGCCTGTATGGCGTTGTTAACGAGATCAGAAGTTACGTAGCTTTCCATGGTTGGGTAGTGGGATTATGATACGATGCAGTGTGCTTTTATAGTCTCTAGGCGGATTGACCTACTTTCTTCTGTTGGCACACACCAATCAGAGAATGTAATTTCCATCCAATGAAAACAACGAAGTTTAACCTTGACCTGAGTTGGATAGCATTGCCTTTGGCCTTGACATGGGGTGGATTGACCTACTGACCTACTTTTTTTCATAACTATATAAGTGTTTTTTTAAAAAAAGACGGATGAAATCACAATGTCCGAACAAAAACTCTGGTTCGAAAAGTGTGGTGTGTGTTTAGAGGAGAGGGAGGAGGATATATATCACATAAACCAGTGTCGATGTCAGGACATTGTATGCGTCAGGTGCTTCACACGGCTTCAGAAGTGCCCGTTTTGTAGGGCACCCTATCAAGTGTATGCCTGGCCTGCCTGTGTTTTCGCTAAACATGGGCCTACAGTGCGCTCAGCGTATTATGGCATATGGTTTGACCCTGATTATTCAGAATTAGGTGACTCCGAGTAATTCAGGATCACAAAAACCAAATACGGCCCTTTTCAGGGCCATCAACTATATTCGAGAGGGAATATATCACAATTGTTAATGTGTAAGATAAACATAAACAACAAGAAATCAAATCAGTTTTAGCATTTTTATTGAACTCTATGAACATTGCAACAAAATATGAACAAACAATATGAACAATGCAAACACTATTAACAACAAGTACATAACACTACACTTTAATGAAAGTAGAATGGGTCTAAACTATTCGTCAGTAATTCAAAACACGCACGACCATCTCCAAACTTTGGTGGATGTTTAGCTGTGCATGTTTGTTGGTGCTGATTACACATTTGCCTTCTTGCACGTTTGTACAGTTCTGAATAGTTCTGGTAAAACCAACATCCCACATTGGAATCGTTCAAATTGAAGTGAGGTTGATCCTCTGTCCGGAATTTAGCTCTAAGCACCCATGTTAAATCACATCCTCGAACAAGAAAATGCAAAGCAAACAAACAATATGCTCCACACACAAACGTGTTGTATCCTTGAAGTCTCATGAGATTCCATGTATAGGGTCCATGTCTTTCCAAGAAACGTTGAATGTCGCGATGGAGTGGTTTTTGTCCATACGAATCAAAGTAGTAAGTCGATTTATCGTTGAAAAACACAACCACCCAATGTTCACCAGGTTGAGTCGAATTGTGGGTATTCACTATGTAAGCTTTTACAGTCTCTGGTCTACGTTGTGGTAGTTGATCTTTAGCACATACCACGGCATTCAAGGGAGCTAGAATTGGTGAATGATCCAAAATATACTGCAACTCAATCGTTTCCATTTTCCCAATCTTTTTTAATTCGTCCTGCCCATTCGCACTCAAAAGCTTCCAATGGTGTGATCTTGTTCGTATCTACACTAGCCTTTACATTTGCCCACATCTGATAAGCATCAGCTTTCTCAGCGCGTGTGAGATCCATGTTTTGTAGTTCAGCGTACCATCTTTCCATCACTTGATACATGTCCAGTTTTTTTAATGCACTGTTCAGAAACATCTCGACCCACTCACTTTTGCTGCTAAACAAACATATGGGATGTTGGGTCTGACTGGGATGATCAACAATGCAACCATAACAGTTTTCTTTCACGATATCAAAGAGGTGTGTCTGCAGTTCATGCACCACATGCTGGTTCAAACTCTTTACAATATCGTTTCGCCTATTCAAGTTGTAGATTTCTTCGTACAGTTGTTTGGCCAGCTGTTCTCCTGATTTGCTCATGATAATAGTCTGTGATGATTTCTCTGAACCCGTTAATCTCTATCTGACTGTCGTATTCGGCATACACAATCACGTTGATGGGGTCACCAAGAGCTGCACGAAACTGAAGCTCGATTCGCAAGTTTCCCGTTTTTATAGGATGCAGCTGTCCCTCTTCTGATCCTTGATCTGGCGTTAAGTCAATGCCCCACAGTGTGTACCCCTGCATGTAATCGTCCATTGTCAGACCCATGGAGCGGTTTAAACCGAGTGATCCCGTGGCTTGATGCAGGGACATGTATGATCTCAAAATTTCTCCTGTGGGAAAGTTGGGCTGGAACGGCAAGTTGTGTGTCGTCTTTCCGTCTACACTGACTTCTAACTTAGACAAGTTGAAATGTTGAAAATCAAATGGGTTGGTTGCCACATCGCCGTTCATGTCTGTATTCTTTACCAGGCCCAGAATGATACGTTTGGGCAATTGTCCTTGAAATAAATGATCTTCGATCTTTGATCGCTGGCCTCCAGGAATGGTGAAAGTTTTCACCTCAGCTCGGCGAATTGGGATCTTCATGCCATGTTGAGCGATGGTCTGGTTTAAGTTGTTGGCCACTACGGGTAACAGGTCAACAGTCCGAACATTGAATCCAGCTTGAAGTAACTGGATTTTTGCCTCTACTCCAAACAGGCAAAAACTGACTGGGGTTCTGTTGAGTCGCAGCCGTATCTCTACACCATTGGGAAGGTACTTGTCTTGCAAACACAGGTCTAAATGCAGACGTCCGCACATTTCCAGAACACGACTCTGGTGGATACGTGCTCTTCTTTTATTAAATCCTTCATTATCTTCCGCAACTGTATGCTCTTGCATATGACCCGCTGTGTCAGGACTCCACATTTCCGTAGCGTAGAGCTGTGTTGATTTACTGTCCGTAGAAAATTCTCAATGTAGGCCCGGTACGCGTATGTGTCAGCATTATTGGTGATCAGTTTGTTGTTCAGGTACACGTCAATACTGCTAAACAAGCTGTGGAAGAAATTATTTACTGTGGATGTTTCTCCATCGCCAGCCAGATTAATGCCATTAGGTTTGACTACTTTGACTTTCAGGTACAAGTAGCTCTGGTTGATATCAGTCCACTTTTCTGATTCAGCAGGAATTACAAATTCAATGGGAGATGAATTGCTCAGTGCTGACACAGGATAATGTTCTGTCCACTGTGCATCTTGCATTGCTGTCATGGTAGGTGGGACATGTGTCACATCAAGTTCAGTTTTGCTACACTCACAAGAGCCGTGTTGCATCATGTTGTTCAATCAAAAATATCTAACGGTCGTGATGAGATTTTTCTTTTTTTGTTGTGTCTCCTTGACGTGCTGGAAGCAGAATGATGTCGACGTTTGAATTCTCGAAGCTTTATACCTCTCAGAGTTTTCTGACCCACATCTTTCAACAATGTTTTACCCCGTTTCTTGATCACTGTCTTTACATTTTGGCCAGACAGAATATCTTTTACGGCTCCTATACCTTGTTTAAAGCCCTCTTTTTTCAGAATCTGTAGTCCTGAGTTCACGATGGGTTTCACCATGGGTAAGATGTTGCTGGCCATTTTCTTGAACATGGAACCCAAACCATATCCGACTTGTCGAGATTGACCACGGTAAACTGGAATCATCGTGTCTTTCTTTTAAAATGAAGCTTCACCATCGACTTCCCGTGAGTGAAATGAACTGATTCCCCTGTGTCGCCGTTTATATTGATACTGATCTCGTTGAAATATGATCTGCTGACAGGTATGTAGTGTAGATTTAGAAATTCAAAGTGCATGTGTGGATTAGACCCTGCTTTTGTTTTTGTGTCAAATGGCACAACGCGTAAAATGGGTGCTTCGACATCCCCTATCAAAGTGTGTTCTGCCAGATCGGTATATACAAACAAATGGTTCATCTTCGTGAAGAGGTCCACACCGTACTTGAATCTGTTGTTGTCTCTGTCCGGAAACACCTCAATACTTCCCTCTCCTCCAAGTTTCGTAAGGAGGGATGGATGAAGTTCCAAGACGATCTTTGATCCACTATTACCGGTAAACTTGACACGTTTTGACAAGCCGGAAAAATCAAGTCCAAATGTGAGGTTTCTTTGAGTTAAAATTGTTTTAGTGGCTTGTTTAATAGCCTTGTCCATTTCGTCAGTGAGATGTTGTGGTGACGCATAGATGCCTGCAGGAATGCAAAGGGGTATTGCCCATTTTTTACCTTCTAATTCACACCCGTTTTTCACTTGTGAAAAGGCTGCAGCCAGTTCTGGATCTTTAGTCACGCGTAGAATTTTCCTTCATCCTCTTCAATGTTTCTGACTTGTGTGGGAACGATCATTTCCACGAGAGCCACTTCCCAATTTTGTTTGTCGACATCAATGGTTTTTGTCAGCTTGGTTCTAAAACAACATTGTGTGTTGTTTGGGTACAATGCCATCGAACTATCACTGATGAGAGTGATGTAGAAAGAATTCATGATTTCTTAAATTTTAAACTTGGGTTTGGAAGAATGTATCCGATAGAAGTACTCATCAGCAGCAACCAAAGTTCACGATCTGGACTGTTGAGACACAGGTTCACTAATGACACGATGACAATGATAAAGATGATCACAATCTGTGTCAAGAAAGTGATTCTGTTGTTTGGTACCTCACTTTTTCCTGTCTGTATACTGTTGTCTACATGAACACTGCTGGTATCGGACTGAGACATGCTGTTCACGACGTTTATACTTTATACTAAATGCGATTTTGGAATCCAACTGTTAAACTTTTTAGGATATCCAAGCCACTTGACTTTCACTTCTTGAAAAGTTTTACCGCCTACACGCCTTGTACGCCGATCAAGAACTGATTCCACTTCGTATAGCTCATCATCTTTTATATGTTGAATTTCATCCCTGTAGAAGGATCCGGCGATAGTTTCTCCAGCCAAGTCTTCAAGTTTTACGGTCAATGGATGTGTTCTGTTGATGCGAACCACTTTGAACAATTCCACTGTCCAGTTGGGTAGATAGCCTTTGGCAAATGTTTGCTTGGTTTTATTGATGCGGACTATATCACCCACTTTCAAATCAGTTGATTTCTTATTTTTCTTTTGATGGTTGCCATACAATGTCTTGGTGACTTCATGCTCATTTTCTCTAGACACAGATGCAGGGGTACGTCCGATGCTTCGATTAAAAAGAGATGATTGTAGCCATGTACCAATAGTACATCCACATAATGACGGGTCTTGTGATGAGTAAAATATTTCCACATTCTTGATTTAAGCGTACGTTGAAAACGTTCAACAATACTCGCTTTAGTTTCTGGGTTTTCAGACGTGAAGAAATGCATGTCATGCTTGTCTAGAAACTTCTGAAAGTCTTTGTTCAAAAATTCTCGGCCTTTGTCTGTTTGCAAAGAGAGTGGTTTTCGGCCTTCTTTTAGAATAGACTGAAAGGCTTGGATGAGCGTCTTTCCAGTTTTGTCAATGATGGGTATTACCCAAGCATATTTTGAAAACACATCAATGACACATAGTAAGTAGCGATATGGTGAATTCTCTTTGTACATACGTTGCATATCTGCGAGATCAGCTTGCCATTGATGATCGATACCTCCTACCACAGTCTGTCGACGTCGAAATTTTCGTCGTATTGTTTTATGCAACGTGTAGGTTCTTTGACTTCTCAACCAGTCTCGTACATCCTCTAAAGTGATAGATTTCAACTGTTTTTTCGCTGCCTTGTAGAGTCCATGAATTCCTCCAAAACTCGTAGGATTATCAGTATCATAGTACAGGTGACGAAGTAACGTGTCCTTCTTTAGTAGGCGTCCCATGACGAATGGGCTAATATCTCCTCGGGTTCTTCCTTTTTAATAGGTCTTCGTTTCTTTGATGTAGGTGCGTAGGTAAAACTATCATAAAATTCATCCTCCTCCTCTTCTTCTTCATCATCATCTGGTGTTTGTATGAAATTCCATCGACGTTTATTGCCCACGACTTCTTGTGGGATGTTGACCTCTTTCAGTCCTCTAGAAAATTGTTCCCATCCTCGTGGATTTGACCCTTTCCGCTGTCGAAGTACATCATTGACCAGATCAATAATATTTGAACCTTCAACGGGTTTTCCATCATATTCTAACAGGCCATGTTCATCCCAACTTAAGTGAGGATGGTCTTTCAGCATGTTTAACAAGAGTAGCCTTTCGCCGCATGGTCGTAGGAACACTGTCTAGAATTTGATCTTTCAAGGTCATCGGTTTTTCCTCTTTCTTTTCAGTCACTGTACTTGTTGTTTTCTCAGCCATGTGTGGTCTGGAGGGTTTGAGTGCTTTTTTATGTGACACTTGAAAGCGATGTAATACTTCTCCAAATTGTTGTGCTTTTTCTGACTCAGACAATTGATTGTCGTCAAGAACTTGATTCATTTCTTTCTGTAATGATGAAGTGTGACTCACTTGAGGGGATGGGGGTAACCGAGGTCGTTGTTCCTTCTTCCATCGATTCATCTCTTCCAACAACCGAACTGGAACATAGGCCATCTTCTTCATATTTTCCGAATGATTTCACCAGCAAGAGGTATAATTGTTTTGGCTAAGAGTGGTGCAAGTGCCAACAGGGGTAGAAAACCACCTTTCTGATTGAGAATGATTTTCTTTTTTCGAACTGATACTTTCTTGGTCGCTAACTGTCGGAGGTGTTGTCTCTTAGAATGCAATCGACGCTTCTGAGCCTCTGACAGTGGTACATTGCCTTTTAAAATGCTGTGACATCATTCAGCAATACAATCCACCAATTCTTTTGGTGCTTCTTGAATAATCTTCTTTCGAAATTTGGGCGAGGCTTCTGTCAAAGCAAGCAACATTTTGCCATGTTTGCGAACGAGTGGTTGTTTGCGCTTCATGATGACAAATGATGATGAAATGTTTGGTCTCTTTTATTTATACCACTGTTGAAGGGCTTGTAAAGCGATATTGCCAGCACTACTCAGTGGTCCTGAATTTCTCATCGCAGTAACGGCAGTAGGTAAAGGGGAATGGAGACTTGGGATTGGTGAAAATCTTGATGATGATGATGATGATGATGAACGCCCACTTGAAGAATTGGAAAGGTCAAACAATTGTCGTCGAACTGTAGGGTTTGGAGAAACCGTCATTGATCCTTGTGGTGTAGCCAACCCAGACCTCATCGAACTTCTATTAAAACGGGGAGTAGATGAGGTCAGTGGAGAGAATTGGGCCACAAGTGGTGATGCTTTGGATGATGTCCCTGATGTAACATCACGTCGAATCAGTATGGGGGACACTTTTGGTGTTCCAGTTGATACAGAGCGTTTTCTTCTTACAGTGACAAATCGGTCATGAGGCAATGTCTGCTTCTTCCTTGTTTGTTTCCTTACTGGTGACTTGCGTTTGGTTGACTGTTTTCGTGGTTGTTGTCGTGACCGTTTCCTGGCTGGTGACTTTCGTTTGGGTGGTTGTTTTCTTGCTACTGGACCAAATTTTCTCACAGCTTTGGTTCCGTTCCATCGAAGCAGTGTACGAATGATGGTGCCCCCAAAGAAACCTCCACCGCCAGGTTTTAAAATAAGTTTTGTGGTCAGATCCACATGTTGAACAGCTAACTGTCTTAAAATGTCTTTGTTGCGTTCCATAAAATTCATCGTCTGTTTTGGCACGGTTACTTTTTTCTCTAAGATGAGTCGCGCAGCTAAGGTGAACCATTTCACCATCTCTGTTAATCCTGATTCTACCAGCTCTTGTCGTTTTGTTGGGTTCTTTTCCCGACTCAACGATTCTAGAGCTTTGATCACTGTATGTGGTGTGTTTTCCATGGTAGCTGTAACCTTAATGATGATCGGGTGTCATGTTCCTGTCATTTTATACTGTAGTGTAGACGATCGGTCCTCGATCTTCACCTGTTACCCACCGATGGAACACATCTGTTCTTAAACGATTCTGGTCGGGTGTTCTTGGATGGAAGTCAATGATAAGATATCCATGAGGTGTAGAGGTTGCATCTTGATACGCCATCACCAAATGGGGTAGTTGTATTTGGTTCGCAAGTGTTTTGATCTGACCTTTATCTCTTGTGTTTTGAAATAATACCATGTAGTGTGCATTCAAGCTGATGGTACGACTAGCCTTGGATTGTTGGAACATGTTTTGTGTGATGTAAATGAAAGTGGCATTTCTATGGTGTCCCTTTCGTGTGAACCATAATTTAATTTTCTCCTCATCTTTTTCTCCTAACATATCATCAAATATGACGAGGTGTGGTAAGGTTGTATCGTCTACTATCTCTTCATCATCCTCGGGGATACCCTGAATGAATTTGATAGCTTCACGTTCTTGTAACTGTGCGTAGGCACTTTGCCATTCTTTGTAACACCAGGCGATATGTTGTGGTACCACATGAAATAAATCAGTTTTGTACTCAATAAGTTTTTTTACAAATTGAGTTTTTCCTGAACCACTTGGCCCTGAGATGAAAATGTTACTAGGATGTTGAAAAAGTAAACTACTTTCCATGATGGTCTAAGAAATAATAACAATTGACATGACAAATTTTATAAATTGACAACATCATAATCTTTCTTTATACATCATCCATTCCGGCAAAACTTGTCAAACAGTTCCTCGGATTGTCTTAACGCCTGTTCTGATTGAATTCCAAGTACACGCACAGCCAACAACACAGTTCTACGCCATGGATTCCGAATTGGTGTTATGTTTTTTTTCTGTAGTGAAGTATTTTCCATTTTTTGGCTACTCATTCGTCTTGCAAGTACTCTGCGTAGTATCTTATTTTGTAGGTGTCCCAGAGGGATTCGTCTCCCAACTCAAACCTTTCTAAGTTATTGAAATCGGGATCTTGAAAGAACTGTTCACTAGGATTTGGCCTCGTTTGTTTGAATATTGTGGCGCACTGTTTACCAAAAATGTTAAACACTTGTTCACAAGTGATAGGTTCTGGAGTCAGTAAAATGGCACGTATATCCTCTGGTGTGTCGTTCCGGTAGTTAATCGCAAATCTGAGATACATACGCTCATCAAAACGGTTCAGTTTCTCCACTGTATCAATGTTCAGGGTATCAATGTATATGTACCACACGTCAGAGATCAGGTTGCGTAGCAGGTTGTAAATGGCAAAAATCCGTTGAATGACCAAACTTTTATAGCTGCTTGGAAGATCACGCTCTCGTACATCACTAAAGATATCATAAACTTGGTTTAAACAAGAGGGATCCTCCATCGTCTGGTGAATTATTCTGTTTGCAATGCGCTGTGCCCAAGTAAAAAATAACTAGTTGCAAAATGCAGCAGGTTTCTTATTAGCTTCAACGAGATGTCTGTAGATCATCTGTTGCATTTCTACTGGTAGAGTGTTCATCGTGAATCTCCGTTTGTTTCCACCACCGTTCAGGCTATGCACACGATCACAAGCCAACTGGTTATGACGGTTGGTAACCGTATGGCACTGTATTATATTTGTCCACGACCACGCGTTTTGTATACACTGAGCGGAACGTCTTGGTCTGTGTCTCACTGATCACTTTGCTATTTCTATGTCTCTTGATTCGGGATTCATATTCGATGACAGTTTTGTAATGTTCGCGATCTTGTACACACTCGACCATAGTCTTAAAACTGAATTTCTGACTAGCATTGTAATCCAAAGTGATGCCTTTTACTTTGCATTTCTGATGCCGATTTCCTTTTTCATCGATATATTCATACCCATAGTTTTTTGGCCCTAATGCCACAAATTTGACAATGCGTCCATGTGGTACTTCATCCGTCCACTTTCCCAACTGACTCTCTTCAATTGGAATGTTGTACTGGTCAGGGTCATAGATGTACATACAACTGTCTGTGTCAAAATACAGTACCCGATCTCCAAGTTTTTCCAACTGGGTGTAAAGTTCAAGTCGAGCATAGGACGTAACGAAGGCAGCTACCACTGGATTTGAAGATGAATGGGGCTGTGTTGTGTCTGTTTCATCCGAGTAATTCACCAACATGAAGTTGTCATGATTGAAAATCTCGGCAAACTGCACAGTAACATGACGGTCGGAGAGTAGGTCATACAACCGGTTCACCTTAGTCACATACTCAGTTTTGGTTTGAACATTGTTTTGTGCATTCTTACCCCACAAGCAGTTCAACATGGTTTTGGCAAATGCTCTTTTTCCTTTGTTCTTTTTCACGTTGTCGAGCCAGATACCCTTTATCTGAAAGTAATTCTGTTTAAAGCGGGCTTCATCATCTTCTGTTTTTACCCAATTAGGGTAACCACTTGCTTCTTGTTTCATTTTCAAGTATTTGTCAATATACTGTTTATACACATCTTTACTCCATGTGTCCCAGTGCCAGATGTGGAAGACGTCTACCAATTGGTATCCTACCTCAAGAGCTTTAGCTATTTCCACATGGGTCCAGGTACCTGTCAACATGCGTTTGTACAGAGTGTGATTGCATTTTTCACACTCTTCCTCAGCACAGGTACGACACAGTGTAAAGATATTTTCTTGTTACAGTGAATAGGTAGGACTGGTAGCCACAGGTCTTGTGGTGGCAATACACGACATCTGATGAGTCCCTTGTACATTCCAATGTTCTTTATATCAATCATCTCTTGACTTAAAATGTTGGGATTTCCCACGGGGTATGCTTTGTACTTGTTCACGAATGGATACAGTGAGCAAATGTCAGCATACTTGATTTCTTCCTTGGTGGTTGTATCCACTTCATGGTACAATTGAACGGCATTGGTTCGTCCACCAAACAAAGCATCCCGAGGTATAATAGGTTCTTGGAAGGGAAAGAAACGGTTCACAGTATCTCTGTATTCTGGTTCAATCTTGCATTTCTGATCAAAGTCACATTCCCACATTACAACTGTGTTGTAACCTTGTTGTGCCAAGTCTTTCAACCGAAAGGTTGTGGCATTGTATAACTGCTCCATAGTTTGAAGTGTGTAACCGTTCACACTGTCTCTCCTTGGGTAACATTTTGGACATCCATGTGTCCAGCACCCCATGAATTCGTATACGGTGTTCGTCTCTTTGTGGAATCCGTCAACGTAATAGGGTCCAATTTGTACTTCACCTCCATTTAATGCATGGCGAATGTGCTTATTCTCAATGGAAGCAGTTGTTTCTATCCAACGAATCCCTTTGATTGAATATCGAGTTTTGTTTGGATATCCGTCATCAGAGATTACAGCCAAGGTC
>CM037783.1:1878986-1928986 GCA_021229015.1 Solen grandis
ATTTAAAAATTTCCGACCTTGGTTCGAATTTGGATTCGCTATAAACCATGGACTTTTCGTTTTTAAAAAACGGACCCCGGATGCACAACTAGAACTTAATCACAATCTGTGAAAATTTTGATGAAAATCGTTCCCAAAAATGGCTGTAGACCGCGTACAAACTTTTGTAGCATATTTCAAATGTGACGTCATATGACGCTAGGCATATGAAAATCATAGAAATCAAAATTTCCTGACGTGGTAATAAGTCAAAAAAATTCATCGTCCTAGGAGTATGCAACATAGAAAAATAAGCTTTTTAGTTAGGAAAAAAAAAAGAATAATAATAATAATAAGAAGAAAATAAACATAAAAAAACCCAATAGGGACTTTCTCCCTTTAGGCAGAAACCCCTAAAAACATAACAAACCCAATAGGACTTTCGCTTTAGGCAAAAAGTCCTAAAAAAGAAGAAGAATAAACAGTACAAACCCAATAGGACTTTCTGTTTTTAGGCAGAAAGTCCTAATAATAATAATAAAAATTTGATTTCATTCGTGATACAATGATAGGACTTTCTGCTAACATTGAAAAATATAAAGTTTTAATACCGTTAGAAAGAATTATTTTATTTTTTTCATTTCCCTCTTTTATTTTTTTTTTACGTATGGACTTCTCATGCATGAGCTTTGTGAATACGCTTTCCTATAATTTACCAAGTTTAGTATTCTAGTTACCAAAATAAAGGGCCTGAAAAATCCCGACAATCCATTGTTAGCATTTTTGATTCTAGTTTTTTTAAGGTATTCAAAATAAGAAATTTTAAACTTAAACCTAATTAATTCTGCCTATCAAAATTTTTTTTTATTTTCATTAATCGGGGGAAAAAATAAAAAAGTAAATGCTACCATGCAATAGAATCGTCGCGCGTGTACCCTCGTGATTTAAATTCCAAAAAACCTTGTACATACGATCGAGACGCTGTATTACAAAAAGTTACTCCATTTTGGCCTTTGATAAGGACAAATTCGCTTGCAGGTCTTGAACGGAGACATGGTGTTGATTATTTTTTTTCAAACGTTACACTTATACCGCCCCTGGTTTCTCAAGCTGGCAATTAAATTACATTGTACTATAAACATATATTTTACATAGGTTATCATTTATCTAAATTTGGAATATAGCTTGTACACATTTTATGATTGAGCAACAATAAAGTCGGGAAATTGCAATGTTTCAACAACGGTCTAAATGACATAAAGTCAAAACGCTCA
This sequence comes from Solen grandis, assembly GCA_021229015.1. Lineage (NCBI taxonomy): Eukaryota > Metazoa > Mollusca > Bivalvia > Adapedonta > Solenidae > Solen > Solen grandis. Next base: position 1,880,240 of record CM037783.1, read on the forward strand.
AAGGATTGTGGGTAACGATTTCTGCAACTGATATGTATATGTAACGTAAATAAAATGATTTGACAAAACATTAAATCATTGTCAAATTTGTTTAGTTTTTTTTCTTGGGTTGAACGTCCACCGACAGTATTTTTAGTCATTTGGAGACGAGTCTACTTAATGCTGTTATAGGCTGCCACAGTGCAGTATCACGCACAGGCTACCGCGTGGGACCCCCAATGATACAAAGTAACAATTCAAAACACATTTTATAACAAAATTTCACAATTCAAGAAAATAAATTGAATCATAAAATAAGAAAAGGTAGAACTCTCCGTTCAAAATCTATAGGAAAACGAATGTCGTATTTAGCTTCGTATCTGACACAATTTTCAGCCGATTTCAATATGCCGGGCTTGTTCAACGCGAAAAATAGGCCCTTTTTGTTGCCGAGTCAATTTTCTATCTTTAAAATAAACTACAAAGACAATACAAGTCACGAAACTCAATGGAAACTGTACTCGGACACGATGTGACCGAAGCAATGCATATCACAGCCAATGCTTTTTTTAACGGCAACTTAACAGAATAACAATATTTCCAAAAATACCCATATTAAACAATAAATTATGTATTTATTTAATTTCACAAGTAATGCTTTTTCTAGAGTCGCTAGTATCGATGCATTCCGCCCTCATTCCCTGTTGCATTTTGTTTGACGGCTGCTACCATATTGAATTGGTTACGGGTTTTGTGATGATTACAATATGACATTGGGGAACCAGCGATTAGGAGCCGTCGTCAAAACAAAATGCAACAGTGGGAATGAGGGGGGAATGCATCGATTCTAACGACCTCTGGAAAAAATCATAACTTGTGAGAATTAAATAAATACATAATTTATTGTTTAACATGGGTATTTGTTGGAAATATTGTATTTCTGTACTTTGAACCCACGCCCCTCCCCTCCCGAGGCGGACGCTCTAACCACTGGCCACCCGGAACGGTAACTTGTTTAGCTAGAATATCAATATGATATAATAAAAAGTTTTTTTCTTTTAATTTATATGACTTAAATTCTGTAAACTTACATTTTCCGAAAATGCTTCAATTAAGGGGAAAGCGAAAGTAGGATATTTATGAAAATTCTTACAATTGGCTAGAATTCGTATTTTTTATGTAATTCCTTATTTTTTGAAACAATTTCAAAACTCTAGGGCCAAAATATCGTCTAAATTTCTCTACATTACTTTTTAATGTGTTATTATTCCCTATGGTTTTTTAGATATAAGCCGTGAATCTCTGACATGACGGCAAAATCGCTGAAAATTCTCATGTTTAAATTCTTTTTTTGATGCAACTTCCTTATACTTTGATCGATTTCAAAACTTTAGGTACCAAAATAATTGTCTTAAAATTCTTACATCTCACTCGCTTAATGTGTTGATTATTCCATAGGGTTTTTGAGTTAACCGTAATCTTGACATGACGGCAAAATCGCTGAATTCTCATGTTTAAATTCTTTTTTTTTTTGATTGTAACTTCCTTATACTTTGATCAATTTCAAAACTTAAGCTACCAAATAATCGCTAAAAATTCTCTACTTTTTCCACGCTTTATGTTTGGGAATTTTTTTAAATACTTTTGAGATATAAGCTTTTAAACTCCAAGAAGAATAAAAAAAATCCCAAAGCTATATCACGAAATTCTTTTTTTTCCCATAACTCCATGAACTTTGGCCAATCTTTTAAGCTGAAAAGAACGGTCAAACATTGCTCTACAAAAAATATTCATCATCATATTTTCAAAAATCAAAGATATTCGAGGTATAAACTGTTAAACACACTGGGGGTTACCAAATGTTCATTTTTTCGCCATAACTCAACCGATTCAAACCCCGATCATCAAAAACTAAATATCATCTGAAAGTCTTTCTAAGCACTATAAATATACGCATAGGTCTCGATAGAATAATTACCGTTTTTGAGATATTTAAGGCCGAAGAAAAACCCGATAATTTATATATGACCTTGACCTTTGGGATTTGTCCGGGAAACGGAAGTGACATGCCTCCATAAAATCTAATACTGCATCTTTCAGACAAAATTTCAAGCAAATATACAAAAAATAAAGCCTACAGGGCTTAAAAACCGTTAAGTTTTTATACGAAAGTTTTATTAGCATTATGACGTCATGTGACGTCATATGGCGTACATCTTTTCAGAATGTAAAGAAGATCTAGAGACTAATATTCAGTCAAAATATCAGCTTTCTAGTTTTCTTCTGGAAGCGATTTTATACGCATTTGAAATTTGACGTCATTAGTTCGAATCTTGGATTCGCCATAAAATTTGCCTTTTCGAATTTGGAAACACGGACACCGAAAGGCACAACTAGAGCCTAACATACACATTCTGTGAAATTTTGATGAAAATCGGTCCAAAATATGGCTGTAGACCGCGTACAAACTTTTTCACCTGACGTCGAATCTGACATTATATGACGTCATATGAATATGAAATTCGTTGCATCCGAAAGCTCATGTTTGAAATATATCCATAAAATTTTCATTGCTCTGAGTCAATGGCAACACCTCAAAAATTACACAAATATAAGAGGAAAGAAAAAAAGAATAATAAGAATAATAAAAAAACAGTACAAACCAATATACTTTCTGCCGAAAGGGCAGAAAGTCCTAACTAGATTTCATTCGTTTGATACGATGATAGGACTTTCTGCTAACATTGAAAAATATAAATATTAATACCGTTAGAAAGAATTATATTAAAATCCCTACCTTTTACTTTTTTTTCGTATGGACTTCTCATACATGAACATTTTGAAATAAGCCTATGCAAAATAAATAAATCTTTATTTTGATATCATTTTCTTTTTAACTTGACCAATTTTAGTATTCTAGTTACCAAAATAAATGGCCTGAAAATCCCGACAATTCCATTGTAGCATATTTGGGTCTAGTTTTATAGGTATTCAAAATATAAGCAATTAAAACTTAAACCTCTTAATTCTGCATATCAAAATTCTTTTTTTTATTTTCGTGTACAGTATTAAATCACGGTGCATAACCATATCGGCAGGCTCTCTGCGGAAATCGCTATATCGCAGGCTCTCTGCGTTGCACCGGTCATTCTCTGCCAATAAACACTAGCAAACGCTGGACGGAAGGAAAGAAACAGACCAATGGTCACTTTTCAAAGGTGAGTTGCTCAATATTAAGTATTGCACGGAATATTAGAATATCTTAGCTATGTATATGCGTGTAAACTTTTCAATTATCAGCGAGCTGCGACCTGAAACTCGGGCCGAACAGTTTAGTGATGTACCAACATAAACACAACTTCGGCACTTTCTACAGGCTTCAGCAGGTTATTGCTTTGATTAGTCTACAATATGACCATCGAATGTATTCTTTTAAGTATATTCTTCAAGAAGAATCGGTAAATTGGCATTTTTTTAATGTAAATTTCTTGAAATCCCCTACTTTCGGTTTTGTCGTTGCACGGGAGATCTCTCTGCACATCACTTTTTGAAGCACGGGCAGACTCTCTGCATTTACCACAAGCAGGCTATTTGCAAGCTATGGTTTATCTTATTGTTTAGGGAAATGAATAATTTCATGGGTCCTTAGCCCTAATTTGTGTTTTAATTTCGTACTTTGCATGTTATTTGTATTGTTTCGTAGTCAGATACAATCTGTTAAAAGTAATATATGTGTTACTTACCTTTTTTTTTTACTATTTTGTTGATATAAAATATATAAGATAAATTTCCTCTAGGGTATTGTTTATTACAAAAATTTCTCATAATTTGATCGCCACTATTGCATCTTCCTTTAAAAAGAAGAGAGAGAGAGAGAGAGAAGAGAGAGAGAGAGAGAATCAAACATGAAAAAGATATTGTATTACTTAATGAGTCATTATTTTTAACTTTGTGCTAACTTTATCATTTTACACATAAACATTCTTGACAAAGCGAAAGTAAATACATAAATGAATGCATGCGTCCATGGATTTAAAGTAACAAAATGATTACTAACTCTATCACTTCTTTGTCAAAAACAGGGCACTAGGGACGTAACTTACATACAATATAATGTTTATAAAATAATAGGCATTTGATATAAATCATTTTATTATTCTTAAACTCGTACTGAAGAAAGTAAATTTATTTTATAAGCGTATTTCGAATTATTGTGATTGTTGCGTAGAACAGATACGTCACTGTTAATTCATTAAATTTACAACGGATTTACTTGTGTAATTTCAAAGTCTAGGAGTATTTATGCAGCAGTTAGATTTATGTTTATATGTTTGACGGATTTCGGATTTTACAAGGCCTATGTCGCATTTCTTTTAAGAAAATGAATATTAATTTATCTGTTTTAAATATTGACTTTAATATCACTTTCAATTGCCGCAGCAACGCGATAGGCTTAGTTTAAGTTGTTTTTTTTTTTTCAGTATGAATGAACAATATGAATGTGAGAAGAAACACGTCATATCTCACGGCAATTTGCAGCCAAAGATTTTAATCCTAATCGAATGTGTAATAAGTTGTTGAATATTTCGCAACAAACTGACAGCCTATCCTACTTCTTACATAGGAGAGAATAAACGGTGTGTATTAGAACAATTGAATGCAGTATTTGTTTGTTTGTTTTGTTTTTGTTTTGTTTTTTGTTAAAATTATTCGGAGAATATAGGCGGCATCCCCCATCCCTATTTTCTATTTTCTTTCACTCCCCCCCCCCCCCCTTACTATGACAGTTTACCTACCACTGTGTGCATGGACTCACTGCTACATTTTTTAACTGTTATATTCTTAATAAAACTGTTCAAACATGTTGTATCATTGGTCTTTTTATATTTTATGCAATAAAACATCATTAAATAAGAGGTTTACATAATACATAGCAGAAAAATCCCCCCTTTTAAGCTCACTCCCACCCCCTTTGGGTCCGGACTCCTTTCCCCCCGACAGTGAAAAAAACACTGGAAGGGCAAGAAGCATGAAACTGTTATTTCACAACAATAAAACACAAAGTACGCAGGCAGCATGCTTGCAGAAAATGCAGAGAGCCTGTGAGGTTGTGTTTATGTTGGTACATCACTAAACTGTTCGGCCAAGTTTCAGGTCGCAGTCGTTGATAATTGAAACGTTTACACGCATATACATAGCTAAGATATTCTAATATTCCGTTGTTGTTGTTGTTGTTGTTGTATTGGGGTTTACCGTCGCTGTGATAGTATTTCAATCATATATAGCGACGTCCAGCTAATTACAGGTGGAGGAAGACCCCGAGTACACAGAGGTACCCAGGTAGAACCACCGACCTACCGCAAGCCAGCTGGAAGGCTTCCTCACATGAAAAATCCGAAGTCCCTATCGGGATTCGAACCCACAGCGGTGAGGGGCTGAGATATTTGTAGTCCACGACTGTAACCGCTCGGCCACGGCCACGATCGAGACGAGTGTATTACACAAAGTTACTTCATTTTGCGCGTTTAGCTAACGGACAAATTAGTCTTGAACGGATGACATGTGTTGATCATTTTGTTTCAAACGTCTACACTTATACACGCTCATGGTATCTCAAGCTGGCATTTAAATTACATTGTACTATAACATATATTTTCACATAGGTTATCATTTATCATAAATTTGGAATATAGCTTATACAACATTTATCGATTGATGCAACAATAAAGTCGGGAAATTGCAATGTGGGTTCAACAACGTTCTAAATGACATGTGTCAAAAAGCTCATTGACAAAACATTAAATCATTGTCAACACTTGTTTAGTTTGTTTGTTTGTTGGGTTTAACGTCCCACCGACAGTATTTCAGTCATTTGGAGACGATGTCTACTTAATGCAGTTATAGTGCTGCCACACTGCAGTATAACGCCGTAGACATGTGGCATGATACCACACCCAGTCACATTATCCTGATACCGAGCCAACCAGTCCTGCAACTACCCTTATATGCTGAGCGTCAAGCAAGGGAGCTATAACAGTACCATTTTTTACGACTTTGGTATCGAACCCACGAATTCCCGCTACCGAGGCGAACGCTCTAACCACTCGGCCACCGGGAACGATACATTTGTTTAGCTAGTAATATCAATATGATATAAGTAAAAAGTGTTTTTTTCAATTTCTATGACTAATGCATATCTGTAAACTTACATTTTCCGAAAATGCTTCAATTAAGGTGAAAGCGAAAGTAGGATATTTTCTGAAAACTCTTACACTTAGGTTTATATTCGTATTTTTGATATAACTTCCTTATACTTTAATCAATTTTAAAACTCTAGGTACCAAAATAATTGTCTTAAAATTCTCTACATCTCACTCGCTTAAGGTGTGGACTTATTTCTAATGAGCTTTGAGATATTAGCCGTAGAACTTTGACAACACGGCAGAATCGCTGAAATTCTACATGTTTAAATTCTTATTTTTTATGTAACTTCCTTATACTTTGTTCAATTTCAAAACTTAAGGTACCAAAATAATTGTCTGAAGATTCTCTACATTTCACACGCTTTATCTATAGGAATATTTTTAATATTTTTTGAGATACAAGCTCTTAAACCACCTGAAAAATGAAAAAATCACCAAAGCTATATGCACGAATTTCGTTTTTCCCCCATTACTCCATGAATCTTAGGTCAATCATTAAACTTTAAGCATCAAAAGAACGGCCAAACATTGTTTTACAAATAATATTCATCATCATCATATTTTCAAAAATCAAAGGTTTTCGAGATATAAACAGTTAAACACACTGGGGGTTACCAAATTTTCATTTTTCCTCCATAACTCAACCGAGTCAACCCCGATCATCAAAAACTAAATATCATCTGAAAGGTCTTTCAAAGCACTACAAATTATACGCATAGTGTCTCGATAGAATAGTTACCGTTTTTGAGATATTTAAGGCCGAAGAAAAACCCGATAATTGATATATGACCTTGACCTTTGGGATTTTCCGGAAACGGAAGTAACATGGCTCCATAGAATCTATTACTGCATCTTCAGACAAAATTTCAAGCAAATCATACAAAAAATAAAGCCTACGGGGCTTAAAAACCGTTAAGTTTTAATACGAAAGTTTTAATAGCATTATGACGTCATCTTTTCAGAAAGTAAAGAAGACATAGAGACTAATATTCAGTCCAAATATCAGCTTTCTAGCTTTTCTGGAAGCGATTTTATACGCATTTGAAATTTGACGTCATTAGTTCGAATCTTGGATTCGCCATAAACCTTTGCCTTTTCGAATTTGGAAAAACGAACACCGGGATGCACAACTAGAGCCTAACATACACATTCTGTGAAATTTTGATGAAAATCGGTCCAGAAATAATGGCTGTAGACCGCGTACAAACTTTTTCACCTGACGTCAAATCTGACGTTATATGACGTCGTATGAATATAAAATTAATTGCATCCGAAAGCTCATGGTTTGAAATATATGCCTTAAAATTTTCATTGTTCTGAGTCAATGGCAACACCTCGAAATTAACCAAATATAAGAGAAGAAAAAAAGAATAAGAAGAAGAAGAATAACTAGAAGTCATTCGTCTAAACGAATGATAGGACTTTCTGCAACCTGTGTTAATGCAAAAAGCAGGAGATAGAAGTTTCATGTAATGACTCACCTCTGGTAGTATTTCATGTTCATGCTGAACAATTGACATTGTATTCCGCGAAAAATAAACGTTTCGTTACGAAGAAAAAAATAAGTAGCAGTAGTAGTAGTATGCTTATGACGTCATATGACGTCACGACTCAAAATATATGTAGAAATTATGCAGAACTGCAAACTGATGTAAGTTTCAACTTTCTATCTCATCCCGAAGTTCTTTAACCCTAAAATGAAATTTTTGGTCCTATGTTCGAATATTACTTCAGCCACAATACTTCGGTTTTTCGGAATTAAGGTTAACTGACAAAATATTCACACCTTAGTTTCAAGATGTACCATCTGTAAAAATTTGAAGAAAATCTGATCATAAATGGCGGCTGTAGAGCGCGAACACCATTTTTCACTATTTTTAGCTCTGACGTCACGTGACGTCATAGGGTGCTGAAAATACTGTTGCTCAAAAGCGTATACTTTACTGCAATAACTCTGAAATTTTCATTATTCTGAACAACTAGCATCATGTCGAAATCATTGCCCCAAATTAAAAATAAGTGGTATGCTTATGACGTCCTCTGACGTCACGATTCAAAATATTTGTAGAAATGCTGCAGAACTGCAAACTGTGTAAGTTTCAACTTTCTATCTCATCCTGAAGCTCTTCAATCCTAAAATTAAATTTTTGGTCCTATGTTCGAATATTACTTCAGCCACAGAACTTCGGTTTTTCGGAATTTCGGTAAGCTGGCAGGATATGTACACCTTAGTTTCAAGGTGTACCATCTGTGAAAATTAGAAGAAAATCCGACCATAAATGGCCGCTGTAGAGCGCGAACACCATTGTTCAATATTTTTGGCTCTGACGTCACATGACGTCATAGGGTGCTGAAGATGCTTTTGTTCAAAAGCGCATACTTTACTGTCATAACTCTAAAACTTTCATTATTCTGAACAACTGGCATCATGTCGAAATCATTGCCCTAAAATGAAAATTAAGAAATGTGCTTATGACGTCACATGACGACATTTGACGTCACGACTAAAAATATATTGAGAAATTCTGCAGAACTGCAAACTGTGTAAGTTTCAACTTTCTATCTCATCCTGAAGCTCTTTAATGCTAAAATGAAATTTTCGGTCCTATGTTCGAATCTTATTTCAGCCACAGAACTTCGGTCTTTCGGAAATTCTGTTAGCTTACAGGATATGCACACCTTAGTTTCAAGATGTACCATCTGTGAAAATTTGAAGAAAATCCGACCATAAATGGCGGCTGTAGAGCGTGAACACCATTTTTCACTATTTTTAGCTCTGACGTCATATGACTACATAGGGTGCTGAAGATGCTTTTGTTCAAAAGCGCATACTTTACTGTCGTAACTCTGAAATTTTCATTATTCTGAACAACTGGCATCATGTCGAAATCATTGCCCTAAAATAAAAATTAAGAAGTATTCTTATAAGGTCACATGACGTCATATGACGTCAGGAATCAAAATATATGTAGAAATTCTGCAGAACTGCAAACTGTGTAAGTTTCAACTTTCTATCTCATCCTGAAGTTCTTTAATCCTAAAATGAAATTTTCGGTCCTATGTTCGAATCTTATTTCAGCCACAGAACTTCGGTCTTTCGGAATTTCGGTAAGCTGGAAGGATATGCAAACCTTTGATTCAAGATGTACCATCTGTGAAAATTTGAAGAAAATCCGACCATAAATGACGGCTGTAGAGCGCTAAAACCTTTTTTCACTATTTTTAGCTGTGACGTCATGTGACGTCATAGGGTGCTGACAATCACTGACATCAAAATTTCCTAATGTACCTAATAACCCATAAAAATTTCATCGTCCTAGGAATATTGCAACATATCAAAATAAGCGTTTAGTTAGGAAGAAGAAAAGAATAATAATAATGAAAAAATTACGTCACGTGACGTCATATGACGTTTATTTTCACATAATTGTTAAGACACCCAGAGACCTACTAACTGACAAAATTTCAACATTCTATCTCAAATAGGACCGATTTTATTAGCATTTAAAAATTTACGACCTTGGTTCGAATCTTGGAATCGCTATATAACCTTAGGCTTTTCGAATTTTGAAAAACGGACACCGGGATGCACAACTAGAACTTAATATACACATTCTGTGAAAATTTCATGAAAATCGGTCTATTAATAATGGCTCTGGACAGTGTACAAACTTTTGTTGCATATTTCAAATGTGACGTCATATGACGTCATAGGCATATGAAAATCACAGAAATCAAAATTTCAGTGTTGGAAGCATGTGTCATTAAATTTTCATTGCCCTTACACAATTTCAACATATAGAAATATTCTTGTTAATATTAGAAATACATTAACATATAATGACGTCACGGGACGTCATATGACATTTATTTTCACAAAATATTTAAAACTTCTAAAGACCTATATACTGACTAAAGATCAACTTTCTATCTTAAATAGGACAGATTTTATAAGCATTTAAAAATTTACGACCTTGGTTCGAATCTTGGATTCGCTATAGAACCATGGACTTTTCGAATTTTGAAAAACGGACACCGGGATGCACATCTAGAACTTAATATAGACAATCTGTGAAAATTTGATGAAAATCGGTTCACAAACAATGGCTGTAGACCGCGTACAAACTTTTGTAGCATATTTCAAATGTGACGTCATATGACGTCATAGGCATATGAAAATCATAGAAATCAAAATTTCCTCACGTGACTAATAAGTCATAAAAATTTCATCGTCCTAGGAGTATTGCAACATAGAAAAATAAGCGTTTAGTTAGGAAGAAAAAAAGAATAATAATAATAACTAGATGTCATTCGTGAAAACGAATGATAGGACTTTCTGCAAGCTGTGTTAATGCAAAAAGCAGGAGATAGAAGTTTCATCTAATGACTCACCTCTGGTAGTATTTCATGTTCATGCTGAACAATTGACATTATATTCCGAAATCAGTGCAAATGATAAGAACTAAGTATTAGTCTGTGACGTAACATGATGTCATATGACGTCAGGACATGACTGCAAACTTGATTTCTAGTTTAAAGGTCCTATGTTCGAATCTTACTTCAGCCACAATACTTAGGTTTTTAGGAATTAAGGTTAGCTGACAAAATATTCACACCTTAGTTGCAAAATGTACCATCTGTAAAAATTTGAAGAAAATCCGACCATAAATGGCGGCTGTAGAGCGTTAACACCATTTTTCACTATTTTTAGCTCAGACGTCACATGACGTCATAGGGTGCTGAAGATGCTTCTGTTCAAAAGCGTATACTTTGTTGTCATAACTCTGAAATTTTCATTATTCTGAACAACTGGCATCATGTCGAAATCATTGCTCTAAAATGAAAATTAAGAAGTATGCTTATGACGTCATATGACGACATTTGACGTCACGACTCTAAATATGTTAAGAAATTATGAAGAACTGCAAACTTTGTAAGTTTCAACTTTCTGTCTCATTCTCAAGCTCTTTAATCCTAAAATGAAATTTTCGGTCCTATGTTCGAATCTTATTTCAGCCACAGAACTTCGGTCTTTCGGAATTTCGGTTAGCTGACAGGATATGCACACCTTAGTTTCAAGATGTACAATCTGTGAAAATTTGAAGAAAATCCGACCATAAATGACGGCTGTAGAGCGCGAACACCATTTTTCACTATTTTTAGCTGTGACGTCACATGACGTCATAGGGTGCTGAAGATGTTTTTGTTCAAAAGCGCATACTTTACTCTCATAACTCTGAAATTTAGATTATTCTGAACAACTGGCATCATCTCGAAATCATTGCCCTAATATGAAAATTAAGAAGTATGCTTATGGCGTCACATGACGTCATATGACGTCACGACTCAAAATATATGTAGAAATTCTGCAGAACTGCAAACTGTGTAAGTTTCAACTTTCTATCTCATCCTGAAGCTCTTTAATCCTAAAATGAAATTTTCGGTCCTATGTTCGAATCTTATTTTAGCCACACAACTTCGGTCTTTCGGAATTTCGGTTAGCTGACAGGATATGCACACCTTTGATTCAAGATGTACCATCTGTGAAAATTTGAAGAAAATCCGACCATAAATGACGGCTGTAGAGCGCGAACACCATTTTTCACTATTTTTAGCTGTGACGTCATGTGACCTCATAGGATTCTCAAGATGCTTTTGTTCAAAAGCGCATACTTTACTTTCATAACTCTGAAATTTTCATTATTCTGAACAACTGGCATCATGTCAAAATCATTGCCCTAAAATGAAAATTAAGAAGTATGCTTATGACGTCACATGACGTCATATGACGTTCTGACTGAAAATATTTGTAGAAATTCTGCAGAACTGCAAACTGTGTAAGTTTCAACTTTCTATCTCATCCTGGAGCTCTTTAATCCTAAAATGAAATTTTCGGTCCTATGTTCGAATCTTATTTCAGCCACAAAACTTCGGTCTTTCGGAATTTCGGTTAGCTGACAGGATATGCACACCTTTGATTCAAGATGTACCATCTGTGAAAATTTGAAGAAAATCCGACCATAAATGACGGCTGTAGAGCGCGAACACCATTTTTCACTATTTTTAGCTGTGACGTCATGTGACGTCATAGGGTGCTGAAAATCATTGAAATCAAAATTTCCTCACGTGACTAATAAGCCATAAAAATTTCATCGTCCTAGGTCCATTGCAACATATTAAAATAAGCGTTTAGTTAGGAAGAAGAAAAGAATAATAATAATAACTAGATGTCATTCGTTTAAACGAATGATAGGACTTTCTGCAACATCTGCTTTATATAGTATATATAGAAGATGACATAATAGATAATCTGTCCAAATTGCAACTTTCTATCTCCTCTATTTCTATATAAAATAGCACAAATAGAACACATTCTGTGAATTTTAATAAAAGTCCGCCCATATCTTGCACATGTAGTTTACATACAACATTTATACTATGTCATATGACATGAAAGAAAAATGAAACAGTGTTCAAATGTAAGTTTCTAACTTTCATCACACATAGAATTTCATCACTCCAGCTCAGTTGTAACCTTGTTTAATTTTAGCCTCATTAGGAAGAAGTATTGAATATTTGTATAGTGCTATATCCTTTCGACACCTGTAACGTAGTTAAACGTATTTAGCGATTTTGGCGTGTTTGGGCTTCCGTAGTTTTGCCATAAATTCCTGGAATTTCGAACTATGGTGATATTTTGAAAGGTAACATCCCAGCCTACAAACTGATGCAATATGAATATCGTTAGCATAACAATGCAGTTTTTAGATGGTCTAAAATGTGGGGCTACGTGTGAATTTTTCAAGGCTTGCAAACTGCTCGCTAGCTACATAGTGTTGCAAATACGGATTTTTGTCTTGTGCCGTTGTACATGTATTAACTGCAATGCTTATTTTGGAAACAGTCAACATTCGACAAAAAACAACAACAACAACAAAAAAAAAAAGAACAAAATCAAGATATAGCCCATTAATTGCAATTTGATTTTTTTTTTTTTTTTTTTTTTTTTTTTTTTTTTTTTAAGTCGTTGCGCAAGTATTTAAGCCTGGTGACCCCTGCGCGTGACCTTTTCCATATTTTTATGATGCATGATTATGAAATATCTTATTTTCCATGTAACTTTCTTATATGAAGTCCAATTTCAATAAACTTGGTACCGTTAGAAAGCTCTTAAAACATGCTACATTTTATACGCATAATGTATAAACTTATCTTCAGTCGTTTCTGAGATATTGACTGTTAAACCTCAAGAAAACAGCATATTATCAGCAAAATTAGCTTCATTTCGTTTAGTTTTTTTGCTTATAAATTGGTATTGCGTAAACCAATTTTAATAAACTAAATATCTTTGGAAACGTCAATTATTCAGCTATAATTCTTATTCATACATATATTTACAAAAATCGATATTTATTGAGATATGGCTACATATATGCAGTAGGGGTGAAATCAAAATTTCCTCACGTGCCTAATAAGCCATAAAAATTTCATCGTCCTAGGACTATTGCAACATATTAAAATAAGCGTTTAGTTAGGAAGAAGAAAAGAATAATAGTAAGAAACAAATGACGTCACGTGACGTCATATGACGTCACGACTCAAAATATTTGTAGAAATTCTGCAGAACTGCAAACTGTTTAAGTTTCAACTTTCTATCTCATCCTGAAGCTCTCTAATCCTAAAATGAAATTTTCGGTCCTATGTTCGAATCTTATTTCAGCCACAGAACTTCGGTCTTTCGGAATTTCGATTAGCTGACAGGATATGCACACCTAACTTTCAAGATGTACCATCTGTGAAAATTTGAAGAAAATCCGACCATAAATAACGGCTGTAGAGCGTGAACACCATTTTTCACTATATTTAGCTCTGACGTCACATGACGTCATAGTGTGCTAAAGATGCTTTTGTTCAAAAGGCATATTTTACTCTCATAACTCTGAAATTTTCATTATTCTGAACAACTGGCATCATGTCAAAATCATTGCCCAAAAATGAAAATTAAGAAGTATGCTTATGACGTCACAAGACGTCATATGACGTCAAGACTCAAGATATATGTAGAAATTCTGCAGAACTGTAAACTGTGTAAGTTTCAACTTTCTATCTCATCAGGAAGCTCTTTAATCCTAAAATGAAATTATCGGTCCTATGTTCGAATCTTATTTCAGCCACAGAACTTCGGTCTTTGGGAATTTCGGTTAGTTGACAAGATATGCACACCTGAGTTTCAAAATGTACCATCTGTGAAAATTTGAAGAAAATCCGACCATAAATGACGGCTGTAGAGCGTAAACACCATTTTTCACTATTTTTTGCTGTGACGTCATGTGACGTCATAGGGTGCTGAAGATGCTTTTGTTCAAAAGCGCATACTTTCCTTTCATAACTCTGAAATTTTCATTATTCTGAACAACTGGCATCATGTCGAAATCATTGCCCTAAAATGAAAATTAAGAAGTATGCTTATGACGTCACATGACGTCATATGACGTCACGCCTCAAAATATTTGTAGAAATTCTGCAGAACTGCAAACTGTTTAAGTTTCAACTTTCTATCTCATCCTGAAGCTCTTTTATCCTAAAATGAAATTTTCGGTCCTATGTTCGAATCTTATTTCAGCCACAGAACTTCGGTCTTTCGGAATTTCGGTTAGCTGACAGGATATGCACACCTATGATTCAAGATGTACCATCTGTGAAAATTTGAAGAAAATCCGACCATAAATGACGGCTGTAGAGCGCGAACATCATTTTTCACTATTTTTAGCTGTGACGTCATGTGACGTCATAGGGTGCTGAAAATCATTGAAATCAAAATTTCCTCACGTGACTAATAAGCCATAAAAATTTCATCGTCCTAGGACTATTGCAACATATAAAAATAAGCGTTTAGTTAGGAAGAAGAAAAGAATAATAATAATAATAATAATAATAATAAACATAACAAACCCAATAGGACTTTCTGCTTTAGGCAGAAAGTCCTAATAATAAACAGTACAAACCCAATAGGACTTTCTGCTTTAGGCAGAAAGTCCTAATAAGAAGAAGAATAAACAGTACAAACCCAATAGGACTTTCTGCCGAAAGGGCAGAAAGTCCTAATAAAAAAACAGTACAAACCCAATAGACTTTCTGCCTGTAGGCAGAAAGTCCTAATAAACAGTACAAACCCAATAGGACTTTCTGCTTTAGGCAGAAAGTCCTAATAATAATAAACATAACAAACCCAATAGGACTTTCTGCTTTAGGCAGAAAGTCCTAATAATAACTAGATGTCATTCGTTTAAACGAATGATAGGACTTTCTGCAACATCTGCTATAATCTGTCCAAATTGCAACTTTCTATCTCCTCTATTTCTATATAAAATAGCACAAATAGAACACATTCTGTGAATTTTAATAAAAGTCCGCCCATATCTTGCACATGTAGTTTACATACAAAATTTATACTATGTCATATGACATGGAAGAAAAATGAAACAGTGTTCAAATGTAAGTTTCTAACTTTCATCACACATAGAATTTCATCACTCCAGCTCAGTTGTAACCTTGTTTAATTTTAGCCTCAGTAGGAAGAAGTATTGAATATTTGTATAGTGCTATATCCTTTCGACACCTGTAACGTAGTTAAACGTATTTAGCGATTTTGGCGTGTTTGGGCTTCCGTAGTTTTGCCATAAATTCCTGGAATTTCGAACTATGGTGATATTTTGAAAGGTAACATCCCAGCCTACAAACTGATGCAATATGAATATCGTTAGCATAACAATGCAGTTTTTAGATGGTCTAAAATGTTGGGCTGCGTGTGAATTTTTCAAGGCTTGCAAACTGCTCGCTAGCTACATAGTGTTGCAAATACGGATTTTTGTCTTGTGCCGTTGTACATGTATTAACTTCAATGCTTATTTTGGAAACAGCAACATTCGGGAAAAAAAAAAAAAAAATAAAAAAAAAATCAAGATATACCCATCAATTGCAATTTGATATATTTTTTTTTTTTTTTTTTTTAAGTCGTTGCGCAAGTATTTAAGCTTGGTGACCCCTGCGCGTGACCTTTTCCATATTTTTATGATGCATGATTATGAAATATCTTATTTTCCATGTAACTTTCTTATATGAAGTCCAATTTCAATAAATTGGTACCGTTAGAAAGCTCTTAAAACATGCTACATTTTATACATTTTTAAACCTAAGAAAACAGCATATTATCAGCAAAATTAGCTTCATTTCATTTAGTTTTTTTCCTTATAACTTTGTATTGCGTTAACCAATTTTAATAAACTAAATATCTTTGGAAACGTCAATTATTCAGCTATAATTTTTATTCATACATATATTTACAAAAATCGATATTTATTGAGATATGGCTACATATATGCAGTAGGGGTGAAATCAAAATTTCCTCACGTGCCTAATAACCCATAAACATTTCATCGTCCTAGGACTATTGCAACATATTAAAATAAGCGTTTAGTTAGGAAGAAGAAAAGAATAATAATAATAAACAAATGACGTCACGTGACGTCATGTGACGTTTATTTTCACATAATTGTTAAGACACCCAGAGACCTACTTACTGACAAAATTTCAACTTTCTATCTCAAATAGGACAGTTTTTATAAGCATTTAAATATTGACGTCATTGGTTCGAATCTTGGATCCGCCATATATGCTTGGACTTTTCGAATTTTGAAAAACGGACACCGGTATACACAATAAGAACGTAATATACACATTCTGTGAAAATTTGATGAAAATCGGCCCATTAATAATGGCTCTGGACCGTGTACAAACTTTTGTAGTCAATTTCAAATGTGACGTCATATGACGGAAATCGGAAAACCAAATTTCCGTCGAATCATTGTCATATAAGCATTTAAAAATTTACGACCTCGGTTCGAATCTTGAATTCGCTGAAGAACCATGGACTTTTCGGATTTTGAAAAACGGACACCAAGATGCACAACTAGAACTAAATATACACATTCTGTGAAAGTTTGATGAAAATCGGCCCATTAATAATGGCTCTGGACCGTGTACAAACTTTCGTAGTCAATTTCAAATGTGACGTCATATGACGTCATAGGCTTCTGAAAATCATTGAAATCGAAATTTCCGCATCTGAAGCATGCGGCATAAAATTTTCATTGCCCTTCAAAAATTTCAACATATAGAAATAATCTTGTTAGAATTAGAAATTCATTATCATATAATGACGTCACGTGACGTCATATGACATTTATTTTCACAAAATGTTTAAGACTCCCAGAGACCTATATACTGACCTAATATCATCTTTCTATCTCAAATAGGACCGATTTTATAAGAATTTGAACATTAACGACCTTGGTTCGAATCTTGGAATCGATATAGAACCTTGGACTTTTCGAATTTTGAAAAACGGACACCGAGATGCACAACTAGAACTTAATATACACAATCTGTGAAAATTTGATGAAAATCGGTTTACAAACAATGGCTGTAGACCGCGTACAAACTTTTGTAGCATATTTCAAATGTGACGTCATATGACGTCATAGGCATATGAAAATTATAGAAATCAAAATTTCAGCGTTTGAAGCATGTGTCTTTAAATTTTCATTGCCCTTCGACAATTTCAACATATAGAAATATTCTTGTTAATATTAGAAATACATTATCATATAATGACGTCACGTGACGTCATATGACATTTATTTTCACAAAATGTTTAAAACTTCTAGAGACCTATATACTGACTAAATATCAACTTTCTTTCTTAAATAGGACAGATTTTATAAGCATTTAAAAATTTACGACCTTGGTTCGAATCTTGGATTCGCTATAGAACCATGGACTTTTCGAATTTTGAAAAACGGACACCGGGATGCACAACTAGAGCGTAACATACATATTCTGTGAAATTTTGATGAAAATCGGTCCAGAAATAATGGCTGTAGACCGCGTACAAACTTTTTCACCTGACGTCAAATCTGACGTTATATGACGTCATATGAATATGAAATTCATTGCATCCAAAAGCTCATGATTTGAAATATCTACCATAAAATTTTCATTGTTCTGGGCCATTGGCAACACATCAAAATAAACACAAATACAAGAGGAAGAAAAAAAGAATAAGAATAATAAAAAAACAGAACAAACCCAATAGGACTTTCTGCTTGAGGCAGAAAGCCCTAATAACTAGATGTCATTCGTGAAAACGAATGATAGGACTTTCTGCAAGCTGTGTTAATGCAAAAAGCAGGAGAAAGAAGTTTCATGTAATGATTCACCTCTGGTAGTATTTCATGTTCATGCTGAACAATTGACATTATATTCCGAAATTAGTGCAAATGATAAGAACTAAGTATTAGTCTGTGACGTAACATGATGTTATATGACGTCAGGACATGACTGCAAATTTAATTTCTAGTTCAAAGGTTCTATGTTCGAATCTTACTTCAGCCACAATACTTCGGTTTTTCGGAATTAAGGTTAGCTGACAAAATATTCAGGCCTTAGTTTCAAGATGTACCATCTGTAAATATTTGAAGAAAATCTGATCACAAATGGCGGCTGTAGAGCGCGAATACCATTTTTCACTATTTTTAGCTCTTACGTCAGGTGACGTCATAGGGTGCTGAAAATGCTGTTGCTCAAAAGCGCATACTTTACTGCAATAACTCTTAAATTTTCATTATTCTGAACAACTGGCATCATGTCGAAATCATTGCCCCAAATTAAAATTAAGTGGTATGCTTATGACGTCCTATGACGTCACGATTCAAAATATTTATAGAAATGCTGCAGAACTGCAAACTGTGTAAGTTTCAACTTTCTATCTCATCTGAAGCTCTTCAATCCTAAAATGAAATTTTCGGTCCTATGTTCGAATCTTATTTCAGCCACAGAACTTCGGTCTTTCGGAATTTCGCTTAGTTAACAGGATATGCACACCTTAGTTTTAAGTTGTACCATCTGTGAAAATTTGAAGAAAATCCGACCATAAATGGCGGCTGTAGAGTGCGAACACCAATTTTCACTATTTTTAACCCTGACGTCACATGACGTCATAGGGTGCTAAAGATGCTTTTGTTCAAAAGCGCATACTTTACCGTCATAACTCTGAAATTTTCATTATTCTCAACAACTGGCATCATGTCTAAATCATTGTCCTAATATGAAAATTAAGAAGTATGCTTATGACGTCACATGACGTCATATGACGTCACAACTAAAAATATTTGTAGAAATTCTGCAGAACTGCAAACTGTGTAAGTTTCAACTTTCTATCTCATTCTGAAGCTCTTTAATCCTAAAATGAAATTTTCGGTCCTATGTTCGAATCTTATTTCAGCCACAGAACTTCGGTCTTTCGGTTAGCTGACAGGATATGCACACCTTAGTTTCAAGATGTACAATCTGTGAAAATTTGAAGAAAATCCGACCATAAATGGCGGCTGTAGAGCGCGAACACTATTTTTCACTATTTTTAGCTCTGACGTCATATGGTGCTGAAGATGCTTTTGTTCAAAAGCTCATACTTTACTGTCAAAACTCTGAAATTTTCATTATTCGGAACAACTGGGATCATGTCGAAATCATTGCCCGAAAACGAAAATTAAGATGTATGCTTATGACGTCACAAGACGTCATATGACGTCACGACTCAAGATACGTGTAGAAATTCTACAGAACTGCAAACTGTGTTAGTTTCAACTTTCTATCTCATCCTGAAGCTCTTTAATCCTAAAATGAAATTTTCGGTCCTATGTTCGAATCTCATTTCAGCCACAGAACTTCGGTCTTTCGGAATTTCGGTCAGTTGACATAATATGCACACCTAAGTTTCAAGATGTACCATCTGTGAAAATTTGAAGAAAATCTGACCATAAATGACGGCTGTAGAGCGCGAACACCATTTTTCACTATTTTTAGCTGTGACGTCATGTGACGTCATAGGGTGCAAAAGATGCATTTGTTCAAAAGCGCATACTTTACTTTCATAACTCTGAAATTTTCATTATTCTGAACAACTGGCATCATGTCGAAATCATTGCCCTAAAATGGAAATTACGAAGTATACTTATGACGTCATATGACGTCATATGACGTCACGACTCAAAATATTTGTAGAAATTCTGCAGAACTGCAAACTGTGTAAGTTTCAACTTTCTATCTCATCCTGAAGCTCTTTAATCCTAAAATGAAATTTTCGGTCCTATGTTCGAATCTTTTTTCAGCCACAGAACTTCGGTCTTTCGGAATTTCGGTTAGCTGACAGGATATGCACACCTTTGATTCAAGATGTACCATCTGTGAAAATTTGAAGAAAATCCGACCATAAATGACGGCTGTAGAGCGCGAACACCATTTTTCACTATTTTTAGCTGTGACGTCACATGACGTCATAGGGTGCTGAGGATGCTTTTGTTCAAAAGCGCATACTTTACTTTCATAACTCTGAAATTTTCATTATTCTGAACAACTGGCATCATGTCGAAATCATTGCCCTAAAATGAAAATTAAGAAGTATGCTTTGACTCACTGACGTCATATGACGTCACGACTCAAAATATATGTAGAAATTCTGCAGAACTGCAAAGTGTGTAAGTTTCAACTTTCTATCTCATCCTGAAGCTCTTTTATCCTAAAATGAAATTTTCGGTCCTATGTTCAAATCTTATTTCAGCCACAGAACTTCGGTCTTTCGGAATTTCGCTTAGCTGACAGGATATGCACACCTTTGATTCAAGATGTACCATCTGTGAACATTTGAAGAAAATCCGACCATAAATGACGGCTGTAGAGCGCGAACACCATTTTTCACTTTTTTTAGCTGTGACGTCATGTGACGTCATAGGGTGCTGAAAATCATTGAAATCAAAATTTCCTCACGTGACTAATAAGCCATAAAAATTTCATCGTCCTAGGACTATTGCAACATATAAAAAAAGAATAATAATAATAATAAACATAACAAACCCAATAGGACTTTCTGCTTTAGGCAGAAAGTCCTAATAACTAGATGTCATTCGTGAAAACGAATGATAGGACTTTCTGCAAGCTGTGTTAATGCAAAAAGCAGGAAATAGAAGTTTCATGTAATGATTCACCTCTGGTAGTATTTCATGTTCATGCTAAACAATTGACATTATATTCCGAAATTAGTGCAAATGATAAGAACTTAGTATTAGTCTGTGACGTAACATGATGTTATATGACGTCAGGACATGACTGCAAACTTGATTTCTAGTTTAAAGGTCCTATGTTCGAATCTTGCTTCAGCCACAATACTTCGGTTTTTCGGAATTAAGGTTAGCTGACAAAATATTCACACCTTAGTTTCAAGATGTACCATCTGTAAAAATTTGAAGAAAATCTGATCACAAATGGCGGCTGTAGAGCGCGAATACCATTTTTCACTATTTTAGCTCTATTAATTAAAATTAAGTGGTATGCTTATGACGTCCAATGACGTCACGATTCAAAATATTTGTAGAAATGCTGCAGAACTGCAAACTGTGTAAGTTTCAACTTTCTATCTCATCCTGAAGCTCTTCAATCCTAAAATGAAATATTTGGTCCTATGTTCGAATCTTATTTCAGCCACAGAACTTCGGTTTTTCGGAATTTCGGTTAGCTGACAGGATATGCACACCTTAGTTTCAAGGTGTACCATCTGTGAAAATTTGAAGAAAATCCGACCATAAATGGCGGCTGTAGAGCGCGAACACCATGTTTCAATATTTTTAGCTCTGACGTCACATGACGTCATAGGGTGCTGAAGAAGCTTTTGTTCAAAAGCGCATACTTTACTGTCATAACTCTGAAATTTTCATTATTCTGAACAACTGACATCATGTCGAAATCATTGCCCTAATATGAAAATTAAGAAGTATGCTTATGACGTCACATGACGACATTTGACGTCACGACTCAAAATATACTAAGAAATTATGCAGAACTGCAAACTGTGTAAGTTTCAACTTTCTATCTCATCCTGAAGCTCTTTAATCCTAAAATGAAATTTTCGGTCCCATGTTCGAATCTTATTTCAGCCACAGAACTTCGGTCTTTCGGAATTTCGGTTAGCTGACAGGATATGCACACCTTAGTTTCAAGATATACCATCTGTGAAAATTTGAAGAAAATTCGACCATAAATGGCGGCTGCAGAGCGTGAACACCATTTTTCACTATTTTTAGCTCTGACGTCACATGACGTCATAGGGTGCAGTCGATGCTTTTTTTCAAAAGCGCATCCATTTCTGTCATAAGTCTGAAATTTTCATTATTCTGAACAACTGGCATCATGTCGAAATCATTGCCTTTAAATGAAAATTAAGATGCATGCTTATGACGTCACATGACGTCATATGACGTCACAACTAAAAATATTTGTAGAAATTCTGCAGAACTGCAAACTGTGTAAGTTTCAACTTTCTATTTCATCCTGAAGCTCTTTAATGCTAAAATGAAATTTTCGGTCCTATGTTCGAATCTTATTTAAGTCACAGAACTTCGGGCTTTCGGAATTTCGGTTAGCTGACAGGATATGTACACCTTAGTTTCAAGATGTACCATCTGTGAAAATTTGAAGAAAATCCGACCATAAATGACGGCTGTAAAGCGCGAACACCATTTTTCAATATTTTTAGCTGTGACGTCATGTGACGTCATAAGGTGCTGACAGTCATAGAAATCAAAATTTCCTCACGTGACTAATAACCAATAAAAAATTCATCGTCCTAGGACTATTGCAACATATTAAAATAAGCGTTTAGTTAGGAAGAAGAAAAGAATAATAATAATAAAAAATGACGTCACGTGACGTCATATGACGTTTATTTTCACATAATTGTTAAGACTCCCAGAGACCTACTAACTGACAAAATTTCAACTTTCTATCTCAAATAGGACAGTTTTTATAAGCATTTAAAAATTGACGTCCTTAGTTCGAATCTTGGATCCGCCATAGATGCTTGGACTTTTCGAATTTTGAAAAATCGGACACCGGTATACACAATAAGAACGTAATATACACATTCTGTGAAAATTTGATGAAAATCGGCCCATTAATAATGGTTCTGGACCGTGTACAAACTTTCGTAGTCAATTTCAAATGTGACGTCATATGACGTCATAGGCTTCTGAAAATTATTGAAATCGAAATTTCAGTGTCTGAATCATTTGTCATTAAATTTTCATTGCCCTTCGACAATTTAAATATATAGAAATACTCTTGTTAATATTAGAAATACATTATCATATAATGCGTCACGTGACGATTTATTTTCACAAAATTTAAGACTCTTGGAACTTTAAACAAAAAGTCTAACTAACTTAATATACACATTCTGTGAAAATTTGATGAAAATCGGCCCATTAATAATGGGTCTGGACCATGTACAAACTTTCGTAGTCAATTTCAAATGTGACGTCATATGACGTCATAGGCTTCTGAAAGTCTTTGAAATCGAAATTACAGTATCTGAAGCATGCGTCATTAATTTTTCATTGCCCTTCGAAAATTTCAAGATATAGAAATAATCTTGTTAGAATTAGAAATTCATTATCATATAATGACGTCACGCAACGTCATATGACATTTATTTTCACAAAATGTTTAAGACTCCCAGAGACCTATATACTGACCCAATATCATCTTTCTATCTCAAATAGGACCGATTTTATAAGAATTTAAAAATTTACGACCTTGGTTCGAATCTTGGAATCGCTATAGAACCATGGACTTTTCGCATTTTGAAAAACGGACAACGAGATGCACAACTAGAACTTAATATACACATTCTGTGAAAATTTGATGAAAATCGGCCCATTAATAATGGCTCTGGACCATGTACAAACTTTCGTAGTCAATTTCAAATGTGACGTCATATGACGTCATAGGCTTCTGAAAGTCTTTGAAATCGAAATTACCGTATCTGAAGCATGCGTCATTAATTTTTCATTGCCCTTCGAAAATTTCAAGATATAGAAATAATCTTGTTAGAATTAGAAATTCATTATCATATAATGACGTCACGCAACGTCATATGACATTTATTTTCACAAAATGTTTAAGACTCCCAGAGACCTATATACTGACCCAATATCATCTTTCTATCTCAAATAGGACCGATTTTATAAGAATTTGAAAATTTACGACCTTGGTTCGAATCTTGGAATCGCTATAGAACCTTGGACTTTTCGAATTTTGAAAAACGGACACCGGGATGCACAACTAGAACTTAATATACACATTCTGTGAAAATTTGATGAAAATCGGTTCATAAACAATGGCTGTAGACCGCGTACAAACTTTTGTTGCATATTTCCAGTGTGACGTCATATGACGTCATAGGCATATGAAAATCATAGAAATCAAAATTTCAGCGATTGAAGCATGTGTCTTTAAATTTTCATTGCCTTTCGACAATTTCAACATATAGAAATATTCTTGTTAATATTAGAAATACATTATCATATAATGACGTCACGTGACGTCATATGACATATATTTTCACAAAATGTTTAAAACTTCTAGAGACCTATATACTGACTAAATATCAACTTTCTTTCTTAAATAGGACAGATTTTATAAGCATTTAAAAATTTACGACCTTGGTTCGAATCTTGGATTCGCTATAGAACCATGGACTTTTCGAATTTTGAAAAACGGACACCGGGATGCACAACTAGAACTTAATATACACAATCTGTGAAAATTTGATGAAAATCGGTTCACAAACAATGGCTGTAGACCGCGTACAAACTTTTGTAGCATATTTCAAATGTGACGTCATATGACGTCATAGGCATATGAAAATCATAGAAATCAAAATTTCCTCACGTGGCTAATAAGTCATAAAAATTTCATCGTCCTAGGAGTATTGCAACATAGAAAAATAAGCGTTTAGTTAGGAAGAAAAAAAGAATAATAAGAAGAAGAAGAAGAAGAAGAAGAACTAGATGTCATTCGTGAAAACGAATGATAGGACTTTCTGCAAGCTGTGTTAATGCAAAAAGCAGGAGATAGAAGTTTTATGTAATGACTCACCTCTGGTAGTATTTCATGTTCATGCTGAACAATTGACATTATATTCCGAAATTAGTGCAAATGATAAGAACTAATTATTAGTCTGTGACGTCACATGACGTCATATGATATCATAACTCTAAACATATGTAGAAATTCTGCAGAACTGCAAACTGTTTAAGTTTCAACTTTCTATCTCATCCTGAAGCTCTGTAATCCTAAAATGAAATTTTCGGTCCTATGTTCGAATCTTATTTCAGCCACAGAACTTCGGTCTTTCGGAATTTCGATTAGCTGACAGGATATGCACACCTAACTTTCAAGATGTACCATCTGTGAAAATTTGAAGAAAATCCGACCATAAATAGCGGCTGTAGAGCGTGAACACCATTTTTCACTATATTTAGCTCTGACATCACATGACGTCATAGTGTGCTAAAGATGCTTTTGTTCAAAAGGGCATATTTTCCTGTCATAACTCTGAAATTTTCGTTATTCTGAACAACTGGCATCATGTCGAAATCATTGCCCAAATATGAAAATTAAGAAGTATGCTTATGACGTCACAAGACGTCATATGACGTCAAGACTCAAGATATTTGTAGAAATTCTGCAGAACTGCAAACTGTGTAAGTTTCAACTTTCTATCTCATCCTGAAGCTCTTTAATCCTAAAACCCAATAGGACTTTCTGCTTTAGGCAGAAAGTCCTAATAATAATAAACAGAACAAACCCAACTGGACTTTCTGCTTTAGGCAGAAAGTCCTAACTAGATTTCATTCGTTGATACGAATGATAGGACTTTCTGCAACATTTTGAAATGTAAAGATTAATACCGTTAGAAAGAATATATATTATATTTCCTACCTTTTACTTTTTTTTTCGTATGGACTTCTCATGCATGAAATTTGTGAAGTAAGCCATATGTCGAAAATAAATAAATCTTTATTTTGATATCGCTTTCTAATAACTTGACCAATTTTAATTGTTGTTGTTGTTGTTGTTGTATTGGGGTTTACCGTCGCTGTGATAGTATTTCAATCATATAGAGACGTCCAGCTAATTACAGGTGGAGGAAGACCCCGAGTACACAGAGATACGCGGATATAACCACCGACCTACCGCAAGCCAGCTGGAAGGCTTCCTCACATGAAAAATCCGAAGTCCCTACCGGAATTCGAACCCACAGCGGTGAGGGGCTGAGAGATTCCAAGTTTAGTATTCTAGGTACCAAAATAAATGTCCTGAAAATCCCTACAATTCAATTGTAGCATATTTGGGTCTAGTTTTATAGTTTTTCAAAATATAAGCAATTAAACTTAAACCTATTAATTCTGCATATCAAAATTATTTTTTTTTTTAATTTCGTGTACAGTCGCGGGAATAAAACCGTAAATGCTACCATGCAATAGATTCGTCGACGCGTGTAGCCTCGTGAGTTAAATTTCAATAATGCTTGTACATACGATGGAGACGACTGTATTCATTATAGTTAGTGTTTATTAAGAGAGAATTTAACAGTTAAGAAGGCAGAATGAGCGTAGCGAGTGACGGCTTCTAAACTGTTAAATTCTCTCTTAGTGTTTGAAATTATATTTTGTCCAATGAAATCATTCCATTTTTTCAATATTTTGTCTCCATTTATTTCGTTTAATCGGCATCAACTTGTCACTAAACACTATTCCGCTAAATCAACTGATCAATTTAAAACCAGCTTCAAGCACCTTCACTGCGCATGTGCGTCAAGATGTGTCGAGAAGCGGAGCTTTATGTGTTCACCAAAATAGACTTAGACCATAATTACCTGCCCTTGGTTACCGGATGTGCCTACACAGAAAAAAGGGACCCTATTTAATGCTGAATTAATGTGAGATTTTGACTGAAAGACATGCAATAAAGGATTGAATTCTATAGAACAGTTAAAATAGTCATAAAATGCCCAATTTGGAGGCCTTATTGCACAACAATCTTAATAGTTTAGCATTACTGAGGGGGGAATTCTTGAGAAAATTGGCGTGAAATAGCCGACCGGTGCACTAAATTCATACGCATGTTATTTGGCTTTGCCGCGCCACACCGATTTAATGGACTTAATGCTTACTAAAAAAACACTAACCTATACTTAATTAACACTGACTAACTTAGAGTTTGCCCCGCCCTATTACTACGTTATGCTGCTATATTAGAAGATGGCGCCATATAAGTGTTACGTCAGCGTGTTGTTAAAGTATTCACACACGTGCACGTGCTTTCCAAATATGGATGTAACACATAAATTTCGCGCATTTTTTGACCGTCGGCTCATTTCTTTTTCAGATTTCAATCAATTTATGTGATGGCTGTTTTGTTTTATTTATTTATCTTGTTTAAATTAGTTGAGAAATCAGAAAAAAACTGATTGACATTAAGGAAAGAACAAAATATGTAAAAAATAATCGTTTAAAAAAGTCGGTGTCAGCGGAAGATATCAAGGCTAGGAATACCCCGGAAATACCAAATCAAACAAGATAACACATGATCTGTAAGTTGTTTAAAAACGTTATATCAATTATTCAATTCTTGTATTTACCAAATTCGTAAACATAGGTACTGGTATAGCTCCCATGGTTGGCGCTCAGCTTAATAAGGGTAGTTCTAGGACTGATGGCCCGGTGTCCGGATAATGTGACTGGGTGTGGTATCATGCCAACTGTCTACGACGTGATACTGTGCAGTGTGACAACACTACATTTGTAGACATTGTCTCCAAAAGACTTAAATACTGTCGGTGGGACGTTAAACCTAATAAACTATACTTGTATTTTAGTATTTAATTTAGCATCTTTTTCTTTCCTTAGGAGTCCCTTTGCAAAAAATATTTCCGAAACTCCTCATTCTTATGTAAATGTTTATCTATAAACATGATTATTTAAGCAACTTTAATAAACGTTTACAAAAGACGTCAACATGCGCCAGTGTGCACACCTCGTGTGTAGTGATCGGTGTAGTAAACACTGCCATATATGATATCAGTTTGTTTGTTGGGTTTAACGTCCCACCGACAGTAATTCAGCCAGTCACGATGCCTACTTCATGCGGGTATAAGACTACCACACTGCAGTATCACGCCGTAGATATGTGGCATGATACCACACCCAGTCACATCATCCAGATACCGCGCTTACCAGTCCTGCAAATACCCTTTTATACTGAGCGCCAAGCAAGGGAGCTATAACAGTTTTTTACAACTTTGGTATGTCGGGTCGGGGATCGAACCCACGACTTTCCGCTCCCGAGGCGGACGCTCTAACCACTTGGCCACCGGGAACGGTACGCTTGTTTAGCTAGTAATATCAATATGGTATAAGTAAAAAGTTTTTTGCACTTTATATGACTAATACATAGTTGTAAACTTACATATTTTCCGAAAATGCTTCAATTAACGTGAAAGCGAAAGTAGGATATTTCTCGAAAATTCTTACACTTGGGTTTATATTCGTATTTTTGATGTAACTTCCTTATACTTTAATCAATTTTAAAACTCTAAGTACCAAAATAATCGTCTTAAAATTCTCTACATCTCACTCGCTTAAGGTGTGGACTTTTTTCTAATGAGCTTTGGGATATTAGCCGTAAAAGATTGACAACACGGCAGAATCGCTGAAATTCTACATGTTTAAATTCTTATTTTTGATGTAACTTCCTTATACTTTGTTCAATTTCAAAACTTAAGGTACCACAATAATCGTCTAATAATTCTCTACATTTCACACGCTTTATGTTTAGGAATATTACTAATACTTTTTGAGATACAAGCTCTTAAACCACCTGAAAAATGAAAAATTCACCAAAGCTACATACACAAATTTCGTTTTTTTCCCATTACTCCATCAATCTTTGGCCAATCATTAAAATTTAGGCATCAAAAGAACTGCCAAACATTGCTCTACAAATAATATTCATCATCATATTTTGAAAAATCAAAGGTTTTCGAGGTATAAACTGTTAAACACAATGGGGGTTACCAAATTTTCATTTTTCCGCCATAACTCAACCAATTCAACCCCGATCATCAAAAACTAAATATCATCTGAAAGGTCTTTCTAAGCACTACAAATTATACGCATAGTGTCTCGATAGAATATTTACCGTTTTTGAGATATTTAAGGCCGAAGAAAAAGCCGATAATTGATATATGACCTTGCCGGAAACGAAAGTGACATGGCTCCATAGAATCTAATACTGCATCTTCAGACAAAATTTCAAGCAAATCATACAAAAAATAAAGCCTACAGGGATTAAAACCCGTTAAGTTTTAATACGAAAGTTTTATTTGCATTATGACGTCATGTGACGTCATATGGCGTTCATCTTTTTAGATTTTATAGAAGATCTGGAGACTAATATTCAGACCAAATATCAGCTTTCTAGCTCTTCTGGAAGCGATTTTATACGCATTTGAAATTTGACGTCATTAGTTCGAATCTGCGATTCGCCATAAGACCTTTGCCTTTTCGAATTTGGAAACAAGGACACCGAAAGGCACATCTACAGCCTCACATACACATTCTGTGAAATTTTGGTGAAAATCGGTCCAGAAATAATGGCTGTAGACCGCGTACAACTTTTTCACCTGACGTCGAATCTGAAATTATTTGACGTCATATTAATATGAAATTCATTGCATCCAAAAGCTCATGGTTTGAAATATATGCCATAAAATTTTCATTGTTCTGAGTCAATGGCAACATCTCAAAATTAACACAAATATAAGAGGAAGAAAAAAAGAATAATAAGAACTAGAACCGCAAGCGGTATCTCGGTTTTCGCTTTTAACCTAATCAACTTGAACATTTTATTTCAACTCAGCCACAATTTTCAATATGAAACAGAACGAAAAGGTTTTTGAAGACCTACTCTCATTTGCACAGTTTTTTTTTTTTTTTTGCAATGTTAGAACATTCAAACTCTTCTAGCGCAAATATTTTCCCATACCCTGTCCCTTGAAATCCATCACATTCTGTGGTGCTGTCAACAAGGAACAAAATGCTGAAAACCGAATTTCAATCAGACTTTAACGTTTTGAGTTATAAGCAAAAGAGTGATTTTAAGCAAAACGCCCTCTAGCGGCAAAATTAGAAACAAAATTGCAAAAACAGCAAATAGTTCAAACAAGTATATAAGTCACACTAGTCGAACATTCTTTTTCTTATATATCACAACTTGAAGCATAAAAACTGATTAACAATTATTCCAAAAAAGGATCAAACTTTGGACTGCCGTATAATGACCAAATCAAGTCCGATCTTCAAAAACTAAACATCACTGGAAAGAGCTCTTTAAGAACTAAAACTTTTATTCATATACTCTCAATGAAATAATTTTAGTTTTTGAGCTATTTGTGGCCGAATAAAAACACAATAATCGTAATATGACCTTGACCTTTTCAATTCTTTTTTATTTTTTGAATTGTGAGGCCCTTTCAAACATAACAATACATATCGTGTGAAAATTTCATGAAGAATGAACAGAAAATAAAGTCAGGAGGGACAAAAACATGTTTTTGAAATTTTAATTTTTCCTAAAATTTAGTGAAGTTTGACCGTTTCTAGAGGACAAACCACGCATTTCCATAATTCGCCACCCCATATATTTTGTGCGTATATGTCTTGCAAATCGTATGCAACAAACAGAATTCTTCTATCTGATCTCTAACAAAAGTGGGTAGGTTTTTCGTAGACCTACCCTCATTATTTCACTTTTTTCCAAGGTTCGAACATTCAACCTCTCCTAGAACAGTTTTTTTCCGTACTCGATGATAAGATATCCATCATATTTGATTGGGCTGTCAACAAGGAACATTATGTAAAAAAACCGCATCTAAATCAGGCTTCAAATTTTTTAGTTATTAGCAAAACAGTGATTACATGCATTGCGCCCCCTAGTGGCTAAATCAGAAATAAATGTGAAAAGTTTGACCATTTAGGCACATGTTCAGATAAAGATGACTCCATGCCCAAAATTTCATAGCTGTAGCTTTTCTCATCTGGCCGCTAGGCTGGACACAAAAATGGGTGGAATTGGAAAAATAATAAAAACTAGAACCGCAAAGCGGCATCTTGGTTTTCGCTTTTAACTTGACTAGTAAGAGTACTGGTTTCAACTGCAGACATAATTGATTGATATTAACTTTATTCGAATATTTTGTTAATTGATCAAATGAAGTCCGATCTTCAAAAACTAAACATCATTAGAACGATCTCTTCAAAACTTTGAAGCTTTTTGTGCCGATAAAAATAATCGGTATTATGACCTTGACCTTTGCATATTTTCATCGTTATTTACTATGAGTTTATTTGTATTATTTAAATGCATAAACAGTGAAAAAATGATGAAGATTGAACAAAAATAAAGTCAGGAGCTGCAAAAAAGAAGCAACATATGGATTTACAATTGTTTGATAAAAGGATCAAACTTTCGACTGTAGTAATTTTATCAAATGAAGTCCGATCTTCAAAAACTAAACAGCAATGGAAAGATCTCTTCACAATCTCAAACATTTGTTCATATACCTTCTTTAAAATATTTTTAGGTTTTCGTGGACTGCAACGCAGCCGCGAAAACCTACTGTTCTTCTTGTGTTTCTTTTTCCCTTTTTTTTTTTCCATTATTATTATTCTTTGCACTTTTTTTGTGGCCGCTGTTGCGACATGATTAGAAGTGCTACAAATATGAAAATTTCCATGCATACTCACATGTATCTGAAGTTGTGCACCACTAAGTTTGTTTTTCATTTTAGTACTAAGTTTTGCCGCTAGGTGGCGTTTAGCATCAAAACATATAATTGCCGATAACTCTGTCATTTGACATTTTATTTGTATGCAGTTTTTTGCATTCTGTTCTCTGTCAACTGCCCGTTAAAATATGATGAGTGGCAATATCCATATCTTTGAAACTTTTGAGCTAGAAGAGGTTGAATGTTTGAATCTTTGAAAAAATCTGGCAAATTAGGGTGTGTCCACGAAAAACATGCCCATTTTTGTTAGAGATTAGATACGCTCATTCTGTTTTTTGAAATTGATTCCGAAGATCTTTGCGCACAAAATATATGGGGTGGCGATTTCAGAAAATGCATAAAATGGCTTTCAATAAGCGGTCAAAGTGCACTAAAATATGGAGGAAACAAATTTTCGAGAATAGGCATTTTTTTAGTTTTTGGAGGATTCTGTCATTATTTTTGAAGCAATCTTTATGAAATTTTCACAGATTGTATTGTTTGTTGTTTCCAGGGACTTCACAGTTTCAAATTTTCAAAAAATGCAAAGGTCAAGGTCATATTGTGATTATTGGTTTTTTCTTTGACCTTAAATATCTCAAAATCTAAAAATATTTATCGAAAGAATATGGGTAAAATCAAAAGCCTCTAAAAAGTACTTTTTGAAGAATTTTAGTTTTTTCAGATCGGGATTGATTTGGTTGTTTGGTGGCAGTATGAAGTTTGGTCAAACTTTGAATTGATTTTAAAGCCTTTAAAGTTTAAATGTGTGATATATTTTGTCATCATTGGAAAAAAGAATGTCTTACCTCGTCAACAAAAAAAGAATTTTGAAAATCTGTCAAGAATTGATGAATTTATAGAGAATTTCAATACATGACCCAGAATAAAAACAGAGAAAATTTGACAGAAGTTACCTATGTTCTATAATTAGATGCAGCTCTGCTAGCTGGCTTGCAACAGGTCAACAATGTACAGTGTATGTGTAACTATGAGAGCAATGTGTCAACACTGGTCTGAATGACCTGTGTAAAAGCGCTCAAAGAATCATGGGTAAGAGAGAGAGAGGGAGAGAGAGGGGATGAATTGTGTCTTTATTCTACATGTATTATTATTCCTCCCACACACTCACTATTGAATTGGATAGCAAAACAACTAAGTACATGTACAAACATCCACCTTTTAAACAAGTTTTAGCTTACCAAAAGTTCCTTCTAGTGCATTACTGAACTTTGAGGCATAGAGTGAAAGCTGATATATGTTTAACCAAATGGCTTGTTACGTTACCAAAATTTTTGATAACAAATAAATTGTAAATCATTTATACTACTGAAAACTATTGTTCTTATAATAATAAGCAGGATTCCCAACTGTCTCACCTGATTTTTAACTGTTTAGTATAAAAAGTGGGACACTTTGGAAGACATTTTTGAGCGCACAGTGATGATCAACATTAATCAAATCGTTCAATGTGCCACACTTAGATCATATTGGCTCATTGCCAATATATGGATGCTTAAAGGCATCTCAAAACCCTTATATAAGTGACCCCCACCCCCCATTTATTCAATTCAATTCAATAGTTTATTTCCAAGATTTACATAGTAAATAACATTGGACAAAGCATATAGTAACAAAATATATTGGTTATGGCGGTTGTTTTCAATTAATTATGGTATTGAGTATAATAATATATATCATCAAGCAAAAATTCACCCACCCGCCGTTGTGTGGGCATCTGTTTTTGATTAGGCAGGCTGCCACAGTCTGTCACAGGTATTGTTCAAGAGTGCATATGTTGCTACATGGGGTTGTATATAGTACTTCACAGTTTGTAATTAAAGTTGTGAACATACCAAATACCAGAAATGATCCGAAGAGTTCTCTATTATTCTTTTTTTTTTTATTCGAGCAAATATAAATCTTCCTTTTCTTTCTTTCTTTCTTTCTCTGTTGATTTATTTTGTCTACTTTATTTTGTTCTTTCTTTCTTTCATTCTTTCATTTATTTTGTTCTTTCTTTCTTATTTTATTTAAGTTGTAAAATTATCATAAAAAGGGACATTAATTTTTTAAATAAGTTATGTATCACTCATTACTTTCATTCTCTCATTTCTTCCCTCAACACATGTTTATATGTCGGAAATCAACACAAATTTTATTACTTGTTTATTCAATAAGAGAAATTCTGTTGAATAAAATGTAACAAAATGTCTCTAGCAAAAGCAAATAAAAAACAAAAAGATCTTGCATTGTCAGAATTATGTCCTTCAGGCTCATTTTAATTACTACAAAAATGCGTATCTCTATATTTTCAATATCAAAACTTTAATTCTGAAATAAATGCCGTATGATCCTATAATCATGCAGTTTCAAAATTGACTCCAAGTAATAAATGTAATAAAGAATAATTATGTAAGGGATCATAAACTAAACAACCCACATATTATCACTATCATTCATTATATGTTTGGGGCCTCCGTGGCCGAGAGGGTTAAGTCGCTGACTTTAACACTCACTCTGCCCTCACCGCGTGGGTTTGAATCCCGGCAGGGTCATTCGGATTTTCATGTGAGGAAGCCTTCCAGCTGGCTTGCGGTAGGTCGGTGGTTCTACTCGGATGTCTCCGTGCATTCGTGTCCTTCCTCCACCTGTAAATAGCTTGACGTCGCTATATGACTGAAATACTAAGCGACGGTAAACTCAAATAGTCAAGTCATTATATGTTTATTGCTTTGTGTAAAACTAGCCTACTATCTCACTTCCATTGTAGCAGATAATTTAGTTATGCATCAACCCATCAGAGGTTTTACCGTAACATATAGGTACTATATTGGCTAAAGACTCCCTGCAGTGATGACCAGCAATTAGCAGGTCTGATCACAGCAGATGGGGACCTGGCTCAGTGGGACATCACATTCCTTTCGAGATGCCTTTAAGTTTTGGTCACATATAAAGCATTTTGCATTTTGTTGTTTTTCTGGTATTTTAACTTGGCTGATCAGGTTTGAAACTGTTGATCATCACGAAAACCGTTGCATTTGCAGTATGCAAATCCAGTTAGATTTGAAGCTGTTTTGTGCCGATAAAAATAAAAATAATCGGTATTATGACCTTGACCTTTGCATATTTTCATCGTTATTTACTATGAGTTTGTTTGTATTATTTAAATGCATAAACAGTGAAAATATGATGAAGATTGAACAAAAATAAAGTCAGGAGCAGCAAAAAAGAGGAAACATATGGATATACAATTGTTTGATAAGAGGATCAAACTTTGGACTGTGGTCATTTGATCAAATGAAGTCCGATCTTCAAAAACTAAACATTTATGGAAAGATCTCCTCACAACCTCAAACTTTTGTTCATATACTTTCTATAAAATACTTTTAGATTTGGAGCTATTTTATGCCGATATAAATAATAATAATTGGTATATGACCTTGATCTTTGCATATAATGGTGATTTTTTTTCTATGATTTTATTTGATTGATGAAAATGCATTAACAGTGAAAAAATGATGAAGATTGAACAAAAAATAAAGTCAGGAGCTGCAAATAACCTTAAAAATCATGCTTTTAAAATGTTGATTTTTCGAAAATATTGGTTTTGTTTGACCGCGTACTGTGGACAAACCATGCATTTCTCAAAATCGCCACCCCATATTTTTTGTGCGTATATGCCTTGCAAATCATATGCAACAAACAAAATTCTTCTATCTCATCTCTGAATAAAATGGGCACGTTTTTGGTAGACCTACCCTTATTTCACAGTTTTTTTCGAGATTCGAACTTTCAACTTCCTTAGCACGAAAGTTTTATATACGCAAATTTTTGGAACCTATCATCTTTTATTGGGCTATTTACAAGGAACATTGTGCAAAAACCGCATTTGAATCGGACCATTTCACAGTTTTTTTCGAGATTCTAACTTTCAACTTTTAGCAAAGTACGTGATATTGCTTATTAAACATTTTCATATAAAACGCCCCTGGCGGGAAAATCAAAGCAAAAATGAAAATTATCTCGACGTTAGGATCATCTTCAAGTACGTGGTTATTACTGATAAAAGTTTCATAGATGTGGCTTTTCTCACCTCGGAGCTATGCCGTTCACAAAAAAGGGTTAGAAAAATAAAAAAAAACTAGAACCGCAAGCGGTATCTCGGTTTTCGCTTTTAACCTAATCAACTTGAACACTTTATTTCAGCTCAGCCACAATTTTCAATATGAAACAGAACGAAAAGGTTTTTTGAAGACCTACTCTCATTAGCACATTTTTTTTTTTTTTTTGATTTTTTTTTTTTTGCAATGTTAGAACATTCAAACTCTTCTAGCGCAAATATTTTCCCATACCCTATCCTTTGAAATCCATCACATTTTTGGTACTGTTAACAAGGAACAAAATGCTGAAAACCGCATTTCAATCAGACTTTAACGTTTTGAGTTATAAGCAAAAGAGTGATTTTAAGCAAAACGCCCTCTAGCGGCAAAATGAGAAACAAAATTGCAAAAACAGCAAATAGTTCAAACAAGTATATAAGTCGCACTAGTCGAACATTCTTTTTCTTATATATCACAATTTCAAGCATAAAAACTGATTAACAATTATTCCAAAAAAGGATCAAACTTTGGACTGCCGTAAAATGAACAGATCAAGTCCGATCTTCAAAAACTAAACATTATACGAAAGAACTATTTAGAACTAAAACTTTTGTTCAATACTCGCAATGAAATATTTTTTAGATTTTGAGCACTTTGGGGCCGAATAAAAACCACTTATCGTAATATGACCTTGACCTTTTCATGTTTTGTTAACCTTTTTAATTGTGAGGCCCTTTCAAACTTAACAAACCATAACGTGTAAAAATTTCATGACGAATAAACAAAACATAAAGCCAGGAGCGACAAAAAAAAACATGTTTTTGGAATTATAATTTTTCCTAAATTTAAGTGAAGTTTGACCGTTTGTAGTGGACAAACCACGCATTTCTTAAATTCGCCACCCCATATATTTTGTGTGTATACGTCTTTCAAATGGTATGCAGGAGACGGAATTCTTCAATCTGATTTCTAAAAAAAAAACAGATAGGTTTTTCGTAGACCTACCCTCATTTGCACAGGTTTTTTTTATTGTTGTTTTTAGCTCACCTGAGCACGTGTGCTCAGGATGAGCTTTTAGGATCGATGAATGTCCGTCGTCCGTCCGTCCGTCTGTCCGTCGTCCACAATTTGTTCGTTTGCACTCTAGCATCTTCATCTTATGAGCAATTATCTTCAAACTTTAAAACAATGTTTATGACCATAATCTCACAATCGGGTTCAATTATAACTGATATTGACTTGTAAATTTATGAGTTATGCCCATTTCACCATAAAAAAGCCAGATTTCACTTTAACACTCAAGCATCTTTATTTCTTAAGCAATCATCTTTCTCAGGTGAGCGACCAAGGGCCATCTTGACCCTCTTGTTTTCTTTTGCGAGGTTCGAACATTCAACCTTCCGTAGCTCAAAAGCTTTCAGCCACACGGACTCTCGATTCCTATCAAATGTTATTAGGCTATCAACAGGGAACAGAATGCAAAAAACCGCATTCGAACCGAACTTCAACTTTTTGAGTTATAAGCAAAAGAATGATTTCAAGAAAAGCGCCCCCTAGCGGCAAAATGAGAAAGAAAATAGATTAAAATTTAACCATTAGGTACCTAGCAAAGCAGTAAATAGTTCAATCAAGTATACTAGTCGCACAAATCAAACTTTTTATTCTTATGTATCAAAATTTGAAACATAAAACCTGATTTACAATTATTCGAAAAAAAAGGATCAAACTTTGGACTGCCGTAAAATGACCAAATCAAGTCCGATCTTCAAAATCTAAACATCATTAGAAAGAACTTTTCTAAAACTAAATCTTTTGTTCATATATTGTTTATGAATTGTTTTTTGATTTTGAGCTATTTCAAGCCGAATTGATATACAATTATCCTAATATGACCTTGACCTTTACAATACATTTTTACTTTTTATATTATATGACACTTAAGAACATAGTTTACATTAAATGTGAAAATTTCATAGAAATTGAACTAAAAATAAAGTCAGGAGCTGCAAAAAATCTTAACAGTCATGCTTTGAAAATGTTGATTTTTCGAAAATATTGGTTAAGTTTGACCGCGTACTGTGGACAAACCATGCATTTCCCGAATTCGCCACCCCATATATTTTGTGCGTATATGTCTTGCGAATCATATGCAACAAACAAAATTCTTTTATCTCAATTCCAATAAAAATGGGCATTTTTTTCGTAGACCTACCCTCATTTTCACTGTTTTTTGCGAGGTTCGAACATTCAACCTTCCGTAGTCAAAAAGTTTTATATACGCAGATTTTTGACACCTATCATATTTGATTAGGATTTTGAGAAGGAACACAATGCAAAAAACCACATCTGAATCGGACCTCAAATAACAGAGTTATTAGCATTTGTTGATTTTTTTCAAAGCGCCCCCTAGCAGCAAAAATAAGACAAAAATGAAAATTTTCTCAACGTTAGGATCAAGTTCAGATAAATATAAGGAACTGGTAAAAATTTCATAATTGTGGCTTTTTTCTATCATGGTGATATGCCGTTCACAAAAAAGGGTTAGAAAAATAATAATAACTAGAATCGCAATCGCGATATCATCGGTTTTCGCAAAAGCAAGTCCATTCAGTTCACGAGTCGCATGATTCGAAAAACATTTCTTCGTTCAATTGCTTGTTGATACTGTTAACAGCCATCTTTCAAACATTTCTGTCGCAATGTTTAAGCAGACCTTTACCCATAAGAATATTGTTGAATATTACCTGTCAGTTATGTAGTCGCGATATCATCAGTTTTCACGAAAGCAATTCCATTCAAATCACCAGTCGCATGTTTCGAAAAACATATTTCTTCGTTCAATGGCTTTTTGAATACTGTTGAAGACAGTGATCTTTCAAACATTTTTGTCGCAATGTTTAAGCAAACTTTTTACCAAGAAGAATACTTTTAAGTATTACCTGTCTGTAATGTAGTCGCAAACTTGAAAACATTTTTTACAGACTTCGAATACTGGAACATTATATGTGTGTGTTGCTTTATGATGGTGACATTAGACAATTGTACTCGATAAACAACAATTGCAAACGACACACAACAGTATAAAATGACACGCGACAATGCGATATGCCACTTAACATTATAACGAACTAATGTTGCATTGAATTACTATCATTTTCATGAAATATCGCATAAATTTTTTAGTGTTGTTTCAAATTGATGTCACCAAGGAACAGAATGCAAAAAATTGCATAAAAATCAGACTTTAATTATTTTAGTAATAAAGGGTGATTTCAAGCCAAGCGCCCCCTAGCAGCAAAATGAGAAACAAAATTGAGTAAAATTTTACTATTAGGTACCTAGAAATGCAGCAAATGGTTCAATGAAGCATACAAGTCGCACTAGTCAAACATTCTATTCCTTATATATCACAATTTGAAGCATACAAACTGATTTACAATTGTTCTAAATAGGATCAAATTTTGGACTGCCGTAATATGACCAAATCAAGTCCGATCTTCAAAAACTAAACATCACTGGAAAGGGCTATTCAAGAACTAAAACTTTTGTTTATATACTTTCAATAAAATATTTTTAGTTTTGGAGATATTTGGGGCCGAATAAAAACACAATAATCGTAATATGACCTTGACCTTTGAAATTTCATTTTAACTTTTTAATTGTGAGGCCCTTTCAAACATAACAATACATAACTTGTGAAAATATCATGAAGAATGAACTAAAAATAAAGTCAGGAGCGACAAAAAACATCTTTTCGAAATTTTAACTTTTCCTAAAATTTAGTGAAGTTTGACCGTTTCTAGAGGACAAACCATGCATTTATTAGATTCGCTACCCCATATATTTTGTGCGTATATGTCTTGCAAATCATTTGCAGCAAACAGAATTCTTCTATCTGATGTCTAACAAAAACGGATAGGTTTTTCGTACACATACCCTCATCTGCACAGTTTTTTGGAGGTTCGAACTTTCAACCTTCCGTTGCTAGCTCAAAAAGTTTCAGCCACTCATACCTAAAAACTTTCATATTTTATTAGGCTATCAACAAGAAACATAATGCAATAAATCGCATTTGGATCAGGCTTTAACTTTTTGAGTTATAAGTAGAAGAGTGCTTTCGAGCTAAGCGCCCCCTAGCGGCAAAATGAGAAACAAAATTGATTAAATTTTTACCATTAGGTACATAGCAATGCAGCAAATAGTTCAATCAAGTATACAAGTCGCACTAGTCGAACATTCTATTTCTTATATGTCACAATTTGAAGCATAAAAACTGATTTACAATTATTCCAAAAAAGGATCAAACTTTGGACTGCCGTAATATGACCAAATCAAGTCCGATCTTCAAAAACTAAACGTCACTGGAAAGGGCTATTCAAGAACTAAAACTTTTGTTCATATACTCTCAAAGAAATATTTTTAGTTTTGGAGCTATTTGGGGCCGAATAAAAACACAATAATCGTAATATGACCTTGACCTTTTCATTTATTTTTAACTTTTTTATTGTGATCCCCTTTCAGACATAACAATACATAATTTGTGAAAATATCATGAAGAATTAACAAAAAATACAGTCAGAAGCGATAAAAAACATGTTTTTGAAACTTTAACTTTTCCTAAAATTTAGTGAAGTTTGACCGCTTCCAGAGGACAAACCATACATTTCTTAAATTCGCCACCCCATATATTTTGTGCGTATATGTCTTGCAAATCATTTGCAGCAAACAGAATTCTTCTATCTGATCTCTAACAAAAATGGATAGGTTTTTCGTAGACCTCCCTCATTATGCACAGTTTTTTGGGAGGTTCGAACTTTCAACCTTCTGTAGGTCAAATACTTTCAGCGACACGTACCGTCGAAAACCTATCATATTTTATGTGGCTATCAACAAGGAACAGAATGCAAAAAACCGCATTTGAATCGGACCTCAAATAAGTGAGTTATTAGCCATTAATACATTTCATGCAAAACGCCCCCTGGCGGGAAAAGTAAGACATAAATGAAAATTTTCTCAACGTTAGGATCAAGTTCAAATACGTGGTAATAACTGATTAAAATTTCATACATGTGACTTTTTTCTATCATGGTGATATGCCGTTCACAAAAAAAGGTTAGAAAAATAATAAAAAAAAAAAAAAAAAAAATAAAACAGAAGAAGAACAATAGGTTTCCGCACTGCGAGGTGCGAAAACCTAACTAGAATCGCAATCGCGATATCATCGGTTTTCGCAACAGCAATTCCATTCAGTTCACGAGTCGCATGATTCGAAAAATATTTCTTTGTTCAATGGCTTGTTTATAATGTTAACAGTGATCTTTCAAACACTTTTGTCGCAATGTTTAAGAAGACTTTTTACCCAAAAGAAGATTTTTGAGTATTACCTGTCAGTTATGTAGTCGCGATATCATCGGTTTTCATGTAAGCAATTCCATTCAGTTCACGAGTCGCATGATTCGAAAAACATTTCTTCGTTCAATTGCTATTTGGTACTGTAAACAGTGATCTTTCAAACATTTTTGTCGCAATGTATAATCAGACGTTTTACCAAGAAGAATACTTTTGAGTATTACCTGTCTGTTATGTAGTCGTAACCTTGAAAACTTTTTTTACGGACTTCGGGTACTGCAATGTTATATGTGTATTTTGCTTTATGATGGAGACAAATGACAATTGTATTCGATAAACAACAATTGCAAACGACCAACAACAGTATCAAATGACACACGACAATGCAATATGCCATTCAACACTATTACGAACAACTGTTGCATTGAATTACATCATTTTCATGAAATATCGCATCATCTTTTTTTAATCATTTCAAGTTGATGTCACCGAAGAACAGAATGCAAAAAAATCGCATAAAAATGAGAACCAAAACTGATTAAAATTTTACTATTAGGTACCTAGCAATGCAGCAAATGGTTCAATCAAGTATACAAGTCGCACTAGTCAATCATTCTATTCCTTATACATGTTATACCACAATTTGAAGCATTAAAAACTGATTTACAATTGTTCTAAAGAGGATCACAACTTAGGCTGCCGTAAAATGACCAAATCAAGTCCGAGCTTCAAAAACTTAACATCACTGGAAAGGGCTCTTTAAGAAATAAAACTTTGTTAATATACTTTCAATGAAATATTTTTTGTTTTGGAACTATTTGGAGCAAAATAAAAACACAATAATCGTAATATGCCCTTGAACTTTGCAATTTCTTTTTAAGTTTTTAATTGTGAGGTCCTTTCAGACATAACAAGACATAACTTGTGAAAAAATCATGAAGAATGAACAAAAAATAAAGTCAGGAGCGACAAAAACATGTTTTAGAAAAATTTTGATTTTTCCTAACATTTAGTGAAGTTTGACCATTTCTAGAGGACAAACAATGCATTTCTTAAATTCGCCCCCCCATATATTTTGTGCGTTTATGTCTTTGCAAATCATTTGCAGCAAACAGAATTCTTCTATCTGATCTCTAAGAAAAATGGATAGGTTTTTCGTAGACCTACCCTCATCTGCACAGTTTTTTGCGAGGTTCGAACTTTCAACCTTCCGTTAATAGCTCAAACAGTTTCAGCCATTTATAACTAGAAGCTATCATTTTTAATTAGGGTTTCAACAAGGAATATAATGCAAACAAACCAACATTTGAACCAGATTTCAACTTTTTTGAGTTATAAGTAGAAGAGTGTTTTCAAGCTAAGCGCCCCCTAGCGGCAAAAAAGAGAAAAAATGATTACAATTTTACCATTAGGTACCTAGCAATGCAGCAAATAGTTCAATCAAGTATACAAGTCGCACTAGTCGAACATTCTATTTCGTATATAACAATTTGAAAGCATTAAAAACTGATTTACAATTATTCCAAAAAAGGATCAAACTTTGGACTGCCGTAAAATGACCAAATCAAGTCTGATCTTCAAAAACTAAACATCACTGGAAAGAGCTCTTGAAGAACTAAAACTTTTGTTAATATACTCTCTAAGAAATATTTTTTGTTTTGCAGCTATTTTGGAGCCGAATAAAAAACACAATAATCGTAATATGACCTTGACCTTTGCAATTTCATTTTAACTTTTAATTGTGATCCCCTTTCCGACATATCAATACATAACTTGTGAAAATATCATGAAGAATTAACAAAAAATAAAGTCAGAAGCGATAAAAAACATGTTTTTGAAACTTTAACTTTTCTTAAAATTTAGTGAAGTTTGACCGTTTCCAGAGGACAAACCATACATTTCTTAAATTCGCCACCCCATATATTTTGTAGCGTATATGTATTGCAAATCATTTGCAGCAAACAGAATTCTTCTATCTGATCTCTAACAAAAAATGGATAGGTTTTTCGTACACCTACCCTCATTGCACAGTTTTTTTGCGAGGTTCGAACTTTCAACCTTCTGTAGCTCAAATACTTTCAGCGACACGTACCCTCGAAAACCTATCATATTTTATTTGGCTATCAACAAGAAACAGAATGCCAAAAAAACCGCATTTGAATCGTGACC
Source organism: Solen grandis (assembly GCA_021229015.1). Lineage (NCBI taxonomy): Eukaryota > Metazoa > Mollusca > Bivalvia > Adapedonta > Solenidae > Solen > Solen grandis. The sequence goes on from CM037783.1 coordinate 1,923,823, forward strand.
TCAAATAAGTGAGTTATTAGCCATTAATAAATTTCGTGCAAAACGCCCCCTAGCGGGAAAGGTAAGACATAATGAAAATTTTTCTAACGTTAGGATCATTTTAAATACGTGGTAATAACTGATTAAAATTTCATACATGTGACTTTTTTCTATCATGGTGATATGCCGTTCACAAAAAAGGTTAGAAAAATATAATAAAAAAAAAAAATAAAACAGAAGAAGAACAATAGTTTTCGCACTGCGAGGTGCGAAAACCTAACTAGAAACGCTATCGCGATATCATCGGTTTTCGCAAAAGCAATTTCTCGTTTCACTAGTCGCATTATTCGAAAAACATATTTCTTCGTTCAATGGCTTGTTGAATACTGTTAACAGCGATTTTCAAACATTTTTGTCGCAATGTTTAAGCAGACTTTTTAACCAAAAGAAGATTTTGAGTATTACCTGTTAGTTATGTAGTCGTGATATCAATGGATTTCATTAAAGCAATTTCATTCAGTTCATGAGTCGCATGATTCAAAAAACATTTCTCTGCTCAATGGCTTGTTGATACTTTAACAGCGATCTTTCAAACATTTTTTGTCGCAATGTTTAGCAGACTTTTTACCCAAAAGAATATTGTTGAGTATTACTTGTCAGTTAATGTAGTCGCAATATCATCAGTTTTCACGAATCAATTCCTTTCAGTTCACGAGTCGCATAATTCGAAAAACATATTTCTTCATTCAATGGCTTGTTGAATACCATTAACAGCGATCTTTCAAACATTTTTGTCACAATGTTTTAGCAGACTTTTTACCCAAAAGAATATTTTTGAGTATTACCTGTCAGTTATGTAGTCGCGATTCAATGTTTTCACGAAAGCAATTCCATTCAGTTCACGAGTCGTTGCATGATTCGGAAAACATATTTCTTCGTTCAATGGCTTGTTGAATACTGTTAACAGTGATCTTTCAAACATTTTTGTCGCAATGTTTAAGCAGACTTTTTACCCAAAGAATATTGTGAGTATTACCTGTCAGTTTGTAGTCGCGATATCTCAGTTTTCACGAATATCAATTCCTTTCAGTTCACGAGTCGCATGTTTCAAAAAACATATTTCTTCGTTCAATGGCTTTTTGAATACTGTTAACAGTGATCTTTCAACATTTTTGTTGCAATGTTTTAAGCAGACTTTTTTACCAAGAAGAACACTTTTAAGTATTACCGTGTGGTTTATGTAGTCGCAACTTGAAAACCTTTTTTACGGACTTCGGGTACTGCAACGTTATATGTGTGTGTTGCTTTATGATGGCGACATACGACAATTGTACTCGATAAACAACAATTGCAAACGACAAACAACAGTTTAAAATAACACGCGACAATGTATTATGCAACTCAACACTATTTACAGACTAATGTTTACATTGAGATTACTATCATTTTCATGAAATATCGCTTGATTTTTAGTGTTGTTTCAAATTGATGTCACCAAGAAACTAGAATGCAAAAAAATTGCATAAAATCAGACTTCAATTATTTTAGTTATAAAGAGTGATTTAAAGCCAAGCGCCCCCCTAGCGGCAAAACGAGAAACAAACTTGAGTAAATATTTTCTATTAGGTACCGAGCAATGCAGCAAATGGTTCAATCAATGTATACAAGTCGCACTAGTCAAACATTCTATTCCTTATATATCAAAAATTTGAAGTATAAAACCTGATTTACAATTGTTCTAAAGAGATCAAAATTTGGGCTGCCGTAAAAATGACGAAATCAGTTCATTCTTTAAAAACTAAACATCACTGGAAAGAGCTCTCTAAGAACTAAAACTTTTGTTCAACACTTTCAATAAAATATTTTTTGTTTTTGAGCTATTTTGACCCGAATAAAAACACAGTAATCGTAATATGACCTTTGCAATTTCATTTTAACTTGTTAATTGTGGGGTCATTTCAAACATAACAATACATAACTTGTGAAAATATCATGAAGAATGAACAAAATTTTTTTTAAAGTCAGGAGCGACAAAAACCAAAGTTTTTTGAAATTTGTTTATTCTAAAATTTAGTGAGTGTTTAAACCTTTTCCCTAGGGACAAACCATGCATTTATTAAGTTAGCCACCCCATATATTTTGTTTGTTTTTATGTCTTGTAAATAATTTGCAGCAAACAGAATTCTTCTTTCTGATTTTAAAACAAAAATGGATAGGTTTTTCGTAGACCTACCCTTCATCTGGCCAGATTTTTTTGCGAGGTTCAAAACTTTCAACCTTTCCCTTTAAAGTAGTCAAAATGTTTTAGCCACTCATCCCGGGGAAACTATCATATTTATTAGAGTATCAACAAGAACACAATGCAAAAAACCGCATATGGATCGACTTCAACTTTTAGAGTTATAAGCAGAAGAGTGTTTTTAGCTAAGGCCCTAGCGGCAAAATGAGAAACAAAATTGATTAAAATTTTACCTTTAGGTACCTAGCAATGCAGCAAATAGTTCAACCCAAGAAGGGCAAGTCGACTGTCGAACATTTCTTTTTCTTATATATCACAATTTGAAGCATAAAAAACTGATTTACAATTATTCCAAAAAAGGATCAAACTTGTGGACTGCCGTTAAAATGACCAAATCATTTTCCGATCTTCAAAAACTAAACATCACTGGGAGAGTCTTGAAGAATAAAAACGTTTGTTCATATACTCTCAAAGAAAATATTTTTAGTTTTGGAGCTATTTGGGGCCGAATAAAAAACAAAATAATCGTTTATGACCTTGACCTTTTCATTTATTTTTAATTTTTTTTAATTGTGATCCCCTTTCAGACTTTAAAAATTTCATAACTTGTGAAAAAATCATGAAGAATTAACAAAAAATAAAATCAGAAGCGATAAAAAACATGTTTTTGAACCTTTAACTTTTTTAAAATTTAGTGAAGTTTGACCGTTTCCAGGGGACAAACCATACATTTTTTAAAATTTTCCCGCCACCCCATATATTTTTGTGCGTATTTGTATTGCAAATAAATTTGCGCAACAGAATTCATCTATTGATCTCTAACAAAAATGGGATAGGTTTTTCGTAGACCTACCCTCATTTGCACAGTTTTTTCGAGGTTCGAACTTTCAACTTCGTAGCTCAAATACTTTCAGCGACACGTACCCTCGAAACCTATCAATTTTATTTGGCTATCAACAAGGAACAGAATCCCAAAAAAACCCCGGCATTTGAATCGGACCTCAAAAGTGGTTATTAGCCTTTTAATAAATTTCATGCAAAACCCCCCCTTTGCGGGAAAAAAGTAAAGACAAAAATTAAATTTTTTCTCTACGTATGATTAAGTTATATAATTAGAAAAAACTGGAGAAATTTAAAAATTGTGCCTTTTTTTCTTTTTCATTTGGGGTTTTTGCCGTTCACAAAAACCGGCGGGAAAAATAAAAAAAAAAAAAAATAAAAAAGAAGAAGAACAATAGGTTTTCGCCCAGAGCGATGCGAAAACCCCAATAAAAAAAACAGTACAAACCCAAAATGACTTTCTGCCGAAAAAGGGGAGAAAGTCCTAATAATAAACAGAAAAAAACCCAATAGGACTTTCTGCTTTAGCTGAAAGTCCTAATAAAAAAAAAAGTACAAAACCCGTAGGCAGATAGTCTAATAAAAAAAACAGTTTCAAAACCCCAAATTTACTTTCTGCCTGTAGGCAGAAAGTCCTAATAAGAAAAAAAAATAACAAACCCAAAAGGTCTTTTGCTTGGGCAGAAAAGCCCTAAAAACGTACAAACCCAATAGGACTTTCTGCCAGTAGGAGAAAGTCCTAAAAAAAGAAACATAACAACCCTATACGTTTTCCCCAGGTTTGCGGAAAGCCGTAATAAACATAACAAACCCTATTCTTTTCCGCAGGTTGCGGAAAGCCGAAAAAATCGGCCTGGAATTGTTTATTTATCGTTTTATGTTTGGGATCTACTATCTTTGGGAAAGCAAACTAGGTATAGTAAATATGCATATTTGGGGCGCGTTTTGTACTACTGATATCATGATGTAAAGCCATTTAGGCATATTTCGCAAAACCCAAAACCAAAATTTTTAAAAAAAGCTGACAGAGGGCCAAAAATGTCAGTGTGAACCTAATCTTATGCATTTTTCAATTGCTTTTTATCACTCTCTCTAATAAAAAATAATCTTAGTTATTTGCAGTTCTGTTTGTCAAGGATTCAGAGTGGCTCGACTTTGATGATTGCAGGTCGACCCGGCCCCCGATTGTCATTTAACTGTAGTGTGCCACCTAAACCTTAGAAATAAACCGAATGCCGATATCTGATTGACACTTTGGCCTTTATAGTTTATATCATGAGTAAGATACGGGTTTATCAAATGATTTCCATTAAGGTAGTATTGGCGCTATAGCTGATTGTACTTAAAACGGTTTGATGATTCACAAGAAGATATTTATCATTCGTTTGCACCTACGTGTTCAATAAGGTAATTCATATGAGTACACGGGCCCTTCCAACAACAAAACACTATAGTAGTATAGTGAATGGCAAGTGAATTATTTTGAGAGCACATTAGTTCCTTTCCATTCCCTCTTCATTGTGGGTTAAGACTTAAGGTTCCCTTACCCACCGGAGTCTTCTACAACCCCTTTAAATTGTAGCATGCATTCTAATGATGGCAGGGGAGAAATGGAAACAACACTTTTAAACTAAAATGTGGCGAAATATTTTTTATTTTTATGATTTTTTTTTATGACTGAAAACAATTCGCTTTATACGTTATGTGATACAGATTGCTGACGATTTTAGATATTAAGGTTGTTTGACTTGTATGGGTAGCAAGTAGTTAGTTTTATACTTTAATGTTTAACAAGGAAAATATACAAGGAAAATAAATATATGTTAAAGGCATGTGTTGATAGTTACGCCCGTGTGACTCTGTTAAGTAGACAATAGACTGATATACAGATAAAAACCCTTTTTCGTCATGGATTTTTTATCACATGTATACATTTTCAAGATGATTCATTGATATCAAAAAAGTATAGATATAAATTTATATTCAGTAGTTCATAATCTTTTCTGATATCAATAGAATATTGGGAGAATAATAAAACCGAGTATTGGAAATTGTGACAGTATACCAAACCTTAATGTCTAATAAAGCTATGTTTACTAAAATATA
>CM037783.1:1929086-1979086 GCA_021229015.1 Solen grandis
ATAACTCTATGTAAAACAAGTGACCCCTGGTGCCGGGGCATTTATCACCGTAGGGCTATGATTTGTACAATCTTGGTAATGAACCATAAGATGATGCTACATACCAAATATCTAATCTCTAGGCCTTATGGATTCATAGAAGAAGATTTTTAAACATTTTCCTATATAACTCTATGTAAAACAAGTGACCCCTGGTGCGGGGGCATTTATCACCGTTTGGCTATGATTTGAACAATCTTGGTAATGAACCATAAGATGATGCTACATACCAAATATCTAAGCTCTAGGCCTAATGGATTCATAGAAGAAGATTTTTAAAGTTTTTCCTATATAACTCTATGTAAAACAAGTGACCCATGGTGCGGGGTCATTTATCACCATAGGGTCATGATTTGTACAATCTTGGTAATGAACCATAAGATGATGCTTCATACCAAATATCTAATCTCTAGGCCTTATGGATTCATAGAAGAAGATTTTTAAACATTTTCCTATATAACTCTATGTAAAACAAGTGACCCCTGGTGCGGGGGCATTTATCACCGTAGGGCTATGATTTGAACAATCTTGGTAATGAACCATTAGATGATGCTACATACCAAATATCTAAGCTCTAGGCCTAATGGATTCATAGAAGAAGATTTTTAAAGATTTTCCTATATAACTCTATGTAAAACAAGTGACCCCTGGTGCGGGTCATTTATCACCGTAGGGCTATGATTTGTACAATCTTGGTAATGGCCCATAAGATGATGCTACATACCAAATATCTAAGCTCTAGGCCTTGCAGTTTTGCAGAAGAAGATTTTCAAAGTTTGCATTTTTAAAATCTATTTTTAGCTCCTGTGACCTACTTTTTTAACCAATCTGAATAATTTGTACAACTTTGATAGAGGGCATCATAAGGATGATTCCTGTGAAGTTTGGTCAAAATCCCTTCAGCGGTTCATGAGGAGATGTTGTTTAAAGCAAATTGTTGACGACGGACGCACGCACGCACGGACGACGGACGACGGACGACGGACAAAAGGCGATCACAATAGCTCACCATGAGCACGTTGTGCTCAGGTGAGCTAAAAATGGTCATTTCACATTTAAAATTTACCTATAGAAGCATAACTAAAATCAAACTTGACCTGCATTTTGACATGAGTCTTACTGAAGTACTGTTTTAGTGATGTAATACTATACTACTACAGTAGTACAATGATACTGCTACTGTTTAATTGACAAAATAGTGGCTCTTACACTGATCGGTAGGACAATGGTATCACAACAAGAACACCTGTTCTGCATCAACATTGCTACGTGATTTTTCATGTACATTCTTGATGGAGCCCCACTGATTTCTCACTGAACATTATTGTGTGCTCTGGTTTAGTTCAGACGTGGTACATCTGCAGGATTTTCTCTTGATTTTCTCAAATAGGGGTCATGTGACCCCTTGATATACAGATAATGAGATTTTGAAATATTTAGGGGTCATTTAGACAGGCAACTTTGTGTGCCAAAGACAACCCTACATCTATAGTGTGTGACAGGCCCTTTAATTCAAAATATCAAATTGACAGAAAGCGATGCATATGACAAATAAAGAGTCACCAGAACTGTTAGATAAGAGAGAGATGGGACAGCTACCTTTTTCTGCAGTCAGTTTGGTCATGTCCAGGGTCTTGCTGAGGACTTTGATAGCCAGCTGTAAGGCCTGCTGGAGATCCGTCTCACCCTCCTTGTACTCTTGTTTTAACATGGACACTGCATTCTGAAATATAAACCAGCATTTTCTATTCTTTATTTCTGTTTGCTTCTCCACAACTGAATAGAAACTTACGACTTATCTGGATCCCAAATATAATGCTATGTTAATCATTGTTAGTTTGTTTGGTTTAATGTCCCACCAAGAGTATTTAGTTATTTGGAGACTGTCTTCTCGAGACAGATAAAGTGATGCCACACTGCAGTATCATGCCATAGACATGTGGCATGGCCAACCAGTCCTGGAACTACCTAGCATATATCCTGAGCACCAAACAGGGAGTGTTACCAAATATTACACCGGATTGGGAATTTAGAAAAAACAGAAAAACATCATAGAGTATGTGAAACATATTCTTCAAAGAGGATTTCTTCTCATAAATACAATTAAATAACAAACAAAACACTTATCCCCACCGATTGGGAAAAATATTACCAATTTTCAATCAGGAATAAGTTCAATATTTGGACCCAAAAAATGGGCAGAATAAAACCCCGGCATATTATCATCTTTAACAGGGGCCATTCACATGTCACATTGTTTCACATTCAGATTTATTTTAATTCATGCAGTTTTCCTCAAAACTGCTCAAGACTGCAATCTGGCCTCGATATTTTTTCATCCCTAAAGTAAACTAAAAAAATGCTGATGAGGCTCTTTAACAATCATCTGAATTATAAAAGGCCTGGAAATGGATCTGCACCATATGGAACAATGAATTTGAAACAAAGAGATTTCACAATTTCAACCCTCCTACCAAATCTTGAACTTACAGAACTGTTGTTCCCGATACATGTGGCCTTCCACCCTCCGTAGTTACCACTGGGATCACTCTGGTATAGCTGGAACCCGTAGTGTTTGTCCCAGCCCATGTAGAGCAGGGACACACCAAATGGACGCTTACCTATAGTGAACAATCATACAACACTGTCAGTGAAGTTACTTTAAAAAATACATACAGTACATAGTCATGTTACATAAAAGTTGGTTTAAAGGCATAAAATTTGATCAGCCAGAGATTTACACAGGTCACTTTCCTCACATGTGCAAAGGGTTCAATCAAGAGAGAAAACAAACAAGAGACAGTTGTTCTGTAGTGACACTGAACACAGTGGGGTTTTTTTTGGTAAAAATGTACAGAGAATATAGGCGGCATTCCCCCCTGTCTAGAATATATATTTTTCCCCCCGTTTTTTTCATTCCCCCTGCCCCACTCCATGATAATGAGTTTACATACCATATTGTGTGCATGGACTCACTGTTATATTCTTAATAAAACAGTGCAAACATGTTATATCATTGTTCTTATTATTCTTTTATGCAATAAAACTTCATCAAATAAGAGTAAAATACAACAAAATGCCTAGTAGAAAAATTCCCCTATTAGCTTGTTTGCAAAATCCCAGGGTTCAACATTAACTTTTTCAATCACTGGACCAGCAGCCCAGTAGCACAGAGAATTGACTAGACCTGACCTAATTTGAACTGGACCAAACTTTTTTGAGATAAACCCTGTAGTACAATACATTTAACATCACTTAATAGTTATGCTCCTGTTGTATACCATGTATATATTGAGGGATACACAGTCATATAATATTTTGAATAAAAAATAAAGATAAAATATGTAATTAACTTTTTTCTTTCATTAAACTGTTTCAACTTTTATTAAAGAACACCATGAGCATTTTAGACAACATATCAGCTCTATGGGTAACATGAACAATGTCATTTGTTCTAAAAATCTTATGTTGCTTAATTTTCAACATTGTTGAATGCACAATGTCCATTGTTAACCTAAACAGTCCATATTAAAACAGTCTCAGACTCTCTGCACTGGCTGGTCAACTAATTTATTATAAAAGCTAACAGGGCCTTTTTTCCAATTTTGGGGAAAGCGCCCTAGTCCTTTTTATGGGGAAAATAGCAAACCACTTGTTTACAACTTATAAAGGGATTTTTTTTTTTTATTATATTCATAAATATAAGCATAAACTGGTCTTGGCACAGCAAGACATACTAGAAACTAAATATAAAGACTAATCAAATATTTTGTTTAAGAATCAATAGAGTTAAACAGAGTTAAATTAGCGTCATAATATTGTTCTCTAGGTTTCTCAATGATCAGCTACCTCCTTAATGGGGAATTTTATTTAAGAGTGGGGAATTTGAGGACTATTTTTTGGGAAAAAAGGTGGTTATTTGGCTTGGGGAAGCAGCCCTTTACCGGCTACAGTTAAGAAGGGTAAAAAGGCCCTGGCTAACATTGTGATTGTTTATTTCTTATCTGCAATGTTGATTCATTGTGACTTTTTATGTCATCAATTTTAAAGTTGTCAGTATGGTACCCTAAATAAATCTACACACAGTCTCAAATTTCCTGCAAGGCATACAGTATAGCACATCACACTGTTTTTATTGCCACGGGAAATCATCTTTCCATTTTGCACAAAATTGGGGTTTGAGCTTTTGTTTTTCATGCTCTTTTTGATTCCTCATTTCCCTTATGTATATTTGAAATTTTGCTACTTTTATTTGTCGAAACCCAAATTTAAATAGGTCCATACTTAATATAAACGAAAAACATACGTCTGCTCGATTGTAACATATACAAATAAACAAATACGGAAAATGGTGCGGTGTAACATTTGGGAAACCAGAATTTGTCTCCTTTTAGATTAATTTTTTTATTTCATCTACCATAACAACACTCAAACTCATAAGACAAAGGAAAGATAGTAATCACAGGCAACAAATTCAAACATTGCTTTTATTTCAACGATCAAACACATTTTTCGATCATTTAGGGCATGCCGACAGAGCAAGTGCCCGTTTGCAATGCATCAACAGCCAATCAAATAGCCGTACTTAATTTATTAACAAAATGCTAAAAATAAACTTGGGTTTTCCAAACTCAGTAACTAAAGCAAATGAAATTACATGTCAAAATCGATTTTTTTTCATCAGAAATACATGTTGTTAATTAAATGCACGAATGGAAGGGGCAAATAATGAGTAATTGGTGGATTTTTAATTAGACCAATCGGACCAGTTACTTGTGGGCTTTACTAGACCGGACCGACTTTCTACTAGACAATGTCTTCGGTCGTAGGTTAATGTCGAACCCTGAATCCCCCCCCCCTCCTATGAGCCCCTTCCCCCAAAAAGAGAAAAAAACAACATTGGAACAGGACTGAGCATTTACCTCCAAACTGTGTGTATGCTTGTTTCAGATCACACAGGGTGCTGACCATTTGTTCACAAGGTATTGGCTCCTGATACTGCAACAAGTACCTGCAAAATAACATTAAATATTTCTAAAAATGAGGAATATGTTTATTAAATTCAGATTTAATTGAAAATGTTCCAATAATGACACTTATTTATACACATTAAGCTTTCGAAAAGGGTTCAGAATTCAGAAGAAGAAAATAAACTCAGAAGAACCTTATGCACACATTAAACTAAAATTCAGAGACTTGAGCAAAATTAGTGTGACTGCTTCTTATTAGTTTGTTGTTACTTTAGTTTTGCACCAAATCCCTGATTTACTTTAACTCTCAGTTAAGCAAATTAACCTTAAGAAATAAGTTATTTTTTATGCCCCCCCCCCTTTTTTTACTATCTTTTCTATTAAAACATACATATATATAAAGTAAACCTTCCTTTTTTCTTTAAGTTTAACTAAATATGAAGTGAATACATATCTTGTTTTCATACAGCTAAAATGTACTTTTGTAAATACCGTGTAGCCACTTACCTTTGAGCTATAAGTCTCAGTTCATTTGTGAGAACATTTGCATCTGATGTTATACCTGCCACACTACACACCATGTCACTGTAAACAAATAATTTAATAGTATTACATACATGTATGAAATAAATAATATCATTTTCATTATCAAAATGATGTAATAAATTTCAGATTATGTAGTTCTGTACTTTAAAAAGGAATATGTTACAGAACAAAAAAACAAAAAAATCAGGGGTGTAAAATTCCTAAAATTATCACTTGTCCCTTCCTAAATGAGATGACATGTAATTTACCACACTCAGCCACATTATCCTGACACCGGGCCAACCAGTTCTGGAACATCCCTTGTATGCTGAGCACAAAGCAAGGGAGCTATAGTTATCAGTACCATTTTTTACGACTTTGGTATGTCGCCTCCAGGTCAAACCCACGACCTTCCTATTCCAGGGCGGACACTCTAACCACTTGGACACTGTGGCCGGTACTTGAAACTGTACACATACAAGTTAATACATTAATAAGGAGTAGTATTCCAGAGCTCCAGATAGGGGCACGTAATGCATGATTACACATTTTTCAATTCACGCATTAAAACTCACAGGAAGGGGTGATATTTACCCCTTCCAAAAACTGGTTATGCATTCGGTTTGAATAAGTAGTGACAAAAATGTGCGCAAACTCGTTATGCTATGCAAATGTGCTGATCAGGGGGAAGTAACTGCTGTTGTACTGAGAGAATTTGTAGACTAGTTATCAAAATTTTTACTGGATATCGAGTTGTTTGATGCAGTGAAATTGCGATATGTTTATACAGGTCTGTTATCGTCTAACATGTTGTCTGGATGACGAAAAAATTCACTGCAAAGTGACAGTAATCGGAGTTTACTGGACTTCTTGCCAGAAATGAAAATGAAAGCGATCAGGCGAAAATTATATAAAAAAGAAGTATCTTATTAGATGTTGTGTTTGAATTGGTTGACAATTTAGGCAAAATATTCCGTGTTAAAATAGTGTCATCATTCTTCAGAAGATGATAAAACAATCTAAAGCTGGAAACAGAATCACCCATGGTTATTTTCAGCATTATATTTTATCAAAGGGGTGATTTACTCATTATGGTTAAACCTTAGGGGGTGTAATACTCATTACACTAAATGTTTTCTGGAGCTCTGGTATTCATGACAACAGTTTAAATCTGTATAAGCAAGCATCAGACACATACTCATGTAATTTGTAAATTTTCTCTGAGTATGCCACTTCATCCAGGAGTTTATTGATGTTTCTTCGTTCAGCAGCCAGGAGCACCCCATCATTAGCTAATATACCCAGGCAGGTGCCAGCGTGACCTATAGCCTCCATAGCATATTCCACCTGATACAGTCTCCCCTCAGGGGAGAAAATGGTTGTCCTAGAGTCATACCGTCTTGACTGAAAAAGTAACATAGTGAATTCTATTCCAAATCATTATTTTAATATTTTTCGCCACACAAGTCATGTTCATACACCTTGTTCTACAATTATAGTCACTTACTGCACTGCTCATTCAAACAGAAAATGTCATTTAATCCTTTCCCTCATATAGACTCATTTTGACGCACTCAATAGGTACCACATAAAGCCTGATCTGCAGAAAACCTCAGTTAAACCTTACCAAATTTAATTACAAAATCCTCATTTCCAGACCACTGAGGAGCAGCGAACAGCAAAAACCTGATCAGCCTGCGAGTTACTCGCAGGCTGATCTGGTTTTATGTTGTTCACATAGGTCTTTTCATGGTTTCCTCTATGAGGGAAAGGGTTAAAATTTGAAAAGAAGACATTCTTAGTAGAATAATAAATCAATGTCACATACATAATCATATTTTGTGAATTATGCTTAAACCATGCCAAAGGTCTCATTCAAATTCCGTTTTCTTTTTCTACGATCAGTCACTCATACTGGTGTGATAAGCCACCTTCATTCATAATGCGATGCTACCAAACATTGCGGGGCCGCCATGGCTGAGCGGTTAAAGTCATGGACTACAAACCTCTCAGCCTCTAACCGCTGTGGGTTCGAATCCCGGTAGGGATTTCGGATTTTTCATGTGAGGAAGCCTTCCAGCTGGCTTGCGGTAGGTCATTGGTTCTATCCGGATACCTCTGTGTACTCGGGGTCTTCCTCCACCTGTAATTAGCTGGACGTCGCTATATGATTGAAATACTATTGCAGCGACGATAAACCCAATACAACAACCAGACATTGCTTATGCCTCAACTAAGTAACCACATGGTTTTAATTTGCCTAGATGCAAGTGATGGCATAAATTGAAATGAAGAAATGCAAAATCCAAGTACACAGTCATAGGAGTCAACAAATGAAAAACTCCGACAAGAAGAAGACTCAAACTACGACCTAAACAAATTTGCCGAAACAGAAACATTACCCCACCCACTACTTTACTGTAGATTGCTGTTCACCGGTTTCAGAATCAATTGTCATACAGACAATAATAAAGGGTGTTGTAGGAAACAGAATATGAAATTTAGAACGTTTTAAAAACAAGAAAAGAAAAGTTCCCCCAAAAAATCATTAATGTAACAATTTGAGGGACAAAAAAGGAATTTGTAAAATTCATTTATCATCTTACCATTTTTATTTATTACAAAGCTATAACTTAAAGTAGAAATATATATTCGTATTTTATATAAACATTTGTGAGTTGAAAAAATGATAAGAATGTTTTTTGAAAAAAAAAATAATTTAGAAATCGTATACATTTTTCATATAGAAAAAGTATATAATATATAAATACGAAAATAAAAAGAACTCGTCGTGTCTATAAATAGACATTTGGAAACCCACTAAAGATGTTGACGTAAAAACACGGATACAAGATTATGTTCAAGTATTTAATTTCTTTCTGTTTTAAGTCACCCAATTTATTTATCAGAATGCGGAATAATAGTTCTTATTTCTTATTATAATAATGCAACGATGATAAAGGTTGTGTTGTTTGTAAACATAAATATTTTTCTTTCTCGAAACCGAAAATAACAAAAAACATACACACACACACACACAAAAGTTTTAAAGGTTCCGTTCTTTTTCTCGTCTGTTACATTTGTGCTAGTGTATTCAATCACAAGAGTTTGAAATTCTATCAATAAATAAGTATAATATATAATTGCAAACTCTTGTGATATAAAATAAATCCATCAAAGGCTTCTGGCCCAGATAACATTCCTAATAGAATACTAAAAGAATGCTCAAAAGAACTAGCCCCAATCCTGAAAATTATCATACAGTGCTCAATAGACACAGGAGAATTACCAAAAGACTGGAGAGATGCAAACATCTCAAGCATCTTCAAAAAAGGCAACAAACACCTGCCAGAAAACTACAGAAAACAAAATACTGACAAACTTAAATCATGGATTTAGGTCTGGGTACTCCTGCGAAACACAACTGATCACAACTTTAAATGACTTCCTACTAGATCACGACAAAGGTCAACAAATAGATATTGCCATATTAGACTTTTCAAAAGCCTTCGATACAGTATCACATGACAAACTCCTACACAAACTTGACAGCTTCGGAATTAAGGGAAGTCTTCACACTTGGTTAACAAATTTCCTAACAAATAGAACAATGAAAACAATAGTAGAAGGCGAAAAATCAAGCGAAACAACAGTAGACTCAGGAGTACCCCAAGGCACAGTACTAGGGCCAATCCTATTCTTGTGCCACATAAATGACCTGCCAGAATGTGTAAAATCCTCCGTCAGACTATTTGCAGATGACTGCCTACTATATAGAACGATAAAATCAGAACAAGATCACCTCCAATAACAACAGGACCTAAATAGCCTAGAAACATGGGCAACAAACTGGGGCATGAAATTCAATGCGAAAAAATGCTATATCATGTCAATCAACAAAAAAACCAATAGATTTTATCAACTGAATAACCACATAATGCAGGAAGTACAAAATAATCCCTTTCTTGGACTACAAATCTCAAATGACTTAAAATGGAATATACATATCAACAAGGTATGCAAAAAAGCAAATTCAAATTTAGGCTTTTTAAGAAGGAATCTCAGAAATGTACCACAGACCTGTAGAAAAACAGTCTACATTACACTAGTAAGATCAATAATGGAATATAGGGCTACCATCTGGAACCCCTATCAGAAAGACAACATAGACAAACTAGAAAGAATCCAAAACAGGGCAGTAAGATTCATAAAAAGAGATTATACAAGCAGAACACCAGGGACAATATCAAAAATGATACAAGAACTTGAACTAGAAACTTTACAAGACAGACGCCTAAGCCTCAGATTAATATTAATGTACAAGGTGGTTGAGGGGTTAGTTCCAGCACTGCCAACATCAGATTTTGTGAAATTCACCAGACCTAAAAGGACAATAAAAACAAAAAAATTTAATGGCTGCGAAACATCAAATATATTAGAAAAACGCATTTGCAAAAATTCAAAGGGTCTGGAAATACCATCATCAAACTCTAAACAATGTGAAAATTCATTCTTTGTGGACACTGTGATTCACTGGAATCATCTCCCTGATAATATAGTGCATGCTGGCTCTGTTGAGGCATTCAAAAATGCCTTAAAGAGCCACCGCCAATAGTGCGGAGCTCTTCTTCCGTTGTGTAAAACCCAGTATTGGGATCTACAACGTATTTGTTTCAGATTCAGATATATTCTTCCCTATGTCAAGGGCCCTATGTCAATGATAACGATTAATATCTATGTAATGGTTATAATTGGACGTGTTTAACTGCCTTGCAGATGAGCTAGCTTTTGTGCGATGTGGTTTTTTGTTATTCCCGACATACTGAGTTAAACAACACTGCATGGATGGGTAAATGCGGGTCTTGCTATTTCTTTGTTAAATGAATGTTTGTATCTTTATCCCTAACATTTTTAAAAATAAGAAAAACAGTTTGGAAACAAGGATCAATCAATTTGGGTATTGTCAGTGTTTTCCATGTCAAATTATGTCACACACTGAGTGAAATATCATGTTCGTGTACGTAGCTCAAGAATACATGTATGGTGAGAACTGAATACTTGGGGATACCCATCTACAAATGCATGGCCATCCAATGCATCAGCCTGTAATTGTTAAAAAAATGTAGTTTCACCATCACAGCAGGGAAACAGTAATCTATATTTTGAATCATAAAACCTTGATGTAGAAATTCTTTTTCTGTTTTCTGTTGCATGACTGACCACATCCACTCTTAGGCATGCACACAAATTCCAGGCTTAAACAATTGAATAACAGTAATGGATTTGCTACCAAGGACTTGTGAAGACGCCTGCATGCAGCAGAATATTTCACGTGGTACACTTTAATGTGTAAAATTTGCACTTTATTGTGTTTAATTTGTGGTCAATTTCCTATTCATAATCCATTGTGAGGCTATGGATCTGGATTATTTAATTCAATGGAGAGTTTTTCAAACTGGGACTTGAATACAGAAAATATTATCAAATATTTGGAAGAATTACATGGGTATATCATAGGAATTGGTTAACTCAAAAGGGTTTATGACAGTGTATAAATACAATCTTAATTATTTAATGTACTTGTGTACTGTATGAGGGCTGATCTATAATTTCGCGGAATTCTCCTCTCAAGAATGTATTTCTTCATCAAATTACATGAAAATTCATTTACAAGTAAAACAACTTATTTTCTCTTTTATTATCAGGTAGGTGAATAGATATTTAATACTTAAGTAGAAAAAATGTTATCCATAACAACCACTGTTTGGTGACTTGAAGCACTCTGTTATTTCTCATATTCTGAATTCATTAAACAGGCTAGTGCTTATTCAAATTTAAAGCAAATTTGGCGTGAATACAACTGTCGTTAGTATGACATTTCGACTTTATTTCTGGAAAATTTGAAGATGTTGTGTTGGACGGTTATTTCCCAGCAGACTGTTATGGCTTCAAAGACGGCGCATGACGTCAACATGATGACAGGTTAGATGCATGCGGTTGTCAAATTTTGTGGGGGACTCAAACTTACACCTGTAGAGGCACTAAAACAAATTAAAATGTTAGATACATAACCAACCTGTGGAAAAGCATTTGTCTACAATTGACACAAGTGGTTAAGGGATGGTAGAACCTCGTGTTTGATGACGAAAGACCAGGTCAGCCGACATTGACAGTCATTGTTGGAAACACAGCGTTAGTGAAGTAACTGCTAGATAATGACAGACGGTTTATGGTGCAAGGTATTGCAGAGCAACTATCTCTCTCGTATTACACAGTGCAACATATTCATACAGATGAGCTAAATATGGCCACAGGTGGTGATTACGTTGAGAAAGTTAACCAGACCCTGGACTTTTATGTTTAAGTAACGTCAGCGTGACCCAACGTTGACGTCGGCGTGCTTCAAGTACTGCACAGTACTGTTGTTCAATGCTTCATGCAAACTTTATTGTTCAATGTATCTAAATAATATTTGAGCTCTATGTCAGTCCTGAGTAAACGTATCTTGTGATGTATTTTGTTTTTCCTTTTTATTCCAGGTTTCAGTAATAAATTTATATCAATCACCCCTCGTATATAATTTTGTTTAGATACAATTTAAAAAACTTGATTCACATGTCAGCTCTTACACATCTCGGACACACTCCATATTTCTTGAGACTCTCTGTGCTTCAATATATCCCATATTTTCCAGGAATGTTTGAATGAAATAGTGTAGAATCAGATTTCAATATGGCCATGAGACAACAAGCACCAGATGCAAAGCAAAAGCTTTCCTTTGAAGCTTTAAGCAAAGACCAAATGCTTGATTCAATATTTCAGATGGTGAGTTTCTTTTTCATTCTTTGTCTTTTTCCTAAATTTACTATTTTACAGACAGTCCAGTCTTTTCTAAAAGAAAGAACCATATTTGCTCTAGTATTTTATGGTGTGACTAATGTAGTACAGGAGTGAACATGCATTCTGTTTTGAATGAGCTTGATAAATTTTGGGAGAAAAAAACAACATTGCATAATTGTCCATTCTCTTCAATAACAAAAACATGCAGTTTAAATTCAAGATTAAGATTAAAAGCAAGAATATCTTAATGTTATATTATCAACCTTTATATCTGATACAGATGAGTTTTGAAGTATTGGCAAACATAAAGCAAACACAAATAAAAAATATTGTAGCTCAATTTCAAAATCAAGTCTTTGCAGCAAAGAAAAATCAATTGTTTCATGTATACCATTAAATGTAAATAACGTTACAAACTAAAAAACCCAGTTTAAACCTCAACTTTGTATAGATGTATTTTGAAATATTAAATGGCGAACAAACAGCAGACTAACGAAGATCTGATATCTTCTGTCATTCAGTAAATTAATACTGATCTAGTCATACATTGGAATATGAATATTCATGAGGTGAGGGATTAAGTTTGTATCATTTCTTCAAGGTAAATCACCTGCAATCATCCATGAGGAGGGTGGAAGGTAAAGTAGACAGCCTGGCAGTCAGTTTGCAGGAGATGAGAGAGGGCGTCATGAGGCCAGGGCTCCAAAACCCACGTCGCCAGAACGGTATGTTAAAGTACTGACAACTCAATCACACCTGTTGAATCTGTAGAACATATTCTTAGATTGATAAGAACATGTTCCTATTTGGTATCAAACACCAGTGCAATGGATTGGCTGTGTTTATTATCACTGCCACACAGAGTTAATTTTATAACTTGACCATGGTGTGTACCTCTTGCCAAATAATAAAAATCATTATTGTTTACATGTGATAAAGCTGAATCAAAAGTCTCCTTTTCAGTGTATGAAGCAAAGATGTCCATTTCAATTCATCAACCAACAAATGTCAAATGAAGTTCATATTGACCAAAATTGTTAATTTTAATTGATTAGACAGAAGATTAAATCACCTTAATTGCTAGATAGAAAATTTAATAACACAGTGAAACACATAGTTCAGTGAAATCAACTTCAAACATATCTCATTGAGTACAAATTTCACATACATGTATACAACATAAAGACTTGTTTATAAAGTTTTTACATAACAATATTTAGCATTTTGTCTAATATGTGATACATATTTCTAATTTTCTTTTTGTTATAGGTTTAAATGGACCTATTCGTGATGATGATGATGATGATAGTAGTAGTACTGAAGAAGAAGATTCTCATCTGGATGAAGGTTTTATGCAGGATGGTGACCACTCATCCTTTTCACCCTTTTCACCGTTCAAGCAAGCAGCAGATGAATCATTTGATGTCAAACACATTTTTCATGAGGAATATGATTCTAAGTTCAAGGATGAAAATGAGAATATAAAGAATCAATGCCTTTTAAAAAGAAATCAGAAACAGTCAGTGATAAAAGCCATAGTGGCCATGATGACAAATCAAGTATATCTTATACAGTAATGACTGTATATAATACAGTTGTTGGTGGAGAAATAGTTCATGACGAAGAAGACTATAGTCTTGATTCAACAGAGATGCTTCCCGATGACCCAGTTGGTTTAACTGAGGGTAGAACTTTGGCTGAATACAATGAGAATTTCTTAAACATGGCAAATGAGGCACAAAGTGAAAACAGATTTTCAAGTGACAGACATGGAGGGATCAACAAAACAGATGCTGAAGAACTGGAAGTTGAGGATGTTATTTCAGCAGATAAGGAAAGCAAGAGAGACTTAAGTGTGAGAAAGATCAATGAAGATGATTTGACGACATCTGATATGAGTGAAGACGAAACTGGAGAAATGGAAGAAATTCATGATGCTTCAAATAGTGCCACAAGTATTAACGGAATGACTAAAGTGCCATTGGACTCCAGCCAGGAAGTGACGCAGTCCAGTTTAAGTGTAGTTGATCCTGAAGAAAAGTTTAGAGTGAAGCCTGGGAGATTTCGTGGAATACTTAGTTGGGGTAAACCAGAGGACAATAGATTGGTATTCTTTAATGGAATTGGAGGCAGTGAAGGTAGTATTTTCTGATTCATTTAGAGTCATTTGACCTATATACTTTCCATGTACATAGCTAAAACATAGCTAGAAAATACAGTAAAATCGAAAAAGTTTGAGAAAAAATTTGTAAGGTCTTAGTTTAATTTTAACATAGAAATGCTAAAAATGTTGTTCTTGTCCATGACAGGCACGGGGAATAGTAGCTATGTACACATGTACAATGATGTCAGTATGTTGCAGAGTCTTTTTTTTTTTTTTTGTAAAGAGGATAACAGATAAACATCTTAACTTGGGACATAGTAAAGTGGAGAGCATGTTTTTAATGTCTGAATTAAATTTAAGCCTGAATTTGAAAACTTTCATTGTCATGGAACTTTCAAATTTATATCAAAGAGTTTTCTCCAAGTGTATTTTTATATTTTCAGAGATTAGTCACCAGTTTTCTCCTCAGAATGGAAACTTTCAGAAAACTCAGAGGAGAGATGATATGCCAGGGATGGCAGCAGACACTGAATCTACAATGGGCAAAGAGGTCATTGAGAAGGCTGATGTCAAATTTGCTGACACAGAACCAGAAGGAGCTTTCAGAGTTGATGAAATACCAAAGTCAGAGATTGCACAACTATCTGTTTCACCTGAAACAACCGATGAAGTGGAAGAAGAAATTGACATACCAAACAATAGGCCAAACAATCAGGCTGCATTTGGATTAAAAAACCTGCAGGGTGGAAATATTGATAACAGGTATGTATTTTATCTTTTTGATTTCTATTGTCCACATCATAAAAATAATTCCTTTACCTCATGAATATTCAATATTTGGGATACAAGTTTGTATAACTTATAGCAAAGATATCCCGTAAGACGGATCTAGTATTGGACCAGTACTCTGATGCTAGGAAGGTCTTGATAATGACATTCTTCAAGTAGGGATCAAGTTAAATTCATTTAATTGATATTCATCAAGTCATCAATTTGTACATGAATATTCATAAGGGAAAGGGTTAAAGAACAATATCAATGGGCCACAGCAGCTCTCGGTCCCTCATTGGAACCTCAGAATTCTATATCTTGTACTTAAATACTGTGTTTATTACAACAGAATAAAGAGCATGACTTAATTATTTGTGATGGTTATTCAAGGCATCTTTGAATGCCTCAACTGAACAAGCATGCACAGCATTTTCCTGGAAGTGATTCTCCAGTAGTATTTCTTTGTGATGATGCATATTATCATGATATTTTTTTTTAACAGCCCCAATATGATACTATATATATATTTAATTTTCCAGATTCACAGCGGAAGGGCATGATGACTCCTATGGGATGTATGCAGCAGCTACGGCCAGGCGATCTCTCTGTAGCAATGCGCAGCTTATCCAGAATGGTATTAAACGTCAAGCAGCCAGGTCTGCAGATTCTGCGGGTAGCCATGCGGAACAGCCATCAAACCGTAACAATATTCAAGACAGTCCTGAGACTATCAGGTCAGAGTTACAGAGAGATGACCTTTCACCCCTGGATGTCGGGCCTTTTGGAGGTTTTAATCCTAGAGCCAGCAGTGGCAGACAAACAGGTTTGTTTATGTATTTTGTGGACAAATATGGGGTCTTGGACCCCATGTTAAACTGAGAACAGCATTGTTTTGGGTAGTTCTATACATGAAGCTAGTTAATATTCTATAAACGGATATGATTGATATTAATGCTTTACCTCATATAGTGTCATGTTTCGACAAATTGGCAAACAGAGCTGTCCCCTGGGAGGAACTCTTTGATCAGGGTTTCCTGTTTGCTTCTCCAAACTTTGCCTCAGAATTTTACTCATTCTACATGGAATCTCTATTGTTTCAGTATCGTTTTATGTTCTGACAGTAAATTTATGTTTATCAAGTCATAAATTCTGTACATGAATATTTATGAGGTAACACTGAACAGGAAGCAGGTTGAAAGTTGTTGTTGTTTTCACCATAATTGTAGCTGGATGTTATCAGAAATTTAATCTTTTATTTTGTTGATGTGGTATAAATGACTTTGAAATGTTAACTTTGAATTACAGGTTCATCCATGAATGTTATGTTGACTGGTGACCAGATAGAAGCCTTGATATCCTCTCAAAAAATTGAGGGTAAGCTGATTTGTTTAAAATCTGTGGAATATAAAGCAATTACAAAAATGATGAATTTGATATTTCAAATTATATTCTATATGCATGGCATATATGTAACAAATACTTTTTTTTCTAAGATCACAATATGAATCTATTCTTTTTAATTACTGTATGCATTAATATATATAGAGACCTGATATATGTCAGGAATTTAAACCTTACCTTAAACCTTAAATTTTCCATTTTGAACTGTACCATTAGCTGGTCGGGGGGTGGGGTGTGCTTGTTGAAAATCTAATGACTGAATTATGAACAGTTCAGACCATGATCAGCCTGCATGGATGTGAAATTTACATCTCTGTATCTAAGTCATAATAAGGTTGTTCTGGAAATAATGACAGTTGGCACCAAAGAAATAAAATATGTGCTGTTTCATTAAAAATATAACCCTGCAGCTCAGAATAGCAGAGACCCCAAGTCCTCAAGTGGTATTGACACAGTTATCCTGCTGGACACATCATCAAGCATGGACGGTGAACCTTTGAAGCAAGCAAAGAGAACTATCTTCAATTTTCTAGATGGTAGGTGTCGTCTGTAATGTACTTGAACTGTACACAAATGTTTGAGTCAATACACAGTACTGGTGCAGATGTAGGGTTTTGAACTAACCAAATAAAAGTTAAAAAATCATGAAGCAAATGATCCCTTCTTAAAATTTCAGCACTGATGTGGCATTTGTATTTCATTTTATACTACAGCTTGTCTATTGTTAACCAGAATTTCAACGAAAAGTCTTGTTTAATTAGAATGGGATATGTCGCTAGTTGGGTGGACGGGGCTGGCATAAAACAGGTTGTTTCCATTAAATATCTCATGTAAGAATAGAAATACAGTTTTCTTTCTTTGTAGATAAATACCTTTTTTGGATGTGGAAGATTGGGATTGATTTTCAGGTCATTAGGATCAAGGTCAAGGTCACAATTGCTAAAAATAGCTTTGCTTTCCAGGGGCACACTTGAAAACCTGGTTTGGCGTCATTTGATGTTTTTTTTTCTAAGGTAGTGTACTCATTGGCCTAAATGCGTATGCCTAGATATGTGCTAAATCATCTTTCCGTTTAACACATGTGATCTATGACAAAAATAACCTGTGTGATAAGAAGGAAACTAGATCTGCCTGCAAGAAATTTGCACATAGAGCAAGATTTGTACTAGTCACAATTTGTCAGTACTTTTTAGAGGAAGGGAAATAAAGTCCACCCGATCATCTTGAAATATAATGTATTGATTTTAAGGCAAACAAATTTCTCTCTCCAAATACTTATATGTCACAGTGGCTGAGTGGTTAGATTGTCTGCCCCTTAATTGGTATTGTGGATTTGATCCCTGGACTCAACATACGAAAGTCATTAAAAATGGCACTTCTATATCTCAGATTATTAGGGTATCAGGATAATGTGACAGGGAGTGTCAGGATAATGTGACAGGGAGTGTCAGGATAATGTGACAGGGAGTGTCAGGATAATGTGACAGGGAGTGTCGGGATAATGTGACGGAAAGTGTCAGGATAATGTGACAGGGAGTGTCAGGATAATGTGACAGGGAGTGTCAGGATAATGTGACAGGGAGTGTCAGGATAATGTGACAGGGAGTGCCGGGATAATGAGACGGGGTGTATTATAAATACTCTTGCCAGTGGCGTGTTATTTCATTGAGGCAGCACAATATCTGTCTCATGGAGATAAAGTTCCCCCAAATGACTGAAATACTGTTGATAGGATGTTAAAATAAGCAGACAAACAAATCTTCAAATACTGAATTTTTTAGTTCATTCTGTATTCATACATACAGGTATGTAATTTTAATTTTAAAATGATGTTTGCTATTGAAGTCATTTTTTTTTATTAGTTTTTTTTCCTTTTTAAATTTAAGGCAATCAAATTGTTTGTATGAAACAAATTTTATTGATCTTTCAGGCCTAGAGTTTAATGCCATTGAGTATGATTTGGAAGAAAATGTTGCCGTAGTAACATTTGGAAAAGAAAACAAAATTGTGCAGCATTTTACAAATAACTTTTATTTGATCAAAGAAAATGTTGGTAAGTATAGACAGTTTTGTCTGTTTTATGAAAGATTATTTGATAGTTTGCAAATACCACAAATACTCAATGCTCTTCCCACTTATTTGGTCATGCTTGTCACATTTATCTGATAACTGTCAGTTTAATGATTAATGTAGACAGAGGCAAACTACATTACATAATGCATTCCTGGAAAAAATACATTTTTGGATTAAGCAATTTATTAAAAATAGATTCATTCAAAAGCTTCATTTGTTAGAAAATCCATCAAATAGATTTTGTTTTAATTTTCATATTTTTTAGTTATCATTGAGGACTACATTGAAAAAAAAAATGTTTGGAGCATAATTATACAAATTATGTAATTATAAGTATTTTCTGAATGCTGCATGATTATATAGACACTAGGATATGTTGTTAGTAAGATTGGTTTTCATTAATGAACTTTTTTTTTTTATTTTCCAAAAGGTAATTGAGATGATAATCTGTCCTTTTCAGTCTAAACAATTATTTTCTCCTATCATTGCGAATTATGATGATGTCATAATCAGGTTAGTTAACCCTTTCCCTCATAGAGGAAACCATGAAAAGACCTATGCGAACAGCATAAAACCAGATCAGCCTGCGAGTAACTCGCAGGCTGATCAGGTTTTATGCTGTTCGCTGCTACTCAGTGGTCTGGAAATGAGGATTTTGTAATTAAATTTGGTAAGGTTTAACTGTGGTTTTCTGCAGATCAGGCTTTATGTGGTACCTACTGAGTGCGTCAAAATGAGTCTATATGAGGGAAAGTGTTAATCATACGAAGAAAGAATCAAAGGGTGTAAATATGTGATAACTTATGAAAATAGAATTTCTAAATATAGATTTTATAATTCCAAATAATGATTCAGTACCGTTTGTAATGCTATTGTTTGTGATGAAGTAACCACCCATTATTTTTACAATCACGGGATGTTGGGTAACAATTCATTCAGCAACAGTAGATGGGTATAGATAGAGGTAATACACACAGATAGTAAAAGAATCAAATTATTAGCCAGTGATCATCTGTGAACTGTGTGACTGTATGTTTTGTTTCATCTTCTGTAGGGAACCTTACAGCTGCTGGCCCCTCTCCTCTCTGGATAGGTATGGCTCTGTCCTTGACAGAGATAGCAACCAGAGGTAACTGTTACCTTCTTCTTCTTCTTCTTCCTCTTCTTCTTCTTTCTCTTCTTCTTCTTCTATAGTTAAATGGCTAACAATCGTTTTCTGATAATGATGACCATGCATGAGGATTAGTAAAAGGATAGAGTGCTAGTCCTTCCAAGTTTCTCAGTGCATCCAGGAAAACTAAGCACAGTGAGTAGATTGGTGTGAAACCATGGAAACAAAACTTGTGACTAATATAAGTTTAATATCAAAGAATTTTTATTTTCTAAATGTATTTTTAAACCCCTGCTTTACAAAGTGAATTGGGGGATATTTATGGGTTATAAGTGTAGTATTGTCTAATCCTGTTTTACACAAAAGTCACAAATCTTTTCATATTGATGAGTCAAGATGATGTTGCTGGAGTATTTCATCATTCTGTACTTTTCAATATTAAAAGAATAATAATTCTACTTAAGATGTATACATTTAAACTCAGTACAGGTACCAACATAATATGGGAAAGGTATAAATATATATGTGGTTTTGAAATCTTGATGAAACATGCTACTGGATCTGCATCTAAATCCTGTTTATTTTCCTTCTCTTTTTATCTTTTTTTACCAAACCTATAGATCTTAAATCTTTTATAAATCTATATTTTAGAATCTGACTCAGTATTCTAAAATTTTAAATTGCAATATTCTTTTTGAGTAATGAAATAATTTACAAAAAAAAAAACTCTCTGGTAATAATTACCTTTACATATAAATAGATGTACTTATAGTCACTGAAATATTTATAGATTTAGTAAAACATCTTTGAATATTTGACAGCTTGAGTCTAAACATAAACGGAGAGATTGATGAATTAGAGTCCTCTTCATCATGATTTATGATACAGAAAAGCGTTTTATGCCTGTAACAATTTCTCCAATGCTCTCTACTGTAGGAGGTGATCTGACTATGGGTCACATGACCATTAAGCCCCGCCTCCTTGTCATCACAGATGGCTATGTTACCAGTAAATACGGTGTGTCCGGGGAAGACGCATTGGCTGCGGATACACAGGTGTGTGATGTGTAGTACGGCAAGTCATATGGCTGAAATGAGTCCATTTTTGTTACCCAGGATCCTGTTATACTTTTACCCGCGTGCACTCGTTTAGATGTAGTTATTACATAACCACCTGTAAAACTAATCACTGAAGTGGTTGATTTTTTATACATTTCAATAAGCTCTTAACAATACAGCTTTTGTACACTCGAAATACGTGCTTTCTTGAATTCACAAGAAGATATTTTCTTGACAGAGTGTAGAATTATATTAAAGAATATCATTAAGATGAAGCTACTGATGTGTATATGTGTTATAAAAAAAAGAAGTACACAGGGTATCATTATAGAAATGTCTGACATCAGATCATAGGTAAAAATTTTGTACTCGGGTGCCAGCATTTTCTACTTGACCCATGGGTACCCGGGTACTTGTTTCAACCCTAGCAAGTACATGTGTACTGTACCACAGTAAAGCCATTTATGTAGCTTAGTGCAACAAATATTCTCCTTAAAGTACCAAAACCATTTATTGAATTATTTCACAGGAGTCTTAACTTACATGTAATCAGGTATTTTAACTATGTGTCTAATATAGACATAATTTGACACCTTTTAAACAGAGGAGACCCAGATCAGACTGTCTCCGGAAGGAATCTCAGTCCTTTGTTCAGAACTATTATAGCTTTCATGTACCATTTAAAGTAATTAAAAAGACGTTAATTTGTACATGAATATTCATGAGGTAAAGTTGTATGTAACATGCTGGTAAGATTTGTGTGTTCTCAGGCTGTTACAGAGGTCGGGGAGCTGTTGACAAACAAATTCCAGGGGAGTGTCAGTTCAATCAGCTGTGTGTCAGTGGGACCACACTGCGCTGTAAGTTTAATTGTATTGTACTGTGATATGGCCTATTGCAGGTGTTTTTTTTCTGCCCTGTAAGTTTCGTCGTTTTGTGATATTGCCTATTTCAGGTTTTTTCTTCTATCTTTGGAAGACGATCCTACAAATTGGGAACATATGATATTAGGTCCTAGACATTTGGAAAAACAGAAATTTAAGACATCATATAACTCTAGGGGATGAAAGTAAAAGATATAAAATTGTATACTACCTGTATAATTATCATTTTATCAACAATTGCTGTCTATAAACTGCCTTTGCTGTCAAGTTTCCAACTTTATCAGTTTCTTACCATACTGGACATTCGTTAGGAACATATGCATTCAAATTAAGAAAAAATTTTTTTTATGGTATTGGGATTTAAACTGAATACTGACAATAAAGCGGCTGACAAAAGACCTGTTTTGATCTCATTCCACTTCTGTAAAATTCATCATTGGAACCCATGGTATATATTCTGTTATCACTATTGTATATGCTATAGGGAAGACCTAATTATTTTCATGAATATTCATCTGCTACTTCAAACCATTTCAACCACACAGTATTTTGAATATTCTTTATTGTAGTTTCATAAACAAAGACTGGCTTTCAAAATTTAAACAACTATACTCTAATGCTGAGTAAAATTCAGATGGTCAGAGGATGCATTATCCAAGAATCCTGCCTAGTGTGACATATATTTCTAGTCTCTTCATAGATTTGTTAGTTATACACTAGAAGTTGTCCAAATAGCGCTGATCCAAATTGAATAAAGCTTGTGTTACAATCCCTTTGATCATATTCCTTTGATCATATTCCTTTCTTAAGATAATAATTTAATCTGAGGTTGGTATTTCTTCCCCTCTCCCAACTTCAACATTCATACTTTTGACATTTTTGAAGGAAAATAGTAGCAATGATATGATAAGATTGTTATGTGTATTTGAGCTAGACGGGAGAATAACCCCGCCTTTTAGGGTAACTGAGTGACTTTGAAGAAGGTACAAATGATAAGAAGAAATAATTTGGACCATGATAAGATAGTTGTTAGTGAAATTTAACAATGAAAATTCAGGTTATTTTTACACAATAGGCAGTCTCAATTTTGCTCCCCCTCCTGCATCAGAATTCTCATCTCTCACATCATCCAAGGTGAGAAGTAGGGATGGTATGTTTGTTAAACCTGGCATGCGAATAACCGTGCCTTTTAGTGAGTTATTTTTACACAATACAAATAGATATTAATTCACCCCCTGTTACGCTAACATCTTCCAATGTGAGAAGTATCAATGATATATTTGTTTATTTAAAACTGACAGGCGATAAACCCTGCCCTTTAATGTGAACATACTTGTTATTTTTTTAAATGTGTAGACAGTATTTTACACCCCACACCTTAGTGTCTGCAGCTTTACAAAGACAACTGGTGATGATATATCAGTGACGATATGTTGATTTAATCCAGATGTGTAAATTACTCTGCCTTTTATTGTTACTGTGCGGCTTAGAAGAAAATAACAAATTGAAAAAAAGAACTTGGAGATTATAATGATGCAATTTTTATAGAAGAAGTAGACATTTAAGTGTGAACATTCCTGTCATTTTTACACCATACGTCTCTTTTAATTGTTCTCTAGTTCATCTTTTGTTTGTGTATTTTTGTATTAACTCTTGCATAAACTTAAGAAGTATTTTCAATTAAAGCAAAACAAAACAATGCTTAGAGTGTAAAAATTTAAAACAGTTTTAGTTGTTTTCAAAGTAATGTAAAATAATGAATAGAGAACTATAAACAAACATTGTACATGTACACAGCCAGATTAATGTTAACCCTTTCCCTCATATAGACTCATTTTGACGCACTCAATAGGTACCACATAAAGCCTGATCTGCAGAAAGCCACACTTAAACCTTACCAAATTTAATTATAAAGTCCTCATTTCCAGACCACTGAGGAGCAGCGAACAGCATAAAACCTGATCAGCCTGCGAGTTACTCGCAGGCTGATCTGGTTTTATGCTGTTCACATAGGTCTTTTCATGGTGTCCTCTATGAGGGAAAGGGTTAAATGAAAACTTTTTTAGTGGTGTTTATAATACTTTATAAATGTGTTATAATGGATATAAAATGAAAAGCCCCCTGGTATTATCGACTTATGATGACAGGTCCAGGTGGGCCTTAATACCTGCAGCCCCAGTATATGACTTGACTTAACTGTTTGATTTTACCATCGCTTCGACAGTATTTCAGTCATATAGCGACGTGCAGCTAATTACAGGTGGAGGAAGACCCCAGCCCCAGTATATAGCAACTGAAATAGATGAATGCAAATTGCAGCCAATGCTTTAAATCTTTGCAAATATTATGACTTCATTAAGTACTTAAGTTAACTATATACTTTTATTATAGTAAATTTATTACGTAGATAGTGGTTTTAGATGCCAAGAATTAACTAATATCTACATTATTATGCTACAATAGGCAGTTCCTGAAAGATGCGTAGCATTTCCAGACAGTAGGCATTAAAGGCGGTGTCAATGTCAATTAAAAAAGAATTAAACATCATTATAATCAACAAAAAGAACTAAATGTACGCTAACCAAACAAATCAGCACAATTTTTGTTTTTGCCTGTAATTACATGTACCCAGTAAGGTTGCTGGAAATGTTAAGAGGGATTTGTAAAAGTTGTAAAACTTGTTTCCAAATCAGTGTAAAGATTAATAAATTAAAACTCATAAAAAATTGAATTTTGAAAAAATATGTTGACACCTAGCTGACGGTTGTTCACTATATTTTCAGGACGTGGTTCACAAACTAAGTAGTGGCCGTGTTTTCTCTGAAGATGATATTGAGTATCTTGCTCAATTTTTTAGAACACAGGTATGTAGCTTGATAAATGTCAGATTGTCATTTTTGTTGGGAACACTTTTCATGTTCATTCCATGTCTTAAGAAGGCTTGAATCTATACTTCTTAAGCTTGACTTTTTTAAGATTAGAGATAACTATAGCTCTCACTACAACCTTGTATCAAAGATATGTGCTTCAAACTTCACATGCCTTTTTAACATGACAAGGCAAATCACAC
Source organism: Solen grandis (assembly GCA_021229015.1). Lineage (NCBI taxonomy): Eukaryota > Metazoa > Mollusca > Bivalvia > Adapedonta > Solenidae > Solen > Solen grandis. Next base: position 1,953,933 of record CM037783.1, read on the forward strand.
AACTCTGTAAGTTACTCTTATACCCCTTTTAGATTTCAAAATTTTGGTTAAAGTTTTTGACCTCATTGAATATCTCCAAAATCAATTAAGATACGATTTTGGAAACTTCACATGTCAGTTTGAGTCATAAGACAAGGTCACAGTGCAAAGCCTGTTAGCTCTTACCTGTTTTAACAAATTAATATTTCCCCTAAGACTTAGAAACTTTTGGCTTTTCTTTCAGTTGCTCAATCAATTAGTCATGGGATTAACTTGAAATTTTATAAGGTGAAGCAGACCATCAAGTCAGATAACTCTTGGCTGATTTTTTTTAAAATCCCCCCCCCCCCCACTAAAGAAAGAAGGTTAAAGTTTCTCATGTTAATCAATATAATTCATATATCTTTGTTAACAGCTACAATCATTGATTTAATCCACAAACTATTAAGGGCCAGAGTCTTACAAAAAGGTCATGTTCTTTTTCACATTCTAGGGACATTTTTAAATGTGTTCTAATGAACATCCAACTAATCCTATAATTCAGTATATCATTGCACTATTAAACATATCAGTTATTAAATGATTAAAGAAAGAATCACACACTTTGTCCTGTCACGTTGCATTGCATATTGTTGCAGTTTTTTTTTCTATAGTTTTTGCCATACCTTCATTATTTATTGTTAAACCTCTCCTAGATATTGTTAAACCCCCATTAATTATTGTTCAACCTCTGCTAGTTATTGTTAAACCCCAATTAATTATTGTTAAACCTCTGCTAGTTATTGTTAAACCCCCATTGATTATTGTTCAACCTCTGCTAGTTATTGTTAAACCCCCATTAATTATTGTTCAACCTCTGCTAGTTATTGTTAAACCCCCATTAATTATTGTTCAACCTCTGCTAGTTATTGTTAAACCCCCATTAATTATTGTTAAACCTCTGCTTCATAAAAAAACGGGCTATATTAAGATCTAACTCTCATTACACCAAGACAAGGTTAGATATAGAGGTATTAACCCTTTCCCTCATATAGACTCATTTTGACGCACTCAATAGGTACCACATAAAGCCTGATCTGCAGAAAACCACAGTTAAACCTTACCATATTTTATTATAAAATCCTCATTTCCAGACCACTGAGGAGCAGCGAACAGCATAAAACCTGATCAGCCTGCGAGTTACTCGCAGGCTGATCTGGTTTTATGCTGTTCGCATAGGTCTTTTCATGGTTTCCTCTATGAGGGAAAGGGTTAATCACCATAACATTTTACTTCGTATAGCCTCATTTTGATGCATTGGCAAACAGAAAAGACCCAGGTCAGACAGCTCCTATAGTAGCTGTCTGATCAGCATCTCTCTGTTTGCTCATACAATATTGTAGCTCAGTTTTTACACAGTCCATGTGGCATAGAAAAATTCATGATTTCATATACCATATAAAGTTAAGTTAATTAATATTTATCAAGTCATAGCGTGTCTTGTACCCATATTTATCAGTTATCTTAATTATCACTGAGTCTTTTTTTTAGAACGAAGCGTCAAGTCTGCTGGCAGAATGTTCACAGAAGAGTCTCAGCAGGAGGCAGTTGATGGAGAGACTTAACGAAATGGGGCTCACAATCAGATCCATGGTGAGCTGTTTACATGTACTAAAAAAAATGTGAGATAAAAACATGACGTAGGCATTGGGGGGTGATAATTGTTCCAGGAAGCAGGGAGAGGTCATTATGTATCAGTATCGCCTACTTTCTTGATTAGCAGTGAGCATGACTGTGTTAATATTAACCATGAAAAAACATGTTTATGTAAACACATATATTCCTTACTGTATATACCATGTGATTTTCAACTGGCAAAACTTAGTTTTCATGAAAGTTAATCACCTACTTACTGACCAATAAAATCATGCAGTATTTTGAATACTCTTCATGAAATAAAAAAACCAAGAACTGACTTTCAAAATCGGAACAACTAACATGTAATGCGCCATTACATTGGTCTAATGATCCATGCTGTCTCCATCACGACCCAAATGAAATGCCTAATTAATGATTCATGAGTACAAAGTTTTGTTAATCAATTGACCCACATTTTATTAAGAAGCCAAGCGTAATAAGCGATGGTGGGTCCTGGTGATAAACGTCCCTCTGCACAAAAAGTTCAACATTTTCTCATGCTGTTGAGTCAAAGCATGACAGCAGTGGTATTCATCACCTCATTTGATATCTCTTATTCATAATCATTATAATGTTTCATTTTTTTAAACATTAGATTCAAAATATTATTTTGATTAATAAGAGACTTTATTTCAATGTACCTGTTATGTACTTTTGAAAGTGTTTATTTCAGTATGACATCTAAGTTATTGTATAATACAAATGAACTTGTGTACCAGTCAGTAACTATAAAATCATTATCAGACTGGTCCAAAAGTCCCTGATAAGGCATATTTCACCAACAATCCTTAAATTGTCAAACATTTTGATACTATATTTAGTAACCTGTTTTAAACACAATGTAAGAAGGAGAAAAAATATTAATAAGTAACAGTAATCTGATTAAAAAAATAAAATAATAATGTGTAACAAATGAACTCTTCACAACGGAGGCTGACCAAAGGTCTGGAAAAAAAACAACACATTAGAATGATAAATAAGTGAAGACATATCTGTCCTCATAGCAAATGGTTCTGTATTTATCAAAGTGTGTATGCGTGGAAATACTGTTAAACATTTCAAATTATCAAGCATGCTGTCTTATGGATAGATCTTGTATCTGGACTGCAAATTATATAACTTGACAATGCACCCGAGTGGATAATTATCTTCATTATCACACAAAGACTATTGTATGAAGTTCATAAAAAAACTAACTTAATACATTATGTTTGTATGAGGAAATGTAAGAAAAAAAATGTTTGTACAAAGCTAAATGAAACGGGTCCCTGATGTACATTTACCAAGCAAATCCCAAGATGCAGATTTGGGGTCCAGATTTGGATTGTGTTTTATTGGAGTTTGTGACATAATGTAGAGTTATAATGGACCTACACTGAATGGTGTAAGATATAATATATATGAGTAGTGAAGAATTTACCTACTTTCTGTTCATCAGGAGGACATCCAACAAATAGTGTCACATAAAATAGAGCTTGCAGTCAATGATGGGGATCCTTATGACACAGAGGAGCCGGGAGGTGAGAGAGCCCCATCTCCAGCAGTTGGTGGTCCAGAGCTTGAGGCAGCAGAAATCACGGATGAATCTGCTGGACCTTCTGTGGGTGCTCCCTCTACACAAGTCAGTCAGCAAAATCAAGAACCAACAGATTTTGTGATACGTCCATCAGAAGTAGATCCAGTTGGGAATGTATCAGAAACATATTCTTTGACCAAGGAGGGTCAGACAATGTTTGACCCAATGTCTTCAGCAAGGTCAAATACAAGTGCTGACAGCAATGATGTGGTGGAGGACATAGAAGGTCCGCTATTTGGTACGCCAGTGAAGCCACATCCAAGCAGCCCAAGATTTCAGGACAGACATTTTATCCAGGGCACTACGATTGGATCAAGGAAAAATGGTAAACGGTTATGGATTGTCTTCAATGCAGACTTTTTAATTTATTTTTTTATGCCCTCATGTAACTAAGTGAATCAAGGGCTATGAAGGAATCATGCATGTTGCCTTGTATCATCGCATTGCATCACGTCTAGTCTTGTTTCGTCTTATAAAAAGTTCAATTTCTGTTTATATTGTTCATTCAAAATAATGTAGCAGGGGTATAAATCATCTTGCATTATAGCTTTAGATTGTTTGTTTGTCTGTGTATTGAGTTTAATGTCCCACTGACAGTATTTCAGTCTTTGGAGACAGATAAATTGCAAACACTGCAGTATCACACTATAGATATGTTGCATGATACCACACAAAGTCACATTATCCTGACACTGGGCTAACCAGTCCTGGAACTACCCTTATATGATGAGCGCCAAGCAGGAGAGCTATACCAGTACAATATTTTATTAATTTGGTATGTCCCGACCAGGGATCGACCCCACAACCTCCTGATTCCAAGGTGGATGCTCTAACCACTTGGCCACCAGGACCAGTAGCTATAGATTGAGCAGTATAATATTTGATTCAATGTTCAGAGGAAGGATTTGATAGAATGTTTAAAAACATGAAAATTTAATTTTACCTAGATTTACAAAGTTTTCAATCTTAAAGTATTTACTCAATTAATTTCAGTCAGTCATATGTAGAAAATTGTATTTTTTCCTTGTCACTTACATGTCAGACTTCTTTATTTAGTCTTAAACATTGCATAAAGCTTATAGGCGCACAATATCAAATGTTAATTTAAGGGATCAAGTGTTATACAAAGATTTGTTGTCATTATTATATAAAATGTACAATAGATCAAAACTCGAAAAGATGACTCAAAGAAACCTTGAACATCAGATTAATTTAAAAAACAATGTTGTAAGAGTGATTGTAAAAAAGTGACATTTTTAACCACCCAGCTCCAATCCCAGCAACAATACTTAGTACTAAGTTATACTTAAAAACTTAAAAATAATGTAGGAACACATTTCATAGTTCTTGTGTTATAAATATTTAATTAATTCATTTAGCTGAATAAGTAGCTACCATATTGGCCAGCAATAAAATTTTGTTATGAAATATTTACATACTGTTCCATTATCAGACACCCATAATCGTTTTGTTCTGTTACTCTCCATTCAGCAACTGTGGGATTTTAAACTAGCAAGTCTATGTTCTTACACATTTAGCATGAACATATTTAAGCCAATCAAAATGATGTTTACATTTTGAATACTCTCCATGAGGAGGTAAGAACATCAGGGATGTTGGTGTTGGGATATATTTTTTAGGATATTAAGAGTGTTTGGATTGGATAATGCCAGGCAGGACAAGGTTATCCTACTTTGTCTTTAATTCATTTTAAAGGACAAAACTGCATTTCTTGTTAAAAGAAACACAGGTGATGTGGAGTAACCAGCGGCCTTGGATTATCCAGTGATGGTATTTTTTATCAGTGGAAAGGTATGATTTATTTAGGTAATACTTAATGGTGGCCAGTAGTGGTGGAAATGTCACCTGGTTACACATACCATATACCATATTTATTTCAGGCCTGGTCAAGGTGGCTTGGGATGATGGCAGTATTGAGAGGGTGCACTATGGCGTCAATGGAGTGTATGACATTGTGGGGCTGCCAGACGATGAATGTATCAATCATGTGATGAAGACAGGGGCCAGAGTACAACGAGGTACAAATTCAGAGACTTCACTCGTGTATTTTTTGTTCCAGCCAGCTCTGACAAATCAGTCAATGTTAACATCCAGGATTTTTTATGTGTTTTTGTTTGTGTCCAAAATCGATAACTTCATTTATTTGCACGATATGAATTTTGAATATAGACCACAGTTTGTCGTATTGTGTGATATCCTTTTATTGCCAATCTGAGGTCAACATATCGAGTGCTTAATTACCATGAAATTGTTCCATCTTTTTTTTTAGCTCACATGAGCACAACGTGCTCAAGGTGAGCTTTTCTGATCGCCTTTTGTCCGGCGTCCGTCGTCCGTCGTCCGTGCGTGCGTCCGTGCGTGCGTCCGTGCGTCCGGCGTCAACAATTGCTTCAAACAACATCTCCTCCTAAACGGCTTGGCCAATTTAAAAAATATTTTGCAGGAATGTTCCTTGGATGAAGCTCTACTAAAGTTGTATAAATGGTTCTGGTCCATTGCATAATTAGGTCACAGGAGCTAAAAATAGATTTTAAAAATGAAAATTTAAAAAATCTTCTTCTCTGAAACCACAAGGCCTAGCCTTTTGATTTTTGGTATGTAGCATGATCTTATGACTCTCTACCAGGATTGTACAAATTATGACCCTGGGGTCAAAATTGGCCCCGCCCCAGGGGTCACTTGATTTCACATAGGCTAATATAGGAAAAACTTGAAAAAATCTTCTTCTCCGAAACCACAAGGCCTAACCTTTTGATTTTTGGTATGTAGCATCATCTTATGGGCCACTACCAAGATTGTACAAATCATAGCCCTATGGTGATAAATGACCCCGTACCAGGGGTCACTTGTTTTACATAGAGTTATATAGAAAAATCTTAAAAAATCTTCTTCTATGAATCCATAAGGCCTAGAGCTTAGATATTTGGTATGAAGCATCATCTTATGGGCCACTACCAAGATTGTACAAATCATAGCCCTATGGTGATAAATGACCCCGCACCAGGGGTCACTTGTTTTACATAGAGTTATATAGGAAAATCTTAAAAAATCTTCTTCTATGAATCCATAAGGCCTAGAGCTTAGATATTTGGTATGAAGCATCATCTTATGGGCCACTACCAAGATTGTACAAATCATAGCCCTATGGTGATAAATGACCCCGCATCAGGGGTCACTTGTTTTACATAGAGTTATATAGAAAAATCTTAAAAAATCTTCTTCTATGAATCCATAAGGCCTAGAGCTTAGATATTTGGTATGTAGCATCATCTTATGGGCCACTACCAAGATTGTACAAATCATAGCCCTATGGTGATAAATGACCCCGCACCAGGGGTCACTTGTTTTACATAGAGTTATATAGGAAAATCTTAAAAAATCTTCTTCCATGAATGCATAAGGCCTAGAGCTTAGATATTTGGTATGAAGCATCATCTTATGGGCCACTACCAAGATTGTACAAATCATAGCCCTATGGTGATAAATGACCCCGCATCAGGGGTCACTTGTTTTACACAGAGTTATATGGGAAAATCTTAAAAAATCTTCTTCTATGAATCCATTAGACCTAGAGCTAAGATTTTTGGTATGTAGTAGCATCTAATGGTTCATTACAAAGATTTTCAAAGTCTTGGCCCTACGGTGATAAATGACCCTGCGCCCAAGTCTTCTCTGAAACCATATAGCCCATTGCTTAGATATTTGGTGTGTAGTATTGTCAGGGGTAAAATGTTTTAGATTAAGTTATATCAGAATCCTTGTCTGTTTAAAAACCTTGACATCAGTTGAAGCAATGGTACTCAGGTGAGCGATTCAGGGCCATCATGGCCCTCTTGTCTATAATTATTACGCACTTAGAATATTTTTACAGTCAGTGCTTGTTATGCTTATTTTTTCAAGGTTATATTTTAAACCTTTGAACTCCTCACTATGTAGATATCCTATATAATGCCTTTTACAAGTCCACATCACATATGCCTATGACAGGTCCACATCACATATTATACCCCTGACAGGGCTACATCACATATTATACCTATGACAGGGCTACATCAGATTTTATTCCTATTACAAGGCACATCACATATCATGCCTTTTACAGTGCTGCATGCTACATTACATGTCTATTAAACGGCCAAATCACATATTATGCCTTTTTCGAGGTCTCATACATCACATAATTATTATCCCTTATTTAAGGCCCCATCACATATTATGCCTATTACAGGGCCACATCATAATGATGTTTTTTACAGGGCCAGACTGGAAATGGGGTGACCAAGATGGAGGTCCAGGACACATTGGTGTCGTCACAAAGACAGATGAAAATAAAAAAATCATCTATGTAAGTCTTTCATTTTCCCTTTCTACTTATGTCCAGCCCTCATTTTTGCCCCATGAATAGTCATGTACATATTTATGACTAGACTAGAGTAGATGAATACTGGTTGATCATTGTTTTTGTTGTGTGTATATTTACACTGATTATAAAGAAAATACAAGGAAATGGCAGAGGTGATTCCAAAGCCTTTACCTCATAAATATTCATGTACAAATATGACTTGATTAATATTCTTATTTTAATTGGAAATCACATTTGTATCTCCTCAGAAATATTTGTCCAAACTAAGTAAATCTACAAAGAAATGGCCCAGGTGATCAATCTAATAGAGGTTGTGGATAATGCCTTCACACTTGGAATAATGATTTATCATGATTAGACTAATCAGCAGACAAGGGCAGATAACTGTGTCAAGTATATCCCTTCTTCTATGTTAAAGCAATATGCGGGTGTATTAATTGCCATCTGATTTGGATTCCCATTGGTCTCACATGGTTAAACATAAGTTTAATTTAATTTGAATTTTCAGGGGTTGATAACTCCGCTATTACTATTTTTCAGGTGATATGGCCACATGGTGGACAGGGCAACTACAGATATGGTCACAACAAGAAGTTTGATATTGTGCTAAGGTACGCATATTTTAATTACTTCATGCATATGCATGTTCACATGCATAATTTTTTTAATATCAATTTCCTAAAAATTAAATGGCTATGGTATTTAACCCTTTCCCTCATTTAGACTCATTTTGACCCTTTCCCTCATATAGACTCATTTTGACCCTTTCCCTCATATAGACTCATTTTGACCCTTTCCCTCATACAGACTCATTGTGACGCACTCAATAGGTACCACATAAAGCCTGATGTGCAGAAATCCACAGTTAAACCTTACCAAATTTAATCATAAAATCCTCATTTCCAGACCACTGAGGAGCAGCGAACAGCATAAAACCTGTAACTCGCAGGCTGATCTGGTTTTATGTTGTTCGCATAGGTCTTTTCATGGTTTCCTCTATGAGGGAAAGGGTTAACGATGGGTTTTTCTTTGTTGTACAAGCTGTGTAGAATCTGAGCATTTGGTTCAAAAGTATGGAAACTGCATGTAATATAAAGAAACAATTACAGTAGTTTAACATCAAGCACTATGATTATGTTTTTATATTCACAGCAAGGAAGTGGATACAGGGTAACCATATTTTGCAATCTTGCTGCTTGTTTTCAATTTCTTTAAGGCTTTCTTGCACATGATTATGTACCCTTGCACATTTATGCAAAGTAGTGCAATCTTTGATAAGTCCCATTGTCCATATATCATATTTATTGACTGGCTTTGTTTTGCAATGTAGAGTTATGACATACACATCCAATCTGTTTTTGCTTTTGATATGAATATGTTATTAAAAATGAATTTGTCAGTTTCATTTTGAAAATATCAAAGTTGACGTAAAAATACTTATGACATGACTTCACTCATTAAGAAGCTGAAATATTTTTCATTGTAGTATATACATCAATGCAGCAAGGTTTTGATTTTTTTTTTATCTTTTTCAGTCCGTCACCAAGTCAACAAGTTGAAGAGGGTATGTTTTTTACTATTACACTGGATAAGAACAATAGAGTTCATAGCAATTCTTGAATGTGACTGTATTTTTCCAATGAAAATATATTATAACTTCTTTTGTCTTTAGTAATAATGGCTATGATTTCATCACCAAATTTTTTTATGCTTATCATTGCTAAAGACATTTGGACCAGATGTCATATAATTCCTTTCTTTAATCCATCTCCTATGCAGTGATCTCCCATTGCAAGTAATAGATTTTCTATGACACCATGTAGAAAAACTGTAAGTATAACTTAATATGAGATTTTCTTGAGAAGCAGATTTTCATCTCAAAAAAAAAAAATAAAAAAAAATAAAAAAAATACAATTAATGTAGATCTTGATATATCATAGGTCAAAAAAGCAAAATATTAAAAAAAGCTGGAAAGTACTCTATTTCTCAAGATATTTCAATGTGAAAGTATTCAAATAAAAAAAATAAATAAAAGGACTTCAGTTATCAGAGATTGTGCATTGATATCACTATGCTGTAAGGGAAGTAACCATTACTTGCAGTTTGTTCTTCAGTATCTGAAGAGTTATTTCCCCTTGTCAGATACAGCATCTCTGCAGTCTCCAGACGAAAAATTCCCATGTTGGCAGTACCTGAGTGAAGAAGAATGGAGACCATTTTTGCCAGAAATAATCCAGATTTTTGAGCAAATGTCACAGAAAAACACCACCATGAGCTTTCTTGTGAAGATCCACCAAACAAAGTAGGTCACAGTGAGCACCCTCCTCCTAACTTAGGAGAAGATTATATTGTTTTGCACTTCTGTTTGTAATTTGATCAGATGTTTAACCATAATTACTGTCCTGTATAGGTTCTTTATCATTTGTTGTTACTTATAGAAATGAACATTTATTTACTTCATACTTACATATTGTCTACAAACATTTTACAGACAAGATATTACACACTTGATTAAGGCATATTGTTTACATGCTATCAGTTTCAAGGTTTAACCCTTTCCCTCATATAGACTCATTTTGACGCCCTCAATAGGTATCACATAAAGCCTGATCTGCAGAAAACCACAGTTAAACCTTACCAAATTTAATTACAAAATCCTCATTTCCAGACCACTGAGGAGCAGCGAACAGCATAAAACCTGATCAGCCTGTGAGTTACTCGCAGGCTGATCTGGTTTTATGCTGTTCACATAGGTCTTTTCATGGTGTCCTCTATGAGGGAAAGGGTTAAGGCTTTACATGTTAAAAGGGTGCATAGATGTTTAAAGAGATCTTTTTTCCAGTATGACTGTAATTACATCACTTTTATATGTAAATTATTTTCATCAAACAAACAATAATTAATTTGAACTGATTCATGTCTCATTTTTTCAGGAAGGACAATTTAAACAGGATTTTACATATCTTTAAAGCAAAGATGTATGCTCAATGATTATTCCTTCCTCAAAAGGAGAAATCAACCTATTTTATGATACTTTTTGTGAGAAGACCATTTTCCATCATTCCCCAAAAGTGCTTTTACTTGTACAATGTATGAACTTCTTTATTTCTGTGACAGAAAGTGAATACACACATAACAGAAAGTGTACAAATATTGCAGAAAGTTAGAATCTCTATCATATTCTTTTTATTTACTTTTTTCTTCATGATTTCACGACCCATTTAGTTTAGTTTCAAACTTATTTATCTTACATTGTTAGGGAAACAAAATCTTACAACCGTAAATAATCCCTCTTGACAATTCCTGGGTTGGACCAGTACTTTGCACCTTGGAATGTCATGAAAATGCCTTGCTCCCAAACCCACAACCTTCAGATCCCCAGTCTGGTATGTTACCAGTGGATCATGGCTCCCTCATTTATAAGATACTTTTCTGTCACATTTTTTTTTTAATCAAATTTCAGAGCCTTATCTTTATGGTTGACATATCAATGTTTCATTATTATAGCAAGTCGATAGAGGCCCCAGTTATGGTCATATCTTTGAGAACTTACTATAATGAAAAATTTATTTCCCTCTCAGCTTCAGAATCAACCTGACTTCACTGCAGGCCCGAAACACAAAAACTCAGGAAGTTTTCTCCATAAGACGTATTGGTAAGCAAATATGTATATACGCACACGGATACCCTCATCATTTACAGTACTGACAAAAAGTCTCTCTTTCACTCTTTCTATCTTCGAATTTTCTCCTCTCTCCCTCTATCTGCAAGTATGTAGATTGCAGTCTAGAAGTATGCAATGTTATATCCTTTAAGAACCTTTTTAAAACATTTCTTCATGGCAGTTCAGAAATTATACTAATCCCTCTATGTGGCTTCTTGGTTGAACTAGTATAATGTGTATAGGAATGTCTTGAAACATTTTTGCATCCCATCTGGGATCAAACTTACAGCCTCCAGATCTGAAGTCAGTTAAAAGTTGAAAACTACCATTGGACCACAGAACACTTTTTATATCATCTTTAATTCTATAATTTAAATCCAAGCTTCAAGGAAGTTGGGGCTACAAAGGAATCCTACTTGATAGTCCCTCACATCCAAGCCTACACTCAAGTTACATAAAGACTATGTGGGTTGTGGGGTTTTTATCACCTTTATGGATAGGTCCAGTTTTTCATATCAGCTCGGAAGATTTTATTTTCAAGTTGATAACTTGCAAATGAATGTAAATCTAATTGATGCGTAGGTACGGTATTATTCCTGTCTGTATCTTTTAAGGTTTGGTATAGATGCATTTGTCAATACATGTATAATATGAGTAAAGTTACCTCCATAGAGATTTAATGGCAAATGCTGTATAAAATATCAATTTTTTGTCTTTTAAAAAATTGCTATTCTGATTTTATATTTGGCTCTCTAATAAGTTAGGATGTCCAGATGGCATAGAGATACATATGATGGCTTTTCATCATGCAGTATTTGGGTACCCATGTTCAATTCCAAGTTTTCTGATGCTAATAAAGGCATATTTGATTTCCTGTTTGTTTGTTTTTTCTAGATACTTCTCCCACATTCAGAATCATGCAAAGGCCCCTATTAGCGCCATCGAAAAGTTCTAAGGAACACTTATAGCTATATAAAATTGTAATCTTTATACTTTCTATGGTAGAAATTAAACATTATTTTACTGTGTCAAATAATCTTTTCTTGTACATTTTAATTCCTTTCAGAGCTAACAAAGGAAGAGCTTCAGGAGCTATTTGAGCAGTCAACTTAACCAGGATCCTTGGACAATGTCTTAATTTCTTGGATCAGTTTTATACTTCTAGAATAAATGGAAATATTGTATCATTAACTATACTGGTAGAACAATTTGGTTTTACGAAGACATATAGCTAATAAAGATTGGCAGCATCATATTTTCTTGTAATTTCATTTAGCATGACCAAGACATATTGAATCTAAATCCATGTAATTAAAGTATAATGAGGTGTTTCCTGACACATATTGCAGGCAGGAATGACTTCATTATCATGTCAGATAAATACTTGTAAACAATGATGTAGAATATTATGATCACTGTATGTATATTATTTGGATGTTTTTACACACAATGATTATTTTGAATAATTGTAATCCAATTGTTGATTACACTGTGCTTGATCACATGATGTCACGTTTATCCATTATTCCTAATGATACAAGGACCGGTCCCTTGTTCTTGGAAAATACTTAAGTATGATCTCAGGCCTTGATTTAACTACCACACTCGATCAGGTCCCTATCACAGAACGGTAATATGGTGACAATGTGTCGTCACAGGTGTATATACAATCTCTGACAACTGCGTCAGGGAGTCGACTCTTTGGCTCAGTGGTTAGAGCATTGGACTCGCACCCCAGCAGATTGGGTTCGATCCTGGGCCGGGTCAAGTTTGTTACAATATTTCATTTGGTCAGAGCTTGAAAATAAGTACATGTATATATGATGTGTTCAAGGAAAGGGTGGCGCAGGTGCTACATCAAAACACAGGCAGTTAAAAGATAACTCAGATGAGAATGGTATCTAGTTCATTTAGTTCATGTAGAATTAGAGCCGAATGTTGGATTTGTCCAACATAAGCATTTCCACTTCTTTGGCCCATTTGAATGTTTTTTCGCAGTTGCTGTTGCGATCTGTCTCATGCACAACAATTTCACAGAACACAAAAATCTAACGAGAAGATATGATTTACACAGAGGTGCCTTTTCTAAAAACAGAAGTTGACAGTCCCTGTTAGCTCTATGTCTCTGGTACTATTTAAGAAACATAATTCATGTAGTTTTTATAATGATATGTGAAGATATTTATGAAATTTCATTTATGTTTTAAGCTTGAGAAAATATATATTGAATATGTATATAATTAACACATAATAATTAATTAATAATTAAAAATATGTATGGACTATTCAGAGTGACTGCAATACATGTAATAGAGGATATTTGTTTGTTTTGAGTGAATATGGAATATATCTCATCGAGAAATGATACAATTTTATATTTTCACGAGCATGTAGTGCAAGTGAAAATGGGGAAATTGTATCACTTTGAGATGAGATATAACTCATATATCCACTCTAAGCTAATAAATTTTCTTTTTATTTTATGTTAACTGCTGCTACATTTCCTTTATAAGTAAAAAAAGTAGTTCGGGCAGATCTATATCAGTCACACTGTGGGATATGGATTTTATCTCATGGATAGAACACGGTATTTCATCAGTTAGCATAAAATAAATACTAATATTATATCTTAGTTTATACATGCATTTTTATCTACAAACAGGATAATATATACATTTTCTTTGATAACTACTGATGAAATTTTAGCTATTTTATGAACCTATATAATTATACAATACATCTACTCTGTGATCCATGCTGTCTATTACTCAAGTCTCAAGAAGTGATTTCACATATTTTTATACTTGAAATAAAAGGAATGTATCTTTGTACTTGTTAGCAGTTGAAATTTAAAAGCCCCCCCCCCCTTTTCGGTCGGCTAGGCCGCTAACAAACAGTGTCCTTTTTGTCGTGTGTAAACCAGCATAACTATTGCCCACTTGTTATCAAATAGCTATGTACAATTAATTCAAATACATACTGTGTAACAGTTTTTTTCTGCGGCAATGTATTATTTTCAAATGCTTGCAGACCACAAATGTTAAATAAACAGAATATTCATTACATTTTTCCTCCTAGTCATATCCACAGTACAGTCACTCCACTTCCCCTAAATCACCTTTAACAGTTCCAATGATTTTTCACACATGATGTGCTATGCTGTAATTGTAGCGATACACCTGTGTTTGTGTATAAGTGAAGTGACACAATACATGTCCTGGCTAATCGAAACGTTTATATCAGTTTGTGGCTCGCAATTATAATGCCACTTCTGAAATCCGCAAAAAATTAAATGCGCTAAAATAAACCATTTTTGGCCCCAAACTGCAAAAATTTGCATCCGTAGAAAAAACAAATTATATGGTATGTAATCACTGGGAAGGTCCATAATTTCCAAAAATGTTTTGACTTTTCTTTTTGAAAATTTATCTTTTTTCAATGAAAAACAAATATATCTGTGAACAGAAGCTCGGGTCTGATTATATTGACTTGTGAGACTGACGTATAAGGTCAGTTAAGAATGTATGTTACTAGCTTGATCACAGACTTTACAGTTTTCTGTTTTGTAACTGTATATAGCTTATTAGTAGTTTTTCGAAATATGAAAGTGGTACCATATCTTAACACTTTCTAATTTTCAATGTTTTTTTTAGCTCGTCTGTTTGGAAAAAATAATTAAGCTATTATGATCGCTGGGTTATCATTGTTGTGCAAAAAAAAAAAAGTCGACATGTAAAACAGAAGAGCATTGGTGCCGCTCTGTGAAGCTCTTGTTGGTGTGATCAGTGTATAACATGAGTGTGCTTTTTCTGTAGAAGGTGAAGAAAACAGAAAGGGTGAATGTATTAAAAAATTGTGTTTCAAACATTCCAGATATTTGTAAAGTAAAATTAAAAATACATATCTTTTTTGTTTTCCAAATACACTGTTTAGAATTGTTAATAATAAGTAGTTTTGATGTAATACATAGTTTACTTGTCAAGTTTTGTTTTTTAGAGATGCAAGACAAGAAATCACCAACATTTATATGTAGATGTCATTTTTAAATGTGTAATTCAAGTCAGAAAAATAATCATAGTATAAAGTAAAAGCATGATAATGGGACATTTTTAAGGATCCTTATTTACTTACATTTTTACTTTATGTTCCATACCTTATTATTCAGAATGAAATTAGTAATCATAATTTTTGTTACAAAATTCATATTAAATCTAAAGCATGTTAAAATGTAAAACATTAGCATATTTCATTCTTCAATCGTAGGTGGATTTGTTATCCCTTTATTGTATGAAAACTAATTTTGAGTCTTTGATGCACTGGTAAACAGAGCAGGCATAGATCAGTGTCTTCTGATTGCTCATACAATACCATGCAGTTAACCCTTTCCCTCATAGAGGACACCATGAAAAGACCTATGCGAACAGCATAAAACCAGATCAGCCTGCGAGTAACTCGCAGGCTGATCAGGTTTTATGCTGTTCGCTGCTCCTCAGTGGTCTGGAAATGAGGATTTTGTAATTAAATTTGGTAAGGTTTAACTGTGGTTTTCTGCAGATCGGGCTTTATGTGGTACCTACTGAGTGCGTCAAAATGAGTCTATATGAGGGAAAGGGTTAAGAATCTAGACGGTCTGTTTCATATATCATTTAAAAGTTTAGTCAATTAATATTAATGAAGTCATAAATTTGTACATGATTATTCATGGGGTAATGTGTTGTTCTTGCCAATCTTTACGAGTAAGAATTCATCAAAATTAGCAGAAGTAATGAGAATTACTTGTAGAACATCTCATAGTTTATGACTGATTATGCTTCTGTTTGAATGACTTAAGTGTATCATAGATAAGAGGGGAGATGATGGGGTGGGTGGGAGAGGGGATGTCCCCTCTCCCCTCAAATGTATTTATTATACCCCCACAAAAAATATGGGGGTATAGGTGGCTTTGTTCGATTTGGGTGACAGATTCAAATAATTTTTTTGCACATATGTTTATCTCATTATAGGCTTAACAGATTTTAAACACATGTTTATGTCAGTGAAATGAAGGCTAAACACAGTTTTGGACAAAATCTGTCAGTGTTTGACACATTTTTAGTCCCTTTTCGACTTAGAATTTGTCAAAAATACCTTGTTCAATGGATTACTCATCATAGACTCAAAAATTTTAGTACACATTTTTATGACCCATTTCAACTTTAGGCAAAATTGGTAAATTTTAGACACTGTTATGGCCCCTTATTAGATAAGCTTCATATTCCCTGTCGAATCACTGAGTTTTAATCCCTTTATTGATTTCTTTTGTTTTGACTACCTTAATATATGTAACCTAATTTTTTTCTTGGTATTTTTTTGTATCATTTTACGTGATTGCTAGGAGCATAATGTGTGTTTTTGGAAGCATAATTACATATTGTATGATTGAAATTAAGTATTTATGAGCTTTTGATGTAACTGCTTTAACATTGTCACACTTGTACGTATGTTTGATTTATACTGGTATTATGTCAGCTAAGCGTTGGCTATGACGCTGCCTTTGATTGAATAAACGCCTGAGAAAAACAATCCTAGAACTACTTTTTATATGCCGCCGGAGGCGGTCGTATATTGGCGTCATCTTCTCCGTCTGTCCGTCCGTCCGTACGTCCGTACGTCCATATCTTGTGAACGCAACTCCTCCTATGTTTCTGAATGAATCTTTTCAAAACTTGGTCAATGTCATTACTATAATGGGTAGATGTGCATGAAGTGGCGATTTTCCGGTTCATTGATTTTTACAAGATTTGTGTCCCTTTGAAACTTAGTCTCTGTAGCTGATTGATATTTCAGCTTTGGGAATGCAATTTCTTGTATGTTTCTGACCTAATCTTTTCAAAACTTGGGCGATGTCATTACTATACTGGGTAGATATGCACAAAGCAGGGGCTTTGATGTTCATCAATATTTGCAATAGTTATGCCTTTCTAAACATGGTCTCTTTAGTCTCTGTAGCTGAATGATATTGCAGCCTTGTGAACGCAACTCCTCCTACATTTCTGAATGAATCTTTTCAAAACTTGGTCAGTGTCATTACTATAATGGGTAGATGTGCATGAAGTAGCGATTTTCCGGTTCATTGATTTTTACATGATTTGTGTCCCTTTGAAACTTAGTCTCTGTAGCTGTTTGATATTGCAACCTTGTGAACGTAACTCCTCCTACATTTCTGAATGAATCTTTTCAAAACTTGGTCAATATCATTACTATAATGGGTAGATGTGCATGAAGTGGTGATTTTATGGTTCATTGATTTTTACATGATTTGTGTCCCTTGAAACTTAGTCTCTGTAGCTGTTTGATATTGCAACCTTGTGAACGTAACTCCTCCTACATTTCTGAATGAATCTTTTCAAAACTTGGTCAATTCATTACTATAATGGGTAATGTGCATGAAGTGGGATTTTCAGGTTCATTGATTTTTACAAGGTTTGTGTCCCTTGAAACTTAGTCTCTGTAGCTGAATGATATTGCAGCCTTGTGAACGCAACTCCTCCTACATTTCTGAATGAATCTTTTTATAATTTGGTCAATGTCATTACTGTAATGGGTAAATGTGCATGAAGTGGCGATTTTATGGTTCATTGATTTTTACAAGATTTGTGTCCCCTGAAACTTAGTCTTTTTAGCTGATTGATATTTCAGCTTTGGGAATGCAATTTCTTGTATGTTTCTGACCTAATCTTTTCAAAACTTGGGCGATGTCATTACTATACTGGGTAGATATGCACAAAGCAGGGGCTTTGATGTTCATCAATATTTGCAATAGTTATGCCTTTCTAAACATGGTCTCTTTAAAACACAACTCAAGTTTCTAAACAGGTAAAAGTGCATAAGGCAAGGATTTTCTGGTACAGTGATTTTTGCAAGAGTTATGGGGAGAAAGAAAAAAGGATTCAAATTGATACTGCTATTTGACCTACTGTCATATTGGAAGCATTTTTAGGGTTTCTATCTCTGTTCAGCTAAATTAATTGGTCTTACAGACTTCATTATGAGGTTATGCTTACAGAAATGTTAAAAGCAATAATTAAAAGACCCCTCTTGGTCTTTATATTTTGTGGCGGCGTATATTGTGGCATCACTGGCACTCTTGTTGTACTTTTTATTTCTTCATAAATTTCTATGTGTATATGTATACAAAGAGTTTTTGATCTTGCTAACTAAATTTTATAGCTTATTAAAGACATATTATTACAAATTAATTTCCATTGCGCGGTGAGAATTTCCATTGCGCGGTCCAAATTTCTATTGCGCCCACTGTTTTCGTCTCACAAATACAATATATGTTACTTTTTCAATTAATATCTTCATAGATTTAAATGTTAATATGTATAAAAACAGTATTTGATCTTTATAACTCATTATATTAGCTTATTTAATAGCTAGAATGAAAAATAAATTTCCATTGCGTCCATTGCGCGGAAAAATTTCCATTGCGTCCATTGCGTATTTTAGGCCTACCCAACGTAGAGCACATGAGAGATAAAAAATAAAACATCAATAAGACTATCCTTGGGACTGCTGTAACTGTTTTTAATAATGAAGTGGTCTGATAATGAGTTTCAATTAACAGGAATATGGATAATAGGATGCGAAAATAGTGGTCTTTAATTGAGGTGGTCTTTATATGAGGTTTTACTATATAATAATGCCATTTTCGACAAATTTAGGACCGGTACTTTAACAAAGTTTAAAACAATGTGTGCTAAACATGCATAACAATAGCAAATAGTAAAGCACTGGAATATTTTTTTTCAATGATTTCATTAAAGTTGTATTCATATATTTGACAAATGTAGTACTAGTCTGAATGTACAAATTAATTACCAAAATGCAGTAGACCATTTCACCTGAGGATCGGCAATACCCGGTATAATTCGCTGATTTAAATTGACCAATCAGTGACTGGGAAATTAGTTCAAATGTATGTTTGTTTCCCATTGAACAACATGTGAAATTTTACAACAGCTTGTAGATTAGGTGTTCGGGGAGTGCTCGTTGATTTACGTAGGACGCATAAATATAATTATATCTATGCTCATGTGTAGATGACATTTCCTACTCTTGTCTAAGTTATCTAGGGTTCCTTGCTTGTTTTTCTTTAAGGGAATGAAATTGTAATTGTTTCCTCCATTATGTTGACAATAAACTATTTGATCAACGCAAGACCAGTGTTGTTTATGACAGAACCATGAGTTTTCCATTATCCTGGGTAACTGTCGAAAACGTTACTTCTGTTAAAGTCTATTTATAAAATTAAAATTTTCTTTTTGTTAAATTAAAGTTTGTTTTCGTCCTTATCCTACAATTTAAGGTAATAACATGCTTTTTGCGAGATCTAAAAATATCCACAAAATAAATGAGGAACACAACTTGAAAGAAAATTAACGAATACAAAAATGACGGACTTCTAAATTCGTTAATGCCATTAACATCCATTTCAGACCGAATGCACTTTTACGAGTTTCTACAGTAACATCTTTATTTTAATATTACGTTGACTGAGAAACACATTCTTCTTACAATTTATTCTTATCTCTGTTGACATTTCTTGGGTTGGACCAGTACTTCGCGCTTGGAAAAGTCATAAAGAACCCTTGATTACGACCTTCGGATCCGCAGTCGGATACTTTACCACTGGACCACGGCGCCTGATCACTCTCACTATTATGTTATTTCCTTGTGTTAATAACATGACAGGTGAAAAATACCCCAAAGCACCTGCCCCTTTGTTAAACCCCCCAATTTGTCAAAACTGTAACATTCCCAAGTGTGTCAGCCGTGGAATTACCAATTAGTAGAAGATTAGAGTAAAGTTTCGTTAAAATGACATGACTTTCGTCTGCCATTAGCAATGAGCAAGTGCGAAAATAGAAAGGTAAAAGTACCGGAACTAGTTGTACTTTACCTTCACTGACAGGAGAGTCCTGTCTTTTTAATTAGTATTTTAACTTGAGTGCTGAAGTTTTTGACCCCCAAAACTTGACAGGCTTATTAGTGGCTGTTGTTTATTCTCCATCTAATGCCTGTCTTACAGCAACTAGGATACTGTACTTTAGTCTAGGGCGCGCCTTATTGATTTAGTCTAGTAATATCTCGGGAACTTGATTATAATCTGCACATTAATGTGTTAAATGTTAAAAAGTTAAAACTAGAACTTCAGATACAATATAATAAAATTTAATAAGACACCAATTTTATGAATTCAAACAAAATGATTTAACAATGATTGGACAAGGAAACAAATAATCAAAATGATTTGAGAAAAATGACGAAGGAAAGAGAAAAAGACAGTAGCAATGTGTTTCTTCTTCGAATCCATCGTCAAGTCTGAATTCTGAAAAAAGAAAAGCACGGAATATGTTACTTAAGACACAATCAGAAATGAAGGGAAAAACAGTAATCTTAATGTGGTTATGTAGCAGAGGTATAAAATGGCACTTGTACTATCTTGCCATAGAGTTAGCTTTTGTGACGACGTGATAAAGTGTCCGGTTAGCATACCGAGGATCCCGAGTTCGATTCCAGCTCGGGACAGTAGGATTTTACTTGGCTACACTCAAAGCCTTTAAATGATGCCATGATTCAGTGGTACATGTTACATACATGACTTCGGATCCAAATGTGTGTTCGATTCCTGTTGGAGGCAAGACTATTTTATGACTTTCCCAAGCGCCAAGTACCGGTCTAACCAAGGAACCATCGAGGGGTGGGGTTACTATAAGGTGATATTTAACATTTGAAAGGAAAAACTCACTGTATTTAGCAACTCCTGGCATATATATGAAGAATGCTTCCGGAACAATCCTCATCCTCCTCCTCCTCATCATCATCATCATCGGTAGTTGCGGCAGTGGTAGCAGTATCAATATCGAGACGTCCATCCAGTTCAACTTTATTTTTTAGATCACCATTCATAATTCCGGGATCACTTACAGTTGCTATAAGGAAGTTAAAATGAAATATTATGTCATGAATACAAGCTTAAATTGCTGCTAAATGGCCAATATTAAGGTAATCATTCCACCATTAAATTGTGATCATGGTTCATCAAGTGATTGTGGGAATTTAATGGTAAATGCAAACATTTGAAGAATTAGAGCAAAATAACATTTCAATCAAAACCATTGGATGCTGGAATCTTCACTGAATACTTTTTAAGCAGTTGTAGGACCGTGATTAAAAAATAAAAAGATAGTTTACCTTTATGCCTTATTTAATGAATGAATAATTAAATGTATATTTGTATATAATTTAGCTATATATAGATGAATAAATTGATATGCTATGTACACAAAGATTGGAGATTAGAAAAACGAACCCTGCCTACCTTTCCTGATCCAGATCAACTTGTGCTCCATTTCATATAGCACGTGAGCGTGGGTAGGATCGCCGCACGTGCAGTATCTGGGGTTCTTACACCACGTGACCATGATGAATCTGGGTGTGACTGGAAGGGGTCTCGGGACCACGTCCAGATCAGGAAGCTTAGGGAGGTTCGGCCGGATACCTGTATTATGAATGAGTGAGATATGAAGAAATAAAGTGAGACAGTTTTATCTTTCAGAAAGTTCCTTTAAAGATATTTAAGACATTTTTTTTCATGTAGGTTATGTCGCTGTGTCTAAACACATGCCATTAGGTAATCCCCTGTGTGAACTTTGCAAAAGAAAGAAAGAAAATTCACGTGCATTTGGGACTGTTATATTCGGTGCAGATTTGAAAATGTTTCAACCTGAGAATCATGCAACACGCAGAAAACTATCAAACATTTTCAAAATTATAATGCAGTTTTCGTCGATGGTAGGTAGTTTCACAACTTTCTCTTTGATTTTATTCAAAAACATCCAAATTATTTTTTTTTTTTTTTTTTTTTTTTTCTTTAAGAAAAACAAAATAACATAATTTGTATAATTTTCATCGAAGCAAATACAATTACTGATTGAATTTTTAATATTGTCTCCATAGTTGAATTTCCGATCTAAAATGTTAGTGTGAAATTGTGACATGTTATTCCTGAGTTTTCATTATGGAATATAAATGTTTTATAGACTCTCATTACCTTAGAATAAAATAATGGTCCATTTTAGCACGAAAAGAACGAGACATTTCTTTCATTATTGCGTATTTCAGAAATTGCGCAAGCAGGAAATACCGACCACTTACTACGCAGCGAGAGACATCGATTATAAAATTATGCGATTATTTAAAAAAATATCAATGTAAGTTTCCAATTTAATTTCATTCTGAGCAGTTGAATCTCGTATTCGCTAAAGCATACCAATTATATGTATTGATATTTTAACTGACCCCTGAAAATTCTCCAAATTGACCTTTTGAAAAAATTATCCGCCTCGTCCATATCAAACTTAACGTTGCTATGGGGGTAAGTGCACGCAAGTTCCGGAACGTCTTTGACGTCAGAAGACGTCAATTATTATAATTTAACGTCAAAAATATACCATCAGACTTGAAATTAACAAGCAGTGCTTCAAACTTAAACGTATTTCAGCATTTTTTAACAGTTTAAGTAAATGTTCGGACTATTAAATCTGGACAGAAATATAAACGAAAAGGAATATTTCAGTGAGATGCTTCTTTATAATTATTCGGCCGTTAGGCCGTTTATTTTCACCCTGACTTCCTGTGAAACACACAGGAATGAAGCGGAATAAAATTAGGCTTTTCATTGGTTATTTTATAATTTGCTAAATTCCCATTGGTCATTATAAAATTAGTCAAAAGAAAAGAAAGGAGTTGCGGAAACGAGTTCTTTAGATCTCTGTTTTTTTTTTAAAGTTTTCTTCCCCTGCAAACGATTTGTCCCAAATAGTAAGACACTGTACCTTTTTAAGTTAAACTGAAAGAGTAGAACGCTAAAAAATAGGAAACACATAGATTTCGGAATTGATTGTTCGACCCTGACAGATCCTATATTCAACAAAAACGTAACATCCGGTTTCGGTTTGTAGCCCACGAAACGTAGTCTAATGCGTAGATGTTTAAAGGCTGTAAGAGTCTACCAAGATTGTAAAAATTATTTTGATAGGGCTGCACTGACACAGGAATTACACAACTATTAAACCAACAGCAAAATCTATTACATGTTAAACCAAGCAGACACTAATCATCAAGCTGGGTACAACGGCCGAAGATCTTTTTTAAAGTTATTTTTTGTTTTAGTAATAATTAGCGCTTAGTATGTCTGGTAAAAACAGGGGGTGTTGTCAACAATTAGAGTCACTCTTTGCCAATATTTCGACAAAACTTGCTTTAGTGGCTCTAAATTTTTTTTTCATTGACAAATGCATATTTTGCCGAAATATTGGGAAAGAGTGAATTAAAATGTTTATGGTATCATTTCCGTTTGGAAAACAAACATATTTATTGAAAGACAATTATATATTCTATATTCTTCCATATTTTTCATACTTGTGAAGCATTCTGTGTATTCTAAGAGCGTTCTTGCTTGTTGGCATTCGGAACGACATACGGTAGTTCCAAATCTTTGTTGAGCATGTTCAGAATAATTTTCATTGGCCATCCTAACTTGTTTTCCATGTGCATTTGGGAAGCATGTTCAGAAAGATTGAGTCTAACTTGACTTGACTATTTGAATTTACCGTCGTTTCGACAGTATTTCAGTCATATAGCGACGTCCAGGCAATTACAGGTGGAGGAAGACCTCGAATGCACGGAGACATCCGGGTAGAACCACCGACCCACCGCAAGCCAGCTGGAAGGCTTCCTCACATGAAAATCCGAATGACCCTGTCGGGATTCGAACCCACGCTGTGTGGGGCTGAATGAGTGTTTAAGTCAGCGACTTTACCCTCTCAGCCACGGAGGCCCCCAAGATTGAGTCTAGTTCCTGTTGCATTCGGAATGAAAATTGGGAGAGGCTTGGTTCTGTAGGTTTTCCGAACACTCCCGATGGTTTTCCCGAACACCCCCGATGGTTTTCCGAACACCCCGGATGGTTTTCCGAACACTAGCGTGTTTGAAAAAGTCCCGTCATACGGATAGCTGTTTAAGCATCCGGCCGGACGTTTAACTTAATGGAAACCGTCTTGAAAGCATGCGGAAAGAGTTTGGCATATTCGGAAAGCATTCAGTAATAGTGATATATTGGGGATCTAGATATGATTGTCATACTATGGCCACCAGTTTCAATTGAAATTTGAGTATGATACTTAAGATTATGTGTGAGTAATTTCGAAAATACTGGGCTCAACCTATCTTTTTTTCCCCTCTAGGGGCTTTTCCTGTAGGAAAAAATATCGCATTTGGTATGGGTTCCATTCTTTTGCCATAGAAGTCGCTTATACATTATATTTGTCCACAATGCATCATTCCTAATGTCAAGGAAACGCAACCTGGACGGGGTCTCTCGCAAACCGACCGAGCTACCCTACTCCACTATTGTGAGTTATAGATCGGTTCCGTGATATTCTTTCCCCGACGAAAATCCTTTCACATATGCAACGGTCCTGCGTTGGATACAAAATGCCAAACCATCAAAAAAAAAAATGTGCTGCCTGACCGGGATCGAACCCGAGGCATTTGGCTTATAGGGCAAATAAGATACCCGACCGCACCCACAATTTTCTCCCTTATTGTGATTTTTTGGTACTCGAATTTCACCCGACGAACCTCAAAACAACCCCTACTTACGTTTTTCTTTCATTAATCGAATCCATATAGGATTCTTTGGATTTTTTTTTTTAATTTAAGGAAGCCTTCCAGCTTGATTTTTTTCCACTCTGGATCTTTACCTGGGTGTCGCTATATGATATTAATACACTAACAGCTGCGCCAAACAGCAATAAAACAATAA